>CM032335.1:8572239-8967239 GCA_019022515.1 Quercus aquifolioides | reverse complement strand
ACGTTTTCTTAATTAAATTCAAATATATAAGTGAATTTAATTTAATTTTTCTCAAAAAAGATAATCCATTTTATACTGTAATGGTCAATATAGATTACTGACATATGTTTCAATTTAAGCATACTGAAAGACTGTATTTAAGTTTTGTCCATGAATAATAACCTAGGAAGACCAACCAAATCTATCACTTTCTTCTTCTTCTTTTTTTCATTTTTTTTTTTTTGGCATAAAATGAATTAAAAATAGTGTTATTTGAGAGTATTCAAAGCATTAACAATTAGATTTAATTTCGTTAAATTAGGTTTGCAATATAAACAAAGTTGACCATAAGAGCATTCGCATCCGGACTGCCAAATGGTATATGTACGACAGATTTAGCATTAAAGGCCAAAAACCACTCAACACCCGGACTTGTAAATGTTTAGAATTGCAAAAAAAATTTGCAATACTGCTACAGTACCATCGTAAATTTACTATGGTACTGTAGCAGCATTCTAAAACAAAATAATAATTTTTTAATCTCACCTATAAATATCTGCCACTTTCTCTCTCCTCCACTCTTTGTCTCACGTCTCTCTCTTCATCTCTCAATCTCTAATTCTCTCTCTCCTTTTAGTCCCCATTCACTCCCTCTCTTCAGACTCAAAACTCCATAGCCACCACACCATGGCATGACCCACTGTCACCGACCATGGCAAGCCACAACCCATTCATTATTTATTTTCTCTCTCTCTCGTTGTAGATCAATGTGGTGGCGTGGAGATCGGCGTTTGGCACAGAGATTGGTGTTTGGGTGTGGTGTGGAGATTAGCATTGGGCTGTGGGTTTGTCGTGGGTTTTGTTTGGGTTTGTCGTGGATTGCGTGGGTTTGGATTGGCGTGGGTTTCTCTTGGTGGTTGTTGATGTGGGTTACATCTAAGGTTGTCAGTGTGGGTTTTGGTGGTTGGAATGGTGGTGGCATGGTGGTGGGTACTGTGATTATGGTGGTGGTTGCTAGCTGGTGCAGTGGTGGTTTTGCGTGGTGGTGGCTGGGTTTTTTCACTTGGTGGGCCATGATTTCTTGGATTTCTTTGGATATTGGTGGAGTTGTTGTGGCAGTTAGGTCGACGGTGGAAGTGGGTTTAGTGTGTTTGTGGCGGTGGTGGGGGCGAGAGGTGATGCAGAGAGAGAGTTATTTGGAAGTGGGTTTGATTGATATTTGGTTTCTACAAAGCGGTTTTTATTTTTGGAGGTTTGTTTGAGTTTTGGGCTACTGAGAAATCAGCCAAATTCCGAGAAAGTTAAGGTTTTTGGCATCTGGGTTTGATTTGTATTGGATTTCTGCAGGTGGCTTTTTTTTTTTGCCTTTTTGGACGGTGGAGGTGGTTTGGTTTCAATGGAAGAGAGGTAAAATTAGAGAGAGGAGAGAGATGGGAGAGAAAGATTTGGATTTGGGATATATTATTTTATTGGGTAGATATATTATTTTAAGAACAAAGTTTAGCTACAAAATTAGCCGTAGCCTTAGGTTACAACCTTACTCAATATATTTTTATTGAAGGTGAATTTTGACAAATCTGCCATTAGATTACATCTTATTCTTTTATCCTCCATGATTGTAAAATTTCAAGAAAATTAAAGATCTATAGTTATGTCATCAATAAATTATTTAAATTTCAAGTTTTTGTAGTTTAAAATTATGCATAAAATATAAGTTTATAGATTATATAGTAAATAATATCCGATTAACACAAAATTTGACATGTGTATTAAGAGTGTAAAGAACATGCAATTCAATGATTAGATTTAAAAAATATGTAATAATGTTTATTTATTGAGTAAGGTTATAGCCTTAAGCTACAACCAATTTTGTAGCTAAACTTTGTCCTTATTTTAATGAGTAAAATAGAAAATAAAAGTTGGGATGTTGGGTGTGTTGTAAAATAGTATGGTATAAATAATAAAATAGTTTTTTGAGATGGTAAAATAGGATAGGATGAAATTCTCGAATGCGAATGCTCTAAGCTCAAGCTGAACTGAAGTCTATTGAAACCAATTTTCCATGGTGCAGGTGTAGAGGGGAGAGCCTGATGTTGTCAACGTCATGTTGATTGATGTTATCAAAAACTCAATGGATTACCCTCTGGAGTTGAGATAAACATTTGAATTTTGAAATCCAGGCATATACGACCCAGCATATTCTAGAAAGTTGAAATGCAGTCACAACAATCACATTCGTACCAAGCTTAAACACCACCTTTTTTTTCCCTTTAAAAAAAGAAAACCAAAATTGAATGTCTAACATGTTATATCACTACAACAAAGTGCATTATTTTTTTTGATATGCCAAATTCTTTTACCATCAAAATAAATAAATAAAGGATTCTTTTTAATGATGTTTTCCCAATGGTTGCAAAAAAAATTGTGAATAGGAGGACGATAACATTTTGTGGTTCAAAATGGCGTCCGTTTGTTTTCACTTTAAAATCCATTTTATTTCGGTACTTTCCTTGAAAATAATTGGTAAAAACTGAAATTGAGATAATTTTTTTGGACAGCTTTCTAGCTAAATATTATGATAGAAAAACTAAATGTCAGTTATATTTCTACAACTAGTCGTTAATTGGTTTGATGGACATGGAAATTTTTACAACTAGTCGTTAACCCATGTAATGCACAAGAAAATTCATCAGCTTAAATACAATTTTTTTTTTTGAAAGAGAGTTTCAATTTATGGCGTCTGCTTCTGATGATAGTTTTTTATTATCAGACTAAGACATCAATTAGGTTTTGGTGTAACCGAAGATTGAACCCCCAAATCTCTTATTCAACCATAAAAAACTTTACCATTTGAACTAACTAGAACCCACAAATACATAATATGATTAGAATAAAATAAGATGATGTCAATCTATCTATCTATCTATCTATCTATATATAAACTGAAGCGTAATATTTATTGTTACTACGTTCTTATCGAGTCATTTCAATGGTTACATCATTCACCTATTTTCAACATTCTCTCTCTTATTTTTAACTCTCTTTCTTTATTATTAATTTCCCAACTTATTGTTATACTTTCTCTAACTTTTCCTCTCCCTTTTACCTTTTTCATCTCCTCACTACTATCTACCTTAATATCACTTTTCCTCTATCCTTTTATCTTCCTTTATTTTTTGTTTTTCTTATTCCCCTCCTCTTATTATATATTTACAATTCTATTTCACGTCTTATACATAGTTTTCCCACATACAAAAGGTTATTTCTCTCTCTCTCTCTCTCTTCCATTTTTGGTGGATTTTTTAAAATATTTTTAGTGCATCTCTACTTTAGGTTGGATGAATTTTTGTATTATTTGAAACTCTACGTTGGGTTGATGTGATTAAGTTTTGTGTTTTTAAGTTGTTATCATTTTTATTTTCTTTGATTTCATTGATGTTATCATAATGCATTATAAAGATAGTATATAAGAATATAATGTTATTTTATTACATAACATGACCTGGATAATTTGATGTCTACTACTATATATTTTTTTATTTTTACTATTTTTATTCCCATATTATTTTCTATAAATTTCTTATTATTCTCTCTCACATTCTCTCTTGAAAAGTGGTTATTTTATTTCTCTTGTTTTTTTATATTCTTTAATGCAACTCTATTTTATATTGATGAATTATTGTGATTTTTAAAACTCTATTTTGGGTTCATACATTTTGGTGTTGTATTTTTTTAGTTCCCAATCACAAGTAATCTTCTCTCTCTACAATAAAATTTAGAGATATAAATTATACATATTCAATATAAGCTTGATATGAGTTTTGATTATCATAATAATATCTTTTAAGAGAATGAATATATAATTTGAATAATTTATTTAAATAAAAATTATATATATATATATATATATATATTTCTTAAATGTATAATCAATCTCATACAATTCGTTTAAAAGTAACGACGTTAAAACAAATGAATAATTGCCCTGATGATTATATTATATATTTATAACTTTTATGTTTAGAAAGACTTTCACTTAAATTTAGCCGTATCGAAGTTAACGAAAATAATACATTAAAGTGGATCAACAAAAGCATAGTAACAATAAATGTTATGCTTAAAATTTAAGAAATTACAAGCTTTCAACCCAAATAGGTGCTTTCAACCCAAATATGTCTTTTTCCATCATGTAAGTCACAAAAATGATTGAAGTATACCAAAATGAACCGAATGGGCCGAATTGGAGCAAATGGAACAAAGTGGACCAAATGGACTTAATAGAATCAAATGGACTGAATAGGAACAAGATGGACCGAATAGGACCAAAGTGGACATAATGGACTGAAGAGGACCAAATCAGACCAAAGTGGACCAAATAGGACCAATGTAGACTGAACAGGACCGAAGTGGATAGGATGAACTGAATAGAACCAAAGTGGACAAAATGGACTGAATAAGACCAAAGTGGACAGAATAGCCTGAATAGGACTGAAGTGGATAAAAGTAGACAGAGTGGACCGAATAGGACCAATTTGGACTGAGTAGGACCAAATTAAATAGAATGGACCGAATAGGACTGAAGTGAACAGAATGGACCGACTAGGACTGAAGGGGACAGAATAGGACCAATGTGGACCGAATAGAGCCAATATGGACTGAACTGACCGATGTGGACTGAATAAGACCGAATTGAACGAATTGGACCGAATAGAACTATAGTGGACAAAATGGACTAAATAGGACCCAATAGGACCAAATTGGACTGATTGGACCAAATAGAAACAATGTGGACCGAATTATACTTATGAATATTTATCATTTTTATTGCATTTTTAGGGCTCATATTTCTAATTTCTGATGTCTATTTTAGTATTTTATTGTATTTTTTAACTCAAAACTATAGAGTTTAGCCCAAATATAATAAAATTTCATACTTTTCAACCCAAAAAATAAGAAAAAAAATAAAATTTTGAGCTAAACTTAAAAAGAAAACCTACATAAAGAAGTGGTTTAAGACCCAATTATTCTAAAATGAACTGAAGGGGGACCGAAATTGACCAAGTGGAACAAATTGGAACAAAGTAGACTTAATTGGACGGAATAAAAATTGTTTAATTTTTTGGGAGAACAAATTATTTTCAAAAACATTTAGAGAAAAAACTATACATTATATTACAATACAAAATAATTATTTATTCCTACGCATAATGTGGGTCTGCGACTAGTGTCAATAACTACAACATGCATTTCTCTGCACTATTTCCTATTTCTATCCAAATTCAATAACTACATCTAACATCTCTCCCACTGCCCTTCCCGCCACCGTTCTGCTTCTTCCATCATCTTCAAAAAAGAACTGTTGTTGTCAGAGTTATCTTTAAAACGCCTAGGTTTGAATTACGTAGGTTTTGTTGTTAACTTGTCCTTAGTATTTTTTGAGTCTGATAGTTGGACAAAGGTTTTCTGCTCAAGACTTGTGTCGATTTACACAAGCAATAGTACAGTAATGTATGGATCTTAGCCTAAGCAAGGCCTAAGTGTGATGCATGAAGGGCATTCAGCAGATGGTTCCGCAAACATAGCCAAGATACTTGGCTTATGTTTGTATTCTTCTATGTTTGTAGATATTTGGCATTTTTTTTTTTTTTTGCCCTCTCCATTGGATTCTCCCTAGCAGGGAGTGACTCACTTTTCTTAAGTTGATTTCAATGTGCCTTAGGGAGAATATGATTGTGCCATTGGTAAATTGTTTTTTGTTCCCCCTGTTTCTGTTATTTGACTGTAATATTTCTGTGGTGAGGCCTAGCCCATTAAAGCTTTGACTTCTCAGTTCAACCACTGTAAATCGTTCCAAAACAATCTGGTCACAAGCAAGTGCTGTTAGTCATTTACAAAATTTTCATAATGGTGGCACTAGTGAAACAAGTTCCGCAGAGAACTTACATTTTGAACCTCTATAAGCTTTTATAAATGCATATATAGATTTATAAAAGAAAAACATTTATATATATAGGTATGCTTGTCTTAACTATCAGTAATGATAAATCACTAAACATTTTGTGTTAAATGCCCTTATGCCCTTGTGTTTTTATTTTAGAACATAAACTCTGCTAATGTAGCAAATAGTACCCCTTATTTTTTTTCTTTGCCAATGTTGTAAACACTAAATAGACTTGACACTGCACTAGCATGACCCTCATTACTCCTTCTGCAATGTACCTTTTTCTGCTCCAATTCCAAATCATTAAAAATTTGCAAAGAAGAGGTATAGTTGCAACAACATAAAAAGTTTAGTTGTCTTTTTGCTACAATACCAATCTTAATACACTAAACTAGAAAGTTGTTACCGTTGTTCATGTTTTTCCAACATAAAAATATGGACCTAACACATTTGAAAGAAAGTTGTCATCAAGGGTGCTTGCTATCTCATAGGCGATGGAGCCTCTGTTAACATATGGATGGACCCGTGGGTCCCATGGATTCAAAACTTCAAGCCCAGGCCGAGAGTACAATCCTTCACCCAACTCCCCATTATGGCTTATCAGCTTATCAATCATGAGAGACATGCTTGGAAGGAATCCATGATTAGAGAGCTCTTTGACCCTGCTGATGTCCCAGCCATTCTATCCATTCCTCTCCCCATGAGGCACAGAGAAGATAAACTCATTTGGGTCCCAAATTCCAAGGGAGTGTTCACTGTTAAATCTGCCTATCACTCAGTCACCAACCAATACCTCCCCAAACCCCCATCCGCCCCATGGAAAAAGATTTGGAATCTCAATGCTCCTGAGCGTTTGAAAATGTTCCTTTGGAGAATCGGGGTAAATGTCCTCTCTACTAGAGAAAATCTGATGAAGAGATTCGATGTAGCAGATTCCTCATGTGTTCATTGTGGTGCTGATCTTGAATCGGCCATTCATATTTTCTTCACGTGTCCTGTAGCAAGAGCCTTATGGCACTCGGCTTGCTGGGGCTTTAGAGCAGATGAAGCCCATATCCAATCTTCTGAAGACATCATCAAGCTAGTTCTCGAACCTCCAGCATCCATTTGCCCGAACAGTGAATCATGGAGAGTCTCCCTCAATATGGCTCTTACGCTAGATGGAATATGGAAATGGAATCTACGTAACCAAGTTCTTTTTCATGAAGACAAAGCTGATATACAAGCGGCAGCACAACAAATTCAGTTTAGACTTGTGGAGTTTTCAAGGATAGCAGCCCCCAATGCCTACACCACACCTCCGCCCTCCCATTTGAGTTGGACCCCCCCACCTATCAACTGCATTAAGATCAATGTTGACGCTGCACATTCTGATCTCAAAGCTTCCATAGCTGCCGTGGCTCGCAACCATGATGGAGTAGTCATCTAAGTTTGGGCAAAATCTATCTCCTTGTGCTCGCCTATCCAAGCTGAAGCCACAGCTATCCTTTGGGCTGCTCAATTAGCCATCTCTGTGACCTGGACTAACGTCATCATTGAAAGAGATGCGAAGCTTTGTTTTGATGCGCTCTCGTCTACACCCTCTTCTGCAAATTGGTCCATTATGCATATCATTGATAACATCCAGAGTCTGACCCCTTCCTTTGTTAGCTGCACTTTCTTGTGGGTCAGAAGACTGTAATATCCCAGAACATAATGCTGCTAAGTTAGCTCTATCTTCTGATGTTTCCTTTTGTTTTAGCTCAAACATTCTGTCTCCGCCCTTAAGGCTTGCCTGTATGGCAGATTGTCCACCTGTTTCTTAGTTTTTTCTATATGAATAAAATTGCAGATTATCAAAAAAGGTTAAGGTGCTCCCCATTGACAAAGACTATCTTCATATGGACGTTGATTATAGCGGTTACCTAATACACTAGAAACTTTGAATCCATCTAATTTTTGGTTCTACAATAGCAATTATTAACCATTCTATTTAATTTAGGCAAACAAAAGTCACGCAGAAACTTTCCACCAAAGTATTAAGTTATTAACAACCCCTAGAAATACAGACACATCGAATATGAGACATGGTGTGTTCAATTAGTTCAGAGCCTAGATCAATTGTGGACAAAGATGAGTGATGAAGTACATTGTAAGAACAAATAACAGGTTTTGTACACATAGTTGTTAAGATTGGTTGTGCCGTAGTAACATAGAATTGTAATATTATCTCATTGAACTGGCCTTATTTGTTGAAAATTTAAGGCATGGGGTAGTAGTTAAAGAATAATTTCGCAATCAAAAGAAAATTGGTAATAATGGAAGACTGAACAAGTCTATATATCATCCACATATGGAAAACCATAGACCTATTCAATGTGTCTTATCTATAAATAGACATCCTTTCCATGCAACATTTCTCATCCCTCACCCGAAGCAAAAATATATAGAACAAAAGATAGAGTAAGCCTGAAATATGATGAAAGCTTACATTGTAACTGTTGCCCTCTTTGCTTTGGCATTCTCTCTTGCCTCTGCCTCTGACCCCGATCCCCTGCAGGACTTTTGTGTTGCACTTAAGGACTACTCGGAATACTCCAAATCAACCAGTACAAACTTGTTAGGTTTTAGACTCCTGTAAACTAGATTGTTTAACCTAATTAATTAACCAAGTGAATACTTAGGTTTATTATTCAGATCTAGGTTAAAATAATAATAATCATATCATATAAAGCAATGGAAAAGTAAATAACAAAACGATATGATGACCTAGGAAAACCAAACCGGTAAAAAACTTGGGGAGGATTTAACCTAACTATCCTCAAGGTAAAAAATAAATCCACTAGAAAGAATTGAAGTTTGTACAATATAACTTAAACCACTAATATCCTATTGCTACCTCGAGTAGAAAACTTACTACCACGACCCCATGATAGCTCCGAGTTCACAGACTACTTCTTTCCTTGGCCTTTGCAACAGAAGCACCCACACTTGTGATAAAAAATACAAAATCTCCTGTTTGTGACTCCAAGACTACCCTTGAAGGTTTAGATCTTCAACTATTGTTGATCTTGATGCAGCAACTTCAGATCTACCGGTTCTAAAGATATGAGAGTGATATCCGGTAGTGACTTTGACAGAGGAAGGCACAAAACCTTTTTGATCTCACAAGAGCACCTCCAAAGTCATAATAAAATGTGCCTAGGTTTTCTTTTATATACTAGAAGAAGTACATCTGAAACCCTAATCCATTTTGGCTTTGAACTGCTATTGGGTCGAACTTAAAATTTTGCAGACCCGTATTTCGATCGGTTGAGCCTGTCTTTCGATCGATCAAACCAAGCAAATTCTGAAATCTTCTTTCTACAATTTACTTGTTCTTGAATCTTGACTTGAATCGCCTTGAGCATTGTCTAATAATACCTATAGACTGTAGGATATATATCTAGACAAGTTCGTATTCAAGATTTGCCAATTGTTCTAAACTTTTAGAACCTAACAATCTCTCCCTTTGGCAATTCGTGACAAAACTTACATACAAAATGAAATGCTCAAATACAAGAACAACCTAATACAATAAAATGCCTAAATACAACAAAAATCCCAATCTAAGACTCCTAACCTAGAAGTTGCAAGAAGAGGTAGAAGGTCTTGATCAGAATGAAAACACTCAAAAGAACACATCACCACATGTGTGGAAAGAAAGACATATAAACAATAATATGAAACACAATATAAAAAAACAAAAGTAAAATCTAACTCTCCCCCTAAGTTAGATACATCAAAAAGTTTTATATTCTCTCCCTTTCAAAAATAATTTTATCTCCCTCTTTTCATCTATTTCTCTCCCTTTTTGTCACATATTGACAAAGACAGCTCAAACAAAGAGTAAATAGAAAACATACGCAACAAAAGTCAAGAGAAAATAGAGAATCAAGGAAACAAATGAATCCAACTCTAAGCCTCTATAGAGAATAGAGGCAACCCCCCCTAAGAAGAGCAACAACTCCCTCTAAGAACAACAAAGGTTAAAAAAAACTTTTATCCCCCCTATAAAAACAGGAAAAACAAAACATGTTTTGGGAAAAACAGTTTTGGGGATAATTTAGGAGGTGGGGAAAATAAAGACACACAAATCAAACTTAAAAACTAAGTTGAGGATATACATAAAGAAAAATATTATCTCTTTCAATAAATGCAAACTTGATACTATGTGACCCATAAACAGTTGCATGAGTAGAGAAAATATTTGCATATTGATTATCCATCATATCTCTTAAGAAAAATATTTTCTATAGTTCACACATAAAAATAGCATGATGGGTTATTTAGACCCCTAAAACAACCAAATTGCGTAGCCTAGATTAATTAGCCAAGTTGTTACTTAGTCAAATTAAGCAATTCTAGGTTAAAGCAATTCAACAATCATATCAAGAATAATAATGCAGCGGAAAATAAATAACACAAGATATGATCACCCAGGAAACCACACGGTAAAAACCTGGGGAGGATTTGACCCACCGATCCTCAAGGCAAACCAGAATTCACTATGAAAGAATTGAAGTTCTTACAGAAGGACTACAAGCTCCCCGCTCGACTTCCTAATGCTACCCACCAGTACGAACTTCCTGACACGACCACGCGCAGGCTCCGAATCCACGGACTACTTCTTTCTTGAATTCTTCAATCAGCTACAAGCTCCCCGCTTGCTTTTCTTTTAAGTTCCAATGGTTGCAACTAAGTTGATCATCAAGAGATTGACAACCCTAAGTTTATGTGAAGGAAAGCTCCTCGAAGATCTCACAAGAGATTCACACAAACAGAAAATATGAGCAACAATACAATATGGACAACCTTCAAAAACGTGGCTAGGGTTTTGTTTATATACCTAGGGTAAAAACATAAAACCCTAAACGTTTAATGAAGTAGGGCTGAGTTGGAAATTCTGCAGAAAATTCAACCTGTGCGATTTTCGATCGATCGAGTCTATTCTTCGATCGATCGAGCCAGGCCAAAAGTCCCAAGTACTTCTGCAGCCACTCGATTCCAACTGTACAATAATAAACCAACTTTGAGCAAGCCTAAACAAGACTAAATACAATGTTTTGATCATGGTTTGCCAACATTACAAATTAGAGTTCTAAATACATAAAATCCTAAGACCTTAGAACCTAACATAGCATATACTAAAAAGTACATAACTCAAAAATTAATCAATCAATTTTTAGATCAAGTTGAGTACCCAATTTAGCAAAGTGTATGCATGTTATGTGTGAAAACAAAGAGAGATATGACTGCAAAACTGCAAGATGGATACAGAAAATAATGTAATGCACGTGAATCCTAAACATAAATAATGCATGAAAAAATATTTGGTCAAAAACATAGAAACTGAAATTTTTTTAGTTTTGATCGGTCGAACATTGATCAAATACCAATCGAGTTAGGCTGAGAGCAATGATTAAAAATCAAGGGATTTTCAATCGGTCGAAAAACACATTCGATCGATCAAATCTAAAATTTGAATTTTTTGAAAAATTGTAGAAGATTATGCAAAAACAATTCAACCCAAGTCATTTCATGAATGAAATGCATGAGAATGAGTTTAAATGTTTTTCGGAAACATGAGTTTTCAACCCAGAACTTCGAAACAAGGTTTTTAATCATCAAAAACACAATTTTTGCCAACTCTTAAACACATTTTGCATCAAACACCATAGAAAACATAATCTTGGATGGCCAAACCAAATTCACACACAATTTCATGTATTAAGTTTAGCAAAGAATAACTTGTGAAGTGTGTGCAACTAGTAACAACATGAGATACATGTGAGGTGATACGTATATAGTAGTCTGTATGTTTTTAGACCCCTTAAAACACAACCAGATTAACCTAGTTATTTAGCAAAGTGATTAACTTAGGTAAATTATGCAGATCTAGGTTAACACATATAAATCATATCATTGAAGAAAATGGAAAATAAATAACACAATGATATGATAATCTAGGAAAACCAAACCGGTAAAAAACCTGGGAAGGATTTAACCTAGCTATCCTCAAGGTAAAACAAATTCACTATGAAAGAATTGAAGTTTACAAAATAGCGACTTAGACCACTAACATCCTATTGCTACCTCGAGTAGGAAACTTGCTACCTCAAGTAGGAAACTTACTACCACGACCACGTGACAGCTTCGAGTCCACGGATTACTTTGTTCTTGGATTCACAGCATCCACAAGTACTCCCACTTGTGTTTTTTTTAAGCTCTTTATGCAGCAACTGAATCGATCATCAAGCTCTTGACATAATCTTGATTTTTGATAACTCTAAGTATATGTAAAGGCAAACACCTCGAGATCTCACAAGAGATTCACATACACAGCATAAACAACAACTTTAGAGAGCTTTTGGGTACAAAACCCTAGATCTATAAAAGAGGCACAAGATGCACTTTAATCTCTCTAAAAGCTTATAAAAACGTCCTTAGGGTTTCCTTTATATACTAGGAGTGTTTTACTTGAAACCCAATACGTTTAGTAGAGTTTGGGCTAAATTGGAATTCTACAGAAAAATAAATCTGCACGAGTTTCAATCGATCGAGTCTAATTTTTGATCGATTGAGCTAGGCAGATTTACACAATAAATCCTGCAGTACACTCGATTCCAACTTTACACATAAACATACTTTGAGCAAGCCTAAACCTAGACTCTATGTTTTGATTATGGTTTGCCAACATAATACAAATTGAAGTTCTAATACATTAGTTCCTAAAGTCTTAGAACCTAACAAACTCCCTTTTTGACAATCCGTGACAAAACACATCACAAAAATGAAAAGCTCAAAGTTACAAATAGCCCAAATACAATTCAACCTAACTACTATCTATCAGTTGCTAGTGTAGACAGCAGCCACGACTGAATTAACCTGTATATTCCTAAAACACTCAACAAACAAATAAACGCATGTGTGGAAAATACAAGTAAACCAAAATAAACAAACTAAAGCGAATAACAAATATGCTGAACAGTTTTAGACCCCTTAACACATAACCAGATTGAGTAGCCTAGATAATTAGCTAAGTTGTTACTTAGTCAAATTAAGCAATTCTAGGTTAAAACAATCAAACAATCATATCATGAAAATATATAGTAGCGGAATAATAAATAACACAAGATATGATCACCCAGGAAAACCAAACCGGTAAAAAACCTGGGGAGGATTTTACCCACCGATCCTCAAGGCAAAACTGAATTCACTATGAAAGAATTGAAGTTCTTACAAAAGGACTTACAAGCTCCCCGCTCGACTTCCTAATGCTACCTACCAGTAGAATTTACTGACATGACCCCGTGCAAGATCCGAATCCACGGACTCCTTCTTTCTTGAATTCTTCAATCAGCTACAAGCACCCACGCTTGATATTCTTTAAGTTTCAAAGGCAGCAACCAAGTTGATCATCAAGATGTTGAAGTAATCTCCATCTAGAAAATCCTAAGCTTTGTGTAAAGGAAAGCTCCTCTAGATCTCACAAGAGATTTACACAAAACAGCAATGTATAAGCAACAATACAACTGAAGCAACACTAAAAACGTGGCTAGGGTTTTGCCTTATATACCTAGGGCAAAAACATAAAACCCTAAACGTTTAATGAGTTAGGGCTGAGTTGGAAAACTGCAGAAAAACGCAATCTGATCGATTTTCGATCGATCGAATCTATTCTTCGATCGATTGAGCCAGACCGAAATGTCCCAATGCATCTACAGTCTCTCGATTCCAACTTTACAATAATTAATCAACTTTGAGCATACTTTAACAAGTCTAAACATGTTGTTTTGATCATGGTTTGCCAACATTACAAATTAGAGTTCTAAATACATAAATTCCTAAACCTTTAGAACCTAACAAACTCCCCCTTTGGCAATCCGTGACAAAACCCTAATTAAAAGCTCAAAGTTTACAAGTAAAAAAGCCCTTTACAAAAATAATGCTCATAAACTCAAATTCAAACCTAACTACTATCCATCGGTTGCAAGTGTAGACAGCAGCTTTGTTGAATCAACCTGTATATTCCTGAAATACTTAACAAACGCATAAACGCATGTGTGACAGAAAAGAGTAAAACAACAGGTATAACATTCTTGTAAGATTCACACAACACAAAATAAAGACATATATGAATGAACAACTCATAAATATAAATCAATAAGCAGTGAATTACAAAGCAACAAGAATCAATAAATATAACATGTATATCAATCAATGTTACTCTCCCTAACATGAATATCCCCAAAAATGATATACAAAGTGAAGCACCTAGATACAATCTAAAAACTCCACAAGCTCCTCAACAACAAAACGTAACAAAAAGTCTCCCCCTAACAACAAAAACTCCTTTACAAGTCAAAAACTCCACTCCCCTTTTTGTGACGAAATGCCAAAGGGCAATCACAAGTAGCCATCAAAAGGAGGTGGTGAGGGTGAATGAAGACGCGCAAAGTCGGCTCGTAGAGCACGAAACTCATCTAGCAAGTCCACCAAAATCTGACCATGAGCCGCCTGAACGGTCATGACAGTCTCCAGGGTACGACGAACATCAAAGTTAGTCGAAGGAGGTGGAGGAACATCAGCAGCAGCAGCATCCTCACCAACTGGATCAGGAACATCCTCACCAGCAAGACCTGTAGAAGAAGAAGGAGGAGGTGCGCTACTAGACGGCTCAGACCTAGGGTGTTTAGAACCAGCTCGAAGATGAGCGGCCCTTTGTCTAAGAAAAAACGCACCTATGGGAGCTATCACATGAACGGGCTCAGAGGAAGGGAAACCACCAAGATCAAGATAAAGGAGAATCCTATGAATGAAAATAGGATGAACAAGAGTATGAGCAGAAGATGAACTCCTATAGACATCGTTCAAAGAACGAAGAAAAAGATGGGGAAAACTAATAGGAGCATCAGTAACCAGAGCGTACAAAAATACACACCTCTCAAGAGGAATGGTGTGAACATGAGAGATGGGCTAGATAGAATGACAGGCTATCCTAAAGAACAAATAGTGCAACTCGGAGAGCTCAGCAGAAGTGATCCGAGGATCAGAACCCCACTGAACAGTAGTCCCAATGATGTAAGACAAGACTTCACTAAACTCGGGAGACACATCATAAGGATAGACAGGATTCTGGACCAAAGGTACCCCTAAAGCATCAGCTATTACCGTGGGAGTAATGGAGTACTCTACGCCTCGTATCCAACTCTTGACTAAAGTGTTGGAATCATAGATACGGATAGAGATGTTCGAGTAGAACTCTCTAATCAAGGCAGAGGGTGGAGGAGGATCAGAAATATCCACCAAGGGTAACCAGCCCCTACGCTCAAAGTTTGCCCTAATGGCAGGATCAAGTACATCTAAGTGAACAGAACGCTTAGCCCAAATCTTTCTCCTAACGTTTAGCTTCTCAGAAATCTCTTGGTTTTTCTCACTCGAAAACTTCTCACGGTCAAAGGAGGGAGGGGGTGGAGAAGGTGAGGAAACAGTCCTACGGGCTCTAGTCTTCCTAGGCATAGTGCTAAGGAAAGGACAGAGACACAAAGTGAAAACCAAAAGAACAAAAGAAAACAAAACCAAGGGCAGACTGCAAATTAGCACAATAAAAAATATAGAACAAAAATCTATATGATGCATGAACAATAACAATGTTGTGATGCATGAACTAATGCAGTAAACACAGTTCAAATTAAGTTCAATTACACAAAATTGGCTCGAACGTAGAGTTTCTAACAAAAACCCTAAAAATTTGAAATCCACTTGTAAAATTTTGCAACAAATTTGATGAATTAATTATTACACAAGGTTGAAAACAGATTATAATAACCAATTTCATCAATACAACAAGCCAATTTCATCAATTGAACCTTAATTGAACAAAAACCCCAAATTGGATCAATTAGAAACCCTAGAATTTTAAATTGTTCACAAAACCCAAAATTGATCAAATTAATCCATTAAGAACATGTTTATAGTGTGTCCCCACAAAAACCCATTGATCAATTACACAAAATTGGGCCTAAATCAACAACAATCCCAAAAAGAAAAGGTTCCGAAATTTTGAGCATAAATGCATGAACAATGCATGAAATATGTACATAAACTCAAAAAGGAGGGGTAAGATAGACATACCGGCTTGAGGAAAGAGATTTCTTGCAAAAAATCCGGAGGAAAACGACAAAAAATTGGAATAGTTGAGCTTGCCAAGTCGGAGAGAGAGAAAAGTTTTTGAAAAACTTTTGAAAAAGTGTTTGAAAAAGTCAAGAACAGTGTTTTTAAAAACCTGATTCGCGACTCTCGATTGATCGAAAATCACATTCGATTGATCGAAACAAACAGTCATTTTGAGACAAATTAAAGCACTTTTTTGATTGATCGAAAATCAGATTGGATCGATCGAAATGAACAGTAATTTTGAGACAAATTAAAGCACTTTTTCGATTGATCGAAAATAAGACTGGATCGATCGAAATGGGCAGAGGCTCACAAAATTTTGAGAAAAATCACAGTTTTGAAAAACACAAACCATATTTTGAAAATAACTCCTCAAAGCATTAAATTACAGAAACAAAATGCTTGAGTATGAGATGGAATGCTTTTTCAAAAACCTAAATTTTAATCCCAGTTTCTTCAAAGATAATTTCAGCCATTCTTCCTTTCAAATTCTCAAGCAAAAAAAATGTTTTGCATAGTTCTCAAAGTATTTTCAAACTTGGTTGGTCAGACCAAAAACACACACAATAACATGTACAAAGTTTAGCAAAGATTAACTTGTGTAGTGTGTGCAACTAGCAAAAAAAACTTTGAGAAACATGTGAGGTGATATGTGAATAGCAATCAATCACAAAGTCTACAAAATTCATCACATAGAATTCAAAAGAGACTATCATCTAAAGAGTTACATCCTATAACTCCCACATCTCCTAGAACAAAAGCTTGCAATCATGTAAGTTTCTTGTATTTAGCCTCATTATAATGTGAAATATATTATGTGAAATGGCATCAAGCCTAATGGTACACACCAATTGTAATTATGTGAGATGGCATCAAGCCTAATAGTACACACCAATTTTAAGCGTTAAGCAATTAAGCCGAGGCATCACCTTATGTTCTTTTTGTGCATGTGCTACACTTTCTCAAGCACAAAATCTTATAATATGCACTAAGGTGTTCATGATTGACTAGTGAATAGTGGTGAGATGGTTATTTATGCCTTTCTCAAAATGACCAAGTCCGACAGTCAAATAACATGTGACTTCAAGATTAAGACAAAGTGATAAACACCATAAACATTTTTCCCACACAACATGCACTACAAAGTTTCAACTAGTCAAGTGCAATAAATAAGCTTATCGAAGCTAAACAAGGTACATAAGACATGATATGTGTAAATAAATTGACCAACCTTGTTTTCAAAAACCAAGAAACATAATGTCAAACAAATTTTTGCTTTCTCCTTTTCTCCCTTTTTATTTTTTTATTTTTTATTTTTTATTAAGGGAAAACAAATAAATCCTAGAATGAAATGCATGAATGTAATGCAATGCAAATCCTAGAAACAAAAGCAAAAGAAACACAAAAACCAAAGAACAATGGTCACAAAGGAATGAGCAATGAAGCACAAGGACTATGCCAGAAAGACTCAATTAGGTCGAGTCCTTTGCATCCAAAACCTTTTAGATGCACCACGAGCATTGGAGTTCTTATTTACATTCGAGTGATTTCCAACTCCAGGATTGGAATAAAGGTTCAACACCTTTACCAATTCACCAATAAGTGCCATTGGATCTTGTGCTTGAGGCACAGGCACCTTTGGTTTAGTTGCTCTCTTAGCAGATTGAAGCTTGTAACAGTTAGGACGAATGTGTCCAGACTTTCCACAATAATGACAAACCCAAACAGGTTTACCATGCATCTTGTCCTTGGGTAGGGTAGTCTCCTTAGGTTTAGACTCTCCCAGATCAACCCTAATCTTCCTAGAAGGTAAAACTTCTACAGGTTTGACTATCTCACTCACAGGTGGTTTGACAGTTTCACTCACAACCTCACTCATAGAAGGTTCAGACGAAGAAGCAGGAACAAAGTTCGTGGTATGTGGAGTAGACACAGAGATGCTTTCAACATATCCTATCCCAGATTTATCAGAAGGATACTTTTGAACATTCAGCATGTGATCAAGTTTAGAACTAGCAGTTCTAGCAACAGATAAATCATGTTCTAAAGTTTTAACTTTATCAAGTAAAAGCATGTTCTCAGATTTCACATGGTTCAAAAGATCATTAGCATCAAATAATTTAACAAGCAAATTTTTCTTTTCAAGCTCAAGAGAATCAATTTTCTTCAGGCCAAGTTCAACATTCATAGCATCCTTTGCAGCAACTTTGCAAAGTTTATTATAGGCCTCTTGAAGATCTGCATCCTCAGAGAGTTCTCCATCAGAAGGGTTCTCCTCAGCAGATATGCTTTCATTGACTACTGCAGTAGCAGTGAAAGCAATGAAGTTTCCATCCTCGTCACATTCAAACTCATCATCAGAAACCTCATTATCACTAAGGGTTACAGCCATAGCTTTACCCTTATTTTTCAAGAATGTAGGACATTCAGATTTAACATGACCATACCCTTGACAACCAAAACACTGAGCACCCAAAGAATTGTTTGAAGATTGACCTACTCTTTCTCTAGATTTTTCAAAGTTATTAACCTTAGTGGGATCATTCTTCCTAAAGTTTCCAGGTTCAACAGTGTTTGTACCTCTTGCCCTTCTATTTGTATTTCTCAGAAAATTCCTAAAATTCTTGGCAAGGTAAGCTATCTCTGTAGCAGAGAGCTCATCATCAAATCCACCAGCCTCAACATCATCAACAGACTTAAGAGCCATTGATTTGGATTTGTTTGTTTTGGGTAAGTCAGACTCATATGACTGAAGAGATCCTACAAGCTCATCAACAGGGATGGAGTCCACATCCTTGCTTTTAGTAATGGCAGTCACTTTGGGTCTAAAGTCTTCAGTTAATGATCTAAGTATCTTCCTAACAATTTTAGGTTGATCATAGATTTCACCCAAGTTAAAAGCAGAATTAACAATATCATTCAGTTTGGCATAAAATTCATCAAATGATTCATCATCAGACATCCTAATGCTCTCAAACCTAGAAGTTAATTGCTGCAGTTTGTTTATCTTAACTGCCTTTGTGCCTTCATGCACAGTTTGGAGGATTTTCCAAGCAGTATGAGTAACCTTAACATTTGAGATCCTCTTAAATTCCTCCATTGAAACAACATTGAAGATGGCATTCATAGCTTTGCTATTTAAGCCTGCTGCTTCTTTTTCAGAAGTTTGCCACTCACTCATAGGAGTAGCGGGCTTCTGCCATCCGTATTCAACGGAATTCCAAACTCTCTCATCAATGGATTTCAGGAATGCTCTCATCCTTACTTTCCAATAAGCATAGTTGTTCCCATCAAAGTGAGGAGGAACAAAAAGAGAGTGTTCATGCTCCATGACAACAGGGGTCAAGGATCAGCCCAAAGATAAAAAATCTCAGACACAAAGAGCTACCCGCTCTGATACCACTTGAACAGTTTTAGACCCCTTAACACACAACCAGATTGAGTAGCCTAGATAATTAGCCAAGTTGTTATTTAGTCAAATTAAGCAATTCTAGGTTAAAACAATCAAACAATCATATCATGAAAATATATAGCAGTGGAATAATAAATAACACAAGATATGATCACCCAGGAAAACCAAACCGGTAAAAAACTTGGGGAGGATTTTATCCACCGATCCTCAAGGCAAAACTGAATTCACTATGAAAGAATTGAAGTTCTTACAAAAGGACTTACAAGCTCCCCGCTCGACTTCCTAATGCTACCTACCAGTAGAACTTACTGACACGACCCCGTGCAAGCTCCGAATCCACGGACTCCTTCTTTCTTGAATTCTTCAATTAGCTACAAGCACCCACGCTTGATATTCTTTAAGTTTCAAAGGCAGCAACCAAGTTGATCATCAAGATGTTGAAGTAATCTCCATCTAGAAAATCCTAAGCTTTGTGTAAAGGAAAGCTCCTCTAGATCTCACAAGAGATTTACACAAAACAGCAATGTATGAGCAACAATACAACTGAAGCAACACTAAAAACGTGGCTAGGGTTTTGCCTTATATACCTAGGGCAAAAACATAAAACCCTAAATGTTTAATGAGTTAGGGCTGAGTTGGAAAACTGCAGAAAAACGCAATCTGATCGATTTTCGATCGATCGAATCTATTCTTCGATCGATCGAGCCAGACCGAAATGCCCCAATGCATCTACAGTCTCTCGATTCCAACTTTACAATAATTAATCAACTTTGAGCATACTTTAACAAGTCTAAACATGTTGTTTTGATCATGGTTTGCCAACATTACAAATTAGAGTTCTAAATACATAAATTCCTAAACCTTTAGAACCTAACATATGCAAACTAACTCTCCCCCTAAGTTAGATACATTAAAAAATTTATTTTCTCCCCATTTCAAAAACAATTTCAACTCCCCCTAAACAAAACAAACAAGAGTTTGTCACGTAATGACAAAGACAACTCAAACAAAGAGTAAATAAAAAACATACGCAACAAAAGTCAAGAGACAATAGTGAATTAAGGGAACACAAAACAATTCAACTCTATAGAAAATAGAAACAACTCCCGCTATGAACAATAAAGGGTAAAAACAAGCTTCCCCCCCTATAAAAATAGGAAAAAACAAAACAAGTTTTGGGAAAAACAATTTTGGGGAAACTTTAGGAGGTGGGGAAAATAAAGACACATAAACCAAACTTAAAAACTAAGTTGATAAGTTGAGGATACACATGAAAAAAAATATTATCTCTTTCAATAAATGCAAACTTGACACTGTGTGACTCATAAATAGTTGCATGAGTAGAGAAAATATTTGCACATTGATTATCCATCATATCTTTTAAGAAAAATATTTTCTGCAGTTCACACATAAAAATAGCATATACTAAAAATACATTACTCAAAAATTAATCAATCAATTTTTAAATCAAGTTGAGTACCCAATTTAGCAAAGTGTATGCATGTTATGTGTGAAAACAATGACTGCAAAATTGCAAGATGGATACAAAAAACAATGCAATGCATGTGAATCCTAAACATAAATGATGCATGAAACGTATTAACCCATGATGCATGCTCTAATGCAGTAAGAATAGTTCAATTTGACTTCAAAAACACAGAATTTGGCTTGAACATAGAGTTTATATCAAAAACTCCAAATTTTGAAAACCCACTTTCAGAAATCCAACCAAATTGACCAATTTATCATTACACAAGTTAGATAATAGTATATAATAATAAAATGAAGCAATTACAAAAGCCAATTTCATCGAATTATGCTCAATTGAACAAAATCCCCAATTCGGGTAGTTTCAAGCCCTAGAAAATTCAATTTTTTCCAATTCATCAAATTGATCAAATTAAACCATGAAGATCATGTTAATATCATCCCACAACAAAAACCCATTGATCAATTTTGAAAGAAAACATTGAAATCACCAAAAACCCCAAAATCTCTAAGGTTCGAAATTTTCCCTAAAATGCATGAAAAATGAAATAAAACCAAAAAAGAGAGGGTAAAAGGGTCTTACCGGTGCTAGACGACAAAGACCTTGAAGAAAAATTGAGGGAAAAAAGACAAAAATCTTGACTTTGAATCTAGATCGGTCGAAGAGAGCGAGAAAGAGCTTTTGAAAAAGTTTTGAATAGTGAAGAACACGTGAAAACTCAAGTTTTAAAAAAACTCTTTGAACAATTTTCGATTGATCGAAAAATAGATTCAATTGATCGAAAATTACATTCGATTGATCCAGCAGTGATTGAGCATCGATCAAGCCAAGCAAATTCAAATGAAAATTTTAATCGCAATTTCGATCGGTCAAGCAATAGGTTTGATCGATCGAAAATCTGGAATAATCAAAATTTTGAAAAACAGAGCATTTTAATGCAAAAACTCCTCAAAGCACAATATTTTATGAATAAAATGCATGAGTATAAGATAAAAAGTTTTTGAAAAACCCTTCAATTTACCCTAGATCTTCCAAAAACAAGATTTTCAATCAATTTATCCTCAAATCTCAAAGTTTAAACATATTTTGCATTAAAATCAAGGAACTTTCAATCTTGGATGGCCACAACAAGATCACTCACAATATAATGTACCAAGTTTAACAAAGAGTAATTTGTGTAGTGTGTGCAACTAGCAAAGGCTTGAGATACATGTGAGGTGATATGTGAATAGTAATCAATCACAATCTCTACAAAATTTATCACATAAATTTGAAAGAGACAATGACCTAAAGAGTTACATCATATAACTCCCACATCTCCTAGAATAAAAGCTTGTAATTATGTAAGTTTCTTGATTTGCCTCAATAATGTACACACCAATTTTATTTGATTTGAAACTTATTAAAATAGCCAAGATAATGCACACACCAATTTTATTTGATTGTGAAGTTATTATAGCCCAATAATGTTCACACCAATTTTAGCATTTAATTCGAGGCTACACCTTATGTTCTTTTTGTGCATGTGCTACACTTTCTCGAGCACAAAATCTTATGATGTGCACTAAGATGTTCATGATTGACTAGTAAACAATGGTGGGATGGTTATTTATGCATTTTTCAATAAGTTCAAGTCCAACAAACAAAATCATGTGACTTCAAGATCAAGATCATGTGATCAAAAACTATCAACAACTTCCCACACAACATGCACTACAAAGCTCAAACTAGTAAAGTGCAATAAATAAGCTCATCTAAGCTAAACAAGGTACATAAGCATGTTATGTAAATATACTATGGCCAGCCTTGATTGCAAATCCAAGATATATAATACAAAACAAATAACAATCTTTTTGGTTTAAAACAAATTTTATGACCAAAAACAAAAAGCACACCTTATGCTAAATGATTAAAAATGTAAATGCAATGCATGACAGTGCTTAACTAAGCTATAGAGGGTACACAAACAAGAAATATCAATTTCTTAATTAACCCTTGAGTACATGTACAAACTAGTACATACACAAAATTAGAAAAAGCATAGCACTTATATAACACATACTATTCAAATTTCTCCATAATGTCAAGCATGTTCTAAATCAAGAGAGAGATATTATAACTCATGTAATCCTCAGAACAAATAAAACAACACACAAAAATAAAACATTTTTATCTTTTTGAAAATTTTCAATGTTTTTGGATTTTTTTTTAAAACAAAAAAACTTGAGAAAATAAAACAACCAAAAACTAAAAGAAAACATATCCAGAATTAATTGAAAGAATTAAATCAAGGACAAGTAAACAACACTCACCTTAGAGAATCTTTTCTCACCCATATAGCACGAGTCTTTAGTTTTGTAAGTGAAAATCCATGAGAAGTAGAGTGTATTTGAGGGTTTACACCAATCTTTTGAAAAATACTGAAATCCTACAAATTCCTTTCACAAGCCAACAAGCTTAAATTTTTAAAAGAATATGAAACAATTTATATGGACTTATGGCAAGAGAAATATCATCACATATCCTAGATTGAAATACAGAATGTTTAAATTTCAATTTATGACAATTAGAACGAATGTGACTAGAGACACCACAAAAGTGATAAACAAGAACAAATTTTGGAACATCAATATTCCTAATAGCAAATCTAGTCTCAGTTTTTGGTTTTTGCCTCAACAAAGAAGAATTTGGTCTAATATGACCAACAACACCACAAAGGTGACAAGTAGGTACAAAAACAGATTTATTATGCTCTCTAATAGTAGGTTTAGACATAGGTTTAGAAACTTCAGCGTCTACATAAAAACTTTTACCTTTGTCTAACATAGCAAAATAAGCCTTTTCTTTATTATTCCTCTTGAAAGGAGGGATATAAACTTTCTCAGTTTTAGCCTTAAGAGAAACAGAAACACTTTTGTTATCAACAGTAGGCTTGGTACTAGTCAAATTTTCAATTTTAGCTTTAGATTCAACTAACTCTTGTTCCAAGCTTTTCATCTTCTCATCTTGAGAGGAAATTTGATTTCTCAAAATTTCATTCTTTTTATTAGATTTATCAAATCTAACAACCAATTCCTCTTTTTCAAGATTAGTCAATTTTAACTCTTTCTTGAATTTCTTAGCAATTTTCATAGATTTTAATAATTCCTTACGGAGAGTTTCACTAGCATCAATAAGATCAACAGAAACAATAGTGTCATTTTTATTCAAATCGTCACAATAAAAAACATTAAGACACTTAAAATTATCCATGATAACAGGGGTTAAGAATCAACTCTTAGATCAAAAGATCCAACACAAGAGCTAACCCGCTCTGATACCACTTGTACATTTTTAGACCCTTTAAAACACAACCAGATTAACCTAGTTATTTAAACAAGTGATTGACTTAGGTAAATTATGCAGATCTAGGTTAACACATCTAAATTATATCATTGAACAAAGCGGAAAATAAATAACACAACGATATGATAACCCAGGAAAACCAAACCAGTAAAAAACTTGGAGAGGATTTAACCTAGCTATTCTCAAGGCAAAACAAATCCACTATGAAAGAATTGAAGTTTACACAATAGCGACTTAGACCACTAACATCCTATTGCTACCTCAAGTAGGAAACTTACTACCACAATCACGTGACAGCTCTGAGTCCACAAACTACTTCTTTCTTGGATTCACAGCATCCACAAGTACTTCCACTTGTGTTTTTTTTAAGCTCTTTATGCAGCAACTGAATCGATCATCAAGCTCTTGACATAATCTTGATTCTTGATAACCCTAAGAATATGTAAAGGCAAACACCTCGAGATCTCACAAGAGATTCACATACACAGCATAAGCAACAACTTTAGAGAGCTTTTGGGTACAAAACCCTAGATCTATAAAAGAGGCACAAGATGCACTCTAATCTCTCTAAAAGCTTATAAAAATGTCCTTATGGTTTCCTTTATATACTAGGAGTTTTTTACTTGAAACCCAATACGTTTAGTAAAGTTTGGGCTAAATTGGAATTCTGCAGAAAAATAAATTTACACGAGCTTCGATCTATCAAGTCTAATTTTCGATTGATTGAGCTAGGCAGATTTACACAATAAATCTTGCAGTACACTCGATTCCAACTTTACACATAAACATACTTTGAGCAAGCCTAAACCTAGACTCTATGTTTTTATCATGGTTTGCCAACATAATACAAATTGAAGTTTTAATACATTAGTTCCTAAAGTCTTAGAACCTAACATAATCAATCACAATTTCTTCATTATTCATCACATAAGTTTGAAAGTGACTATCACTTAAAGAGTTACACCATATAACTCCCACATCTCCTAGAAAACAAGCTTGCAATCATGCATTTTTTTTTTTTAGCTTTATAGTATACATGCATTGTTTTTTATTTCTTTGCTTTTTTTTTTTTTTTTTTTTTTTAATTATTATTATTATTTTAAAACTACACCTTATTTTCTTTTTGTGCATGTGTTACAATTTCTCGAGTACAAAATCTTACGATATGCACTAAGGTGTTCATGATTGGGTAGTAAAGAGTGGTAAGATGGTTATTTATGTCTTTCTCTTAGGATTTTTTAGTCCTTACGATCAAAAGCATGCGACTTCAAAATCAAGATCATGTGATCAAAAACTATAAACAACTCCCACACAACATGCACTATATAGCTAAAACTAGCAAAGCGCAGAAAAAATAAGTTCATCCAAGCTAAATAAGGTACACAGACATGTTATGTAAAGATAATATGGTCAACCTTAATTACATATTCATGATGTGTAATACAAAAGAAATAAAAATCTTTTTGGTTTCAAAAAATATTTTTATTACTAAAACTAAAAACACACATTATGCTAAATGATTAAAAATGCAAATGCAATGCAAGACAGTGCTTAACTAAGCTATAGAGAGTACACAAACTAGAAATATCAATTTCTTAATTAACCCATGAGTACATATACAAATTAGTACATACTCACACAAAATCATATTTATCTCAAAATAATCATGCACTTAGTTGAGCAATACATACTATTCAAGTTTACCCACAATGTCAAGCATGTTTTGAATAAAGAGACAGATATCATAATTCATGTAATCCTCAAGAAAAATAAAACTAGACACAAAATAAAATATTTTTGTCTTTTTGAAATTTTTCAATGTTTTTTGATTTTTTTTTTAAATAAAAAGCAACCAAAAACAGAAACAAAATATGTCCACAAACAATTGAAAGAATTAAATTAGGGACAAGTAAACAATACTCACCTTAGAGAATCTTTTCTCACCCATATAGCACGAGTCTTCGGCTTTGTAGGTGAAAATCCATGAGAAGCAGAGTGTATTTGAGGGATTACACCAATCTTCTGAGAAAGACTGAAATCCTACAAATTTATTTCACAAGCCTCAAAAAGATCAACTAAAACAATAGTGTCCTTTTTATTCAAAACATCACAATAAAAAACAATAAGACACTTAAAATTATTCATGATAACAGGGATCAATGATCAACTCTAGGTATAATAACCTAAATCAAGAGCTAACCCGTTATAATACCAGTTGTTAGATTTTAGACCCCTATAAACTAGATTGTTTAACCTAATTAATAAACCAAGTGAATACTTAGGTTTATTGAGATTTAAGGCTTAATTAGTCACCAACGTATATCTAAATAGAAAAACCTTGAATTTAATAATTAAAAACTATCCAAAACAATAATTGAAACCATATTTAAGTGGAAACCATTATGAATTATTTGATATATATATATATATATATACACACACACACTCCACATTGAAGAATTTGATATGAACAAAAAGTCTAATGTTAAGCTAATATTAATTGAATAGAATTTTATAATAGACTTTATTTTATTTTATTTATTTATTTATAATACACTATGTTGTGCATCCTATTCCTATGGAGAAGTAATTTTGTAGTATATAATTACAAAATATTTTTATAGAAGTATTTTATAACACACTAGGTTTTGGATATCAATTAAAGCATATCATATCATATCGTAACAGTGTTCGGATAAAATTTATTAGAAATTTTACAATCTTCAATATAACTGATTAGCTGTAATACAATATTAGGCTTTTGTGTCTATCCAAATTGTTTTTTTCTTAAGAGAAGTGTTGGAGCATTTTAATATTAAACAAATAAAATGAATAAATGTAATAACATAAATGTAAAAATGTGGGAGTGAATGTGGGAGATGAGGAGTTAGTGAAAATGTTTAATCCCACATTGAAAAGGAGAGAGACTTTTTTATTCTTTTTAATTGTGGTGATTAATGGGCTAAAATGTATTGACTCAGATATTGGGCTAGATGCGTGCGCAAGGGGGAGGTGAAGAGTGGAGGTATCAAAATTGGAAATGAATCAGCCTCTTGGATCCTCCTACTTGACAGCCCATTCAAAGCAATTACCATATCCGTTGGTGAGTAAATGGTCCGAATTAATACTCCATTTTTATTATGGAAAATAAAGAGCCATTAACCCACTTAATGGACTTTCCGTTTGGGCCTTTTCATTCTTCAGAAACTCCTTATCAGACCATTAATTGTGTAACTCCAGCCCATCAGATTAATATCCAACAATTAATCTTGTAACACCCACTACATCAGAATAATGGACCTAATTAATCAGAATAAATTGAGTAGTAATTTCGTGAGGCCCATTGAGCCTATAAATAGACTCATTCAGACTCAATCCAACTAACTGCAAATACAATATACACACTAAAAATAGAGAGATTCTTGTCAAAGAAGGGTGTTCTTTCTGGTGGAGCTTTGGGCTTGAACACTTTGTGCAGAAGTTGTTCTAGCCATACGACACTTGTTGGGCTGTTGTATCCTGGGGGAGACAAGTCAGAGAAGGTCTGCACCGGTTACAAAGTGTAGCCAACCAAGGGCTTGAATCTCCTTAAAAAGAGCGAGTGCCGCGCCTCAGTCCAAATAGTGTAGTGTAATTTCTCTCTTTAAAGTAATAAAATTTAGAAGTATTATTCAGTTTCTCTTTGTGTTATTTCTATTATTCTTGTATTTGCACCAACAATTTTAAGGAGATTTAACACATGGAGCCGACACAAGAGAAACCAAATGAGCCTGTTGGAGATCTTAACAAGCCCTTTCGCTTTAAGGGAGCCCACTTCAAGAGGTGGAAAGGAAAGGTCCTCTTCTACTTGAGTCTTCTCAAAGTCTCCTACATCCTCACTGACAAGAACCCATCAAAAGTTCCTACCGATGAGATGAGTGATGAAGAATATATTCTCCATCAAGAAAAAATAGATAAGTATACAAAAGATGAGTATAATTGTCGCTCTTATCTATTGAATTGTCTTGCCGATCATTTCTATGATTATTATGATACAACTTACAATTCTGCTAAGAAAATTTGGAAAGCTTTACAAAGCAAGTATGATACCGAGGAGGCAGGTGCAAAGAAGTATGCTGCTAGCAGATTTTTCCGTTACCAAATGGTGGATGGAAAATCGGTGGTGGATCAAGCACAAGACTTCCAAATGATCATTGCAGAATTGAGATCCGAAGGCATAAAGATTGGAGACAATTTGGTGGTAGCTGGCATAATTGACAAACTACCACAATCTTGGAGGGAGTTCCAAAAGACTTTGCGGCACAAACAAAAGGAGACATCCTTGGAGACTTTGATCACACGCATCCGTGTGGAGGAGGAGGCTAGAGGACAAGATGCACTCATGACACAAGAGAGTAATGGTAATTTCACCACAAAGGTAAACCTTATTTCAGCCAATAATAATATGCCCAAAAATCATTTTCCTAGAAATAGTCAATTGAAGCCTAAAAAGAGAGCCTTTAAAAATAATAATAGACCTCAAGGAAGGGGAAACCCGAATAAAAATTACAATAAGAACCAAGGACCCCCTTCACAAGATCAATTTAATAGATCCTGTTTTGTCTGTGGCAAGAGTGGGCATATTGCTCGATTTTGCAAATTTCGGAAACGTGAATCTGTCCCTCAGGCTAACGTAACCGAAAAGCCTTTAGTGGCTATGATTACAGACATCAATATGGTGCAATATGTTGAAGGGTGGTGGGCAGATTCTGGTGCTAATAGGCACGTCTGCTATGACAAAAATTGGTTCAAGTTGTACACTCCTTTTGAAGAAGAAAAAACTATTATGCTTGGTGACTCTAGTAAAACCAAGGTTCTTGGGAGTGGTGAGGTTGAATTGAAATTCACTTCTGGACGCGTGCTAACATTGAAAGATGTTCTTTACACTTCGTCCATGAGGAAGAATTTGATGTCAAGTTTTTTGCTTAACAAGGCTGGCTTCAAGCAAACTATGGAATCTGATAATTATGTAATCACTAAAAAGGGATTATTTGTGGGCAAGGGTTATGCTTGTGATGGAATGTTTAAATTGAATGTTGAGAATAATAAAGCATCTACCAGTTCAGTTTATATGCTTTCTTCTATTAATTTTTGGCATGCTCGTTTGTGTCATATAAATAGTAGATATGTGGGAATCATGAGTAGTTTAGGATTAATTCCAAGACTGTCAAAAGATTTTGAAAAATGTGAAACTTGTAGTCAAGCTAAGATTACAAAAAGGCCTCATAAAAATGTTGTAAGAAATACCGAATTGCTTGAGTTAATTCACTCTGATTTATGTGAATTTGAGGGAATTTTAACTCATGGAGGAAATAGATATATTATCACTTTTATTGATGATTTTTCAAAATATACAACTATTTATTTGTTGAAAAATAAAAGTGATGCTTTTGAAAAATTTCAAGATTTTTTAAAAGAAGTTGAAAATCAATTTGGTAGAAAAATAAAAAGAATAAGAAGTGATAGAGGCCGTGAGTATGAATCTAGTGCATTCAACTCATTTGTTCAGTCTTTGGGAATTATCCATGAAACTACTGCACCATATTCACCCGCTTCTAATGGTGTGGCTGAAAGGAAAAATAGAACTTTAATTGAATTAACAAATGCCATGTTAATTGAATCTGGTGCACCTTTACATTTTTGGGGTGAAGCTATTTTAACTGCATGTCATGTTTTGAATAGGGTGCCACATAAAAAGTCACACACCACACCTTTTGAGATGTGGAAAGGACATAAGCCAAATTTGGGATATTTGAGAGTATGGGGTTGTCTTGCTTATGTAAGGCTTACTGACCCTAAAATGCCTAAATTGGGAATTAGAGCTACTACTTGTGCTTTTCTTGGTTATGCAATTAATAGTAAAGCCTATAGATTTTTTGATCTTGAAAACAAAATAATTTTTGAATCTGGTGATGCAATTTTTCATGAAGAAAAATTTCCTTTTAAATTGAAAAATAGTGGGGGTGAAGGAAATATTTTGTCACAACCTAGTTCTTCTACTTCACATTTACAAAATCAAGAAAATTTTGAAATGGAACCTAGAAGGAGTAAAAGAGCTAGAGTTGAAAAGGATTTTGGTCCTGATTATTATGTTTTTAACATTGAGGAAAATCCCCAAAATTTAAAAGAGGCTTTAATATCACCTGATGCTATATTTTGGAAAGAGGCTGTAAATGATGAAATGGAATCTCTAATTTCTAATAGAACTTGGAAATTAGTAGATCTTCCACCGGGTTGTAAGACCATAGGTTGTAAATGGGTCCTTAGAAAAAAGTTGAAACCGGATGGATCAATAGATAAGTTTAAAGCTAGACTTGTTGCAAAAGGTTTTAAACAAAAAGTTGATCTTGATTTCTTTGATACTTTTTCTCCGGTAACAAGAATTACATCTATTAGATTGTTAATTGCTATTGCTGCAATTTTTGATTTAAGAATTCATCAAATGGATGTAAAAACTGCTTTTCTAAATGGGGACCTAGAGGAAGAGATTTATATGGATCAACCCGAAGGCTTTGTAGAGCCTGGACAAGAAAGCAAGGTATGTAAGCTAACTAAATCCCTATATGGCTTAAAACAAGCACCTAAGTAATGGCATGAAAAGTTTGATTCTTGCATGATTGAGAACGGTTATAAATCAAATGAATGTGATAAATGTATTTATTCTAAATCATGGAATAATTTACATGTTATTATTAGCCTCTATGTGGATGATATGTTGATTTTTGGCTCAAATATGCATGTTATAAATGAGACAAAAAATATGCTTAAAAGCCATTTTGATATGAAAGATCTTGGTGAGGCTAATTTTATTTTGGGCATGAAAATTACAAAAGTATGTGATGGAATATATCTTGATCAATCACATTATGTTGAGAAAATATTGAGAAAATATAATTTTCATGATCACAAAAGTTTAGCTACTCCTTTTGATTCTAGTGTTCATTTATTTCCTGTGAATAATGATGATGAGATTTTTAATCAAAAGGATTATGCTGTTATCATTGGTAGTTTGCGTTATGCTACTGATTGTACTAGGCCTGACATTGCATATGCAGTAGGAGTGCTTAGCAGATTTACTAGTAAGCCTAGTAAAGATCATTGGCTAGCTATTGAGCGAGTCATGAGATATTTAGTTGGTACAAAAAATTATGGCTTATTATATAAAAAGTACCCTGCTGTGATTGAAGGTTTTAGTGATGCCGATTGGAATACTTTGTCAGGTGATTCTCTCTCTACCACTGGTTATATTTTTATCTTAGGTAGTGGTGCTATTTGTTGGAAATCTAAAAAGCAAACAATAATTGCTAATTCAACGATGGAAGCTGAATTAATAGCATTAGCTTCAGCTAGTGAAGAGGCAAATTGGCTTAGAGATTTGTTATATGTAATTCCACTTTGGGAAAAGCCAATTCCACCTATATTAATTCATTGTGATAGCACTGCTGCAATTGGTAGAGTTAAAAACCGTTATTACAATGGTAAATCCAGACCTATAAGAAGAAAGCACAGTACCGTGCGATCTTATTTGAGTGGTGGCATCATAACTGTGGATTATATTAAATCTAATGATAATCTTGCAGATCCATTTACCAAGGCCTTGGCAAAAGATAGAGTCTGGAATACATCGAGGGGGATGGGACTAAAGTCCATAGAATCATGAGCCATGTATGAGGATACCCAACCCAAGGACCAGAGATCCTGAGAATTGGGTTCAATGGGAAAAACGAATCATACGATGGTCGTAAGAAATGCACAATTTATTTATTCTTAATTATTTATTTTGTAAATAATTTTTTTTAATTGTTCATCCCTATGATGTAAGTGCATTTATCCTGTAATGTGGAGAGGATGAGTTAAAAAAAAAAACTCTTAATGAAATTTGTAGCTCGTATGAGTGGGGTGTCAGAATTACAGGAGCACCCTTGACAAAATTTCACCTATGTGAGTGTGGGGGTGGGGCCGCTCCCTATGAGATTTGGACTTAATCTCAAATACACTCATGAAACCGGGATCAGCACACGGCCGTAAAGTGGTAGCTATAAAAGCTCATGTCAACACCTGGGTTGTTATGTGTAAGCAGTGACGCTTAATTTCCCTAAAGCAGTCCTAGTTCAAGTCGGAGACCACTACGACTCTGGAGTTGAGATCGCTGTTTTACTAAGTGAAGGTTCAATGCAGAGCACACCTTCATGATGCATAGTGACCCATCTTTGCCTGGTAATCTCTCTTTAACTAAAATTTAATATTAAAATGAGTGGGGGATTGTTGGAGCATTTTAATATTAAACAAATAAAATGAATAAATGTAATAACATAAATGTAAAAATGTGGGAGTGAATGTGGGAGATGAGGAGTTAGTGAAAATGTTTAATCCCACATTGAAAAGGAGAGAGACTTTTTTATTCTTTTTAATTGTGGTGATTAATGGGCTAAAATGTATTGACTTAGATATTGGGCTAGATACGTGCGCAAGGGGGAGGTGAAGAGTGGAGGTATCAAAATTGGAAATGAATCAGCCTCTTGGATCCTCCTACTTGACAGCCCATTCAAAGCAATTACCATATCCGTTGGTGAGTAAATGGCCCGAATTAATACTCCATTTTTATTATGGAAAATAAAGAGCCATTAACCCACTTAATGGACTTTCCGTTTGGGCCTTTTCATTCTTCAGAAACTCCTTATCAGACCATTAATTGTGTAACTCCAGCCCATCAGATTAATATCCAACAATTAATCTTGTAACACCCACTACATCAGAATAATGGACCTAATTAATCAGAATAAATTGAGTAGTAATTTCGTGAGGCCCATTGAGCCTATAAATAGACTCATTCAGACTCAATCCAACTAACTGCAAATACAATATACACACTAAAAATAGAGAGATTCTTGTCAAAGAATGGTGTTCTTTCTGGTGGAGCTTTGGGCTTGAACACTTTGTGCAAAAGTTGTTCTAGCCATACGACACTTGTTGGGCTGTTGTATCCTGGGGGAGACAAGTCAGAGAAGGTCTGCACCAGTTACAAAGTGTAGCCAACCAAGGGCTTGAATCTCCTTAAAGAGAGCGAGTGCCGCGCCTCAGTCCAAATAGTGTTGTGTAATTTCTCTCTTTAAAGTAATAAAATTTAGAAGTATTATTCAGTTTCTCTTTGTGTTATTTCTATTATTCTTGTATTTGCACCAACAAGAAGTCTATTTCTATCCAAAGAAGAGATTGATATATTATTAAATTATAAAGTTTTGTGTTCATCAAAATCTTTCCTTCTTTTTAGCACTATGTGTCCAATCTGCTAGGTGTACTTAAGTGTTCAATATCTTTTGGCTCACATCTCCAAGTGCTTGTTTCTCAGCAGAACACTGAAAATACATGTGAGGCAATTATATTAGTTCTTTCGCAAGTGTAATTCAACTGTAATCAAATTAAGATTTTTATCCACTTAGAAATTATGGGTGAAGAAAAATTATATATAAATTTTTTCTTAAAACCTAAAAATCTAAAAAACATTTCTGCAATTTGGTGAAGTCATTTGGTGCAACCACGGCTTCTAAGCCCAACTTTTATTATATAATATATAGTATATAATATAATATATATATATATATATATATATATATATATATATAAGTTACCATCATTTAGACTACAGCAGTAGCACCTAATTCTATTCAAAAGGATGAAAGTTTTTTAAGACACTTTATATAATACGTTTGCATGTAAACCAGCCCACTCAGTGATAAAACTTACTTTAAAATCAGTTACATGGTTCATACTGTAAACTAAATTTCCATATTGAATACCAAATTGTAAACTAAATATTTGATCCTGAAAATGACATGGTTCATACTGCACAATTTTTTTTAATCATTAAATAAATCAAGTTCAAGTGATTTACTGGCATAAATTGGAGAGTTTAGCCCCTTTGAGAATATAGGAGCTTTGAACTTGAGAGTTTTAACTTTTTTTTTTTTTTTTGAAAAAAGAAAAAGAGAAAAAAAGAAAAAGGAAATCAATGGTATGCACAAATGCATAGGATTTTTTTCAAAGCGAGTAATGCTAGAGGGTAGGGATAATACAAGTTTTATTATATAACCTTTATACATTCATGTTTCACAAAACCCAAAAAAAAAAAAAAAATTTGTTATCATTTATTAGGTAATTGAAATCCATCAATTACATTCATTGTTGTGTCAATTTGTTAACTTGTTGTATTAAAATTTAGAGTGGCTTTAGCATTAAGGATAGCTTATGTATAATGCAGGTGCCTTGTTTGAGTTTCGATGATGAGATCGCCTTTTCATCCAAAAAAAAAAAGATGTTGAGATCTCCTACTCCAAATATGTCTTGGTGATGTGAGTTGAAAAGTAGTAAAGATAGAAGTGGTTAAAGAATATTAAGAAGAAAAGTAGGAAAGATAAAAGTGGTTAAAGAATATTAAGAAGAAGAAAAAAAAGTCGTTAAAGAATAAATAATCGATAAAAATTGGATATAATTTCTTAGTTAGATGCAATACATTTTCTTAATTAAATTCAAATATATAAGTGAATTTAATTTATTTTTCCTTCAAAAAGATAATACATTTTATTCAATCATCAGGGACTTTATCAGTTAAGTTAACTGAAACCCACAAATACATAATATGATTATAATAACATAAGATGATGTCAATCTATATCTATATATATTCAAAAGCTGAAGTATATTATTTATTATTGCTACGTTCCTATCAAGCCACTTTAACGGCCATATCATTCACCCATTTTTAACATTCTCTCTCTTATTTTTAACTCTCTTTCTTTCTTATTAATTTCTCAACTTATTGTTATACTTTCTCTAACTTTTCCTCTCCCTTTTACCTTTTTCATCTCCTCATTACTATCTTCATTACTATCTACCTTAATATCACTTTTCCTCTATTCCTTTATCTTCCTTTATTTTTTACTTTTCTTATTCCTCTCCTCTTATTATAAATTCACAATTCTCTTTCGCATCTTATACATAGTTTTCCCACATACAAAAGATTATTTCTCTATCTTTCTCTCTCTCATTTTTTTTCCTCCATTTTTGGCGGATATATTTTTTAAAATATTTTTATTGCATCTCTACTTTATTAGGTTGGATGAATTTTTGTATTATTTGAAACTCTATGTTGGGTTGATGTGATTAAGTTTTGTGTTTTTAATAGATGTTATCATATTGCATTATAAACATAGTATATAAGAATATAATATTATTTTATCACATAACATGACTTGGATAATTCGGTGTCTGTTACTATATATATATATATATTACTATTTTTATTCCCATATTATTTTCTATAAATTTCTTATTATTCTCACTCACATTCTCTCTTGAAAAGTGGTTATTTTCTTTCTCTTGATTTTTTATTCTTTCTTGCAACTCTATTTTATATTGATGAATCATTGTGATTTTTAAAACTCTATTTTGGGTTCATTCGTTTTGGTGCTGTATTTTTTAGTTCCCACTCACAAGTTTATTTCTCTCTCTTCAATAAAATTAAGAGAATAAATTATACATATTCAATATAGGCTTGATATGAGTTTTGATTATCATGATAATCTCTTTTAAGAGAATGAATATATAATTTGAATAATTTATTTAAATAAAAATTATACACACCTACATTTATATATATATATATATATATATATATATATATTGCTTAAATGTATAATCAATCTCATGCAATTCATTTAAAAGTAATGAAGTTAAAACAAATGAATAATTTCCCTAAAGATTACATTTTTATATTCATAGCTTTTATGTTTAGAAAGACTTTCACTTAAATTTAGCGTAGCAACAACAAATGCTACATTAATGTGGATTAACAAAAGCATAGCAACAACAAATGTTATGCTTAAGATTTTAGATATTACGAGATTGAGATTATATATATTTTTAATAAATTTGGATTTAGATTAGGTGCTTTCAACCCAAATATGTCTTTTCCCATTATGTAAGAGCACAAAAATAGATCGAAGTAGACTAAAATGAACCGAAGGACCGAATTGGACCAAATAGAACAAAGTGGACTAAATGGACCGAATATGAACAAGGAGGACTAAATAGGATGGAAGTGGAATAATGGACTGAACGGGACCAAATCTGACTGAAGTAGACCAAATAGGACCGATATAGATTGAATAGGACCGAAGTAGACAAAATGGACCGAATAGAACAAAAGTGGACTGAATAGGACCAAAGTAGACCTAATGGCCTAAATAGAACTGAAGTGGATCAATGTGGACAGAATGGACCGAATAGGACCAATACAGAATAAATAGGACCAAGTAGAACCAAAGTAGATAGAATGGACTAAATAGGACTAAAGTGGATAGAATGGACCGAAGTAGACAAAATAGGACCAATATAGACCGAATAGAGCCAATGTGACTAAATGGACCAACGTGGAATGAATAAGACTGAATGGATCAAATTGGACCGAATAGAACTATAGTGGACAGAATGGACTAAATAGGACCAAAGAGGACTGATTGGACCAAATAGAAACATGCGGACCGAATAAGAATTTTGAATATTTATCATTTTTATTGCATTTTTAAGGCTCATATTTCTAATTTCTAATGTCTATTTTAACTCGAAACTAAAGAGTTTAGCCCAAATATAATAAAATTTCATACTTTTCAATCCAAAAATTAAGAAAAAAAGAAATAAATTTTGAACTAAACTTGAAAAGAAAACCTACACAAAGAATCAACTTAAGACCCAATTAGTCTAAAATGGATTGAAGGGGGGGGGGGGGGGGGGGGGGGGGGCGCTGAAATTAACCAAGTGGACCTAATCGGATAGAATAAAATTTGTTTAATTTTTAGGGAGAACAAATTATCTTCAAAAAAATTTAGAGAAAAAACTATACATTATATTACTATATAAAATAATTATTTATTCCCACGCATAATGTAGGTATGCAACTAGTGTCAATAACTACAACTTTAATGTAGGCCTAGCCCATTAAAGCTTTGACTTCTCAGTTCAACCACTATAACTCTTTCCTAAACTCTGGTTGCAAGCTAGTGCTGTTAGTCATTTACAAAATTTTCATAATGGTGGCACTAGTGAAACAAGTTTCGCAGAGAACTTGCATTTTGATCCTTTATAAGTTTTTATATATGCATATATAGATTTATAAAAGAAAAATATTTATATATATATATATATATATATATAGGTATGTTTGTCATAACTATCAGTAATGATAAATCACTAAACATTTTGTGTTAAATGCCCTTATGCCCTAGTGCTTTTATTTCAGAACATAAACCCTGCTAATGAACCAAATAGTACCCCTTATTTTTTCTTTCCCAATGTGGTAAATAGACTTTGACACTGTACTAGCATGACCCCCATAACTCCAACTGCAATTTAACCTCTTTTTGCTCCATATGGACCATATCATTAAAAATTTGCAAAGAAGAGGTGATGCGGGAGACGCAAGAAGATTATTGTTTAGTATTATTTATGTTTGCAAGTCAATTTTATTTTTATGTTTTAGGTCCTAGTAATTTATTAGGCTATTAGTATTTTAATTTGGAAGCAAGGTTATTTTTGTAATAAGGCAATTAGGGTCAATCCTTTATAAGCAATCTATTGTACTCCTTAAGGAGATAGTTGATATTTTGATGAATGAAAAAATGGCCATTTGGTCTCTTTTGGTCTGGTGCTGACTCCAGGTCTACCCTAGGTGCTAACTCCTAGTGGTTCCTCGCTTGGTGCTGACTCAAAGCCAGGCCTACGTGCTGACTCCTAGGTCATATCCCTTTATTTTTCTGTTGTTTAATTTTTGTTCTGGTTGTCCTGCGTCATATTTGGTATTAGAGCAAACATCGATTTGTTTGAAGCATCCCGCAATCAATCCAGAACCAAATAAATCACCACAAAAAAAAAAAAAAAAAAAAAAACCATCACTGCCGTGTCTTCCACCACTAGAAAGTTATCTTTGTCATTTCCCTAGTTAGTACCAAAAAGCTGTCCTATAGTTGTGCTATCCATCAGAAGACTAGATATTCAAGCTAACCAGACTTCAATCCAAAAACCCACAATCAAGTCTCCAAATCCCTTGCGACCACAAAGACAGAGAAAAGAGAAATAAGAGTGCTGCAATCGTGCCACACTACCACCAACAAGCAACCACATTCAGATTTGGTCAAATCCTTTCATGACAGTTGCTACGCATGCCACCACCACCACCTCTGTGAGCCGCCGCATTAACTGGTCCTCACCATCACCTCTGTTTTGCGCCGCCACGATTTCAGTTTTGCCTAGTGTCACGCCACTGCAATCTCATTAGTCTCCATCGATCCGATCTCATGAGGTAACCCACTAGCCTTGTCTAAACCCATTCTCATTTTTTTTTTTAAACCATCAAGCTGGCCCAACCCACTTTTATAATCCAGACCATTTCCTAATCCGACCCATTTGTTAATCAAGTTCCCCTCTCTTGCTTTCGACACATCCAATTAGGAAGCCTTTTTTGATTTTAGTATTCCGTGACCCAGTTCGATTAAAACCAACCAACCCAAGTCATTTTTAAACCCAAGCCTTTAAGTGAGTGCCCACCACTAGCCCCTAAAAACAAAAACAAAAAACCAAAAAAAAAAAAAAAAAAAAAACCATCAAAACCAATTAACCAAATAGCCTAGTCCTATACCAATCCACTACAAAACCCACCTTGATTCAATTTAAAAAACATATAAGTAGTCATATTAACCTATTAAACCCAGAAGCCAACCCATGCACATCAAGTGTTCTTCAACTTCGCAGAAATTTTCCATATCGGTGTTTTGTGACTCCAAGTCTGAGCTGAAAATGATTGCCTTTGATAGAGAATTTGAGAAGGAGATTAAGGAGGTTGGGAATACACTCCTTAACCCTCCTTCCTCCATTGATGATCTCCTCACTTTTCTTGATAAAGTTGAAAATTTGTTAGCATATGTGGAGCAAGAACCCTCAAAATCAATGCGAGATGCTTTTTTACCCTCAGTGAAGGCACTAATCACTAATAAACTTTTGCGACATGCTGAAATGGATGTGAAGGTTTCAGTTTTTTCTTGCATTATTGAGATTACAAGGATAACAGCACTAGATGCCCCATATAAGGATGAGTAAATGAAAGAAATATTTCAATTGATTTTGGCAGCATTAGAAAATATGTCTCATGTGTCTACTCGCTCATAAGAAGGTGGTTTCAATTCTTGATACCATTGCAAAGGTCAAGTTATGCTTGGTGATGCTGGATCTTGAGTGTGATGTATTGGTTGTTGAGATGTTTCAAAGTTTCTTGAAGATAATTAGGTCCAACCATCCACCTGCTGTACTTTCAGCCATAGAAATAATTATGAATCTGGTCATAGATGAAAGTGAAGACATTTCCTTGGATCTTCTCAATTCACTTTTTGCTAGTGTAAGAAATGAAAATTAGACTGTTTCACCTATTTCATGGAAATTGGGGGAGCAAATAATCACTAGGATTAATGCCCAGCTAGAAAAGATAATGGCACCCACTCAAAAACTACCCAGCAAGCTTGAGGGTGCACATGACGTGAAATTTGAATGTGCTTCTAATCAACCCTCCATAGTGCTTAAAGATCTACATCTTGGTGAAGTCGAAGAGGTTAAAACTACATTGTTTCCTATGGTTCATAAGGTTCAAGATGATATTATATTGATTCCACACATTGATTTTGTTATTCCAAATGAGTTTGATGTGGTGGAATTCAAGGTTTTTTCTTTTCCCTGTGCTCCCTAAGGTGATTCCAGACTTGAAGCAACTGTTACTTGTCAACATTCTACTCCTTCAATGCTTTAAAACTCGAGGCCGAGTTTTCTCCAGTCAGAGGAGAATGATGTGGGAGACGCAAGAAGATTATTATTTAGTATTATTTATGTTTGCAAGTTAATTGTATTTTTATGTTTTAGGTCCTAGTAATTTATTAGGCTATTAGTATTTTAATTTGGAAGCAAGGTTATTTTTGTAATAGGGCAATTAGGGTTTCCTAGCCAATTAGAACTAGGGTTTAGCAATCCTTTATAAGCCACCTATTGTACTCCTTGAGAAGAAAGTTGATATTTTGATGAATGAAAAAATGGTCATTTGGTCTCTTTTGGTTTGGTGCTGACTCCAGGTCTACCCTAGGTGCTGACTCCTAGTGGTTCCTCGCTTGGTGCAGACTCAAAGCCAGGCCTAGGTGCTGACTCCTAAGTCATATCCTTTTATTTTCATGTTGTTTAGTTTTTGTTCCGGTTGTCCTGCGTCAAGAGGTCTAGTTGCAACAACATAAAAAGTTTAGTTGTCTTATTGTTACAATACCAATCTTTATACACTAAACTAGAAAAACTGGGTTATAATTTGTTACTGCTGTTGTTCATATTTTTCCAACCTAAAAATATGGACCTAACACATTTGAGAGGTTAAGTTTCTTCCCATGGACAAAGACTATCTTCATATGGACGTTGATTGTAGCAGTTACCTAATACACTAGAAGCTTTGAATCCATCTAATTATTGGTTCTACAATAGTAATTATCAACCATTCTATTTAATTTTGGCAAACAAAAGCCACAGAAACTTTTCACCAAAGTATTAAGTTATAAACAACTCCTTGAAATATCAACACATCCAATCAGTTGTATACAAGACATGGTGTGTTCAATTAGTTCAGAGCTTGATCAATTGTGAACAGAGATGAGCGATGATGTACATTGTAAGAACAGAGTACAGGTTTAGTACACATACTAATTCAATCTATTGGTTGTGCCGTAGTTACATAGAATTGTAATATTTTCTCATTGAACTGGTCTTATTCGTTGAAACTTTAAGGCACAGGGTAGTAGTTGAAGAATAATTTGGCAATCAAAAAGAAAATTGGTAATAATCGAAGACTGAACAAGTCTATATATCATTCACGTATGGAAAACCATAGACCTATTCAATGTGTCTTATCTATAAATAGACATGCCTTCCATGCAACATTTCTCATCCCTCATCCGAAGCAAAAATATATAGAACAGAAGATAGAGTAAGCCTGAAATATGAAGAAAGCTTACATTGTAACTGTTGCCCTCTTCGCTTTGGCATTCTCTCTTGCCTCTGCCTCTGACCCCGATCCCCTCCAGGACTTCTGTGTTGCACTTAAGGACTACTCGGACTACTCCAAATCAGCTGGTACAAACTTTTCTTTTTCTTTTTTCAAGTTTCTGCATTATTTTTCTCATGTGAAGAATCTACACTAACCAGAATATTAATGGAAGAAATATTATTAGCTACCTGGCCTTACTATTTTCTGCATCGAAGTCTTAAGCATTCTTTTTAAAGTGTCCGTAACAAAAATTCATTCATGCAGTATTTGTTAATGGAAAGTTCTGCAAGGATCCAAAGCTTGTCAAACCTGAAGATTTCTTCTTCGAGGGATTGAACATTGCTGGGAACACAGATAATAAAGTTGGGTCAAACGTCACTACCGTGAATGTAGACACATTACCAGGCCTCAATACTCTTGGCATATCCCTGGCTCGAATCGACTTTGCACCATATGGAGAAAATCCTCCCCATACTCACCCTCGAGGCACTGAAATTCTAGTAGTCTTAGAGGGTACTCTCTTCGTTGGTTTTGTAACATCCAACCCAGATAATCGTCTCTTCACCAAAACTCTAAATAAGGGGGATGTGTTTGTCTTTCCAGTTGGTCTCATTCACTTCCAATTCAATGTGGGAAAAACTAATGCAATTGCCATCTCGGGTTTAAGCAGCCAAAATGCAGGCGTAATCACAATAGCAGATGCTGTCTTCGGATCCAATCCTCCCATTAATCCTAATGTTCTCACCAAGGCCTTCCAACTCGACAAAAATGTGGTTGAAGAGCTTCAGAAAGAATTTGGAGTTGAAAAGTAGAAAAAAAATTGTTTGCAAGTGCCTTGAAGCACTAGTCATTTTGCTATGCTTATCTTCTTGCAATCATAACTAGAATAAAATAAAACGATTGCTTATGCAACTCATTTTAAATTTAGAGGGTTTGGGATATAATAAAGAATGTTGGGTTAAGTAACTCTTCCTCATTTGTCTATTTTTCTATTAATTTATGTAGTAAAACCATTATTTACTAAATTTAAGAAAAGGAAAAAAAATTGCATAATGTATTAAGTAATAGTTTATTTAAGTTAGACTGAAGCTCAACTACAGTTAAATGAAAAAAGACTACCAAAAAAACAGGCATAGTTACATAAATTGAATACGTCTATTTTCAGCTCATATGCTATATCCCAAGCTAGCTTTGTAGTGACGGCTCCAGAAATTCTATTCAGGGTTGTCATTTGGAAATTTAAATTAAACAAAATTTATATAAAATAAAACTTGAATATATTAACATAAAAAAACTGTCTCATATACATAAAGTTTTTAAATTTCCTTCTACAAGTTTTTCATATTTTGAAATTGTTGTATGATAGTTTCATTATTAATGCTATCGGCTACATCTTTTTCAATATAAACAACCAAGTAATCAAACTACTGATTTCCCTTTCAATTACCAACATCTTGCCTAAATAAGTAACAATATAAACAAAATTCATCATCCTTTTTTATGATATGTTCCAACCAATATTTGTATTCTTTAAACTAATCAGGATTAAATCAATGCAATGCTCCACTAATTTCTTTTTTAGGGAAATCATGGCTAAGAGTTTGACAAGAACATCTTTGTAAATATGCTCTTTTTATTTTCTCTCGATCATTAGGATGAAAAGATGAGACTTTTTCTCATAGCCTAGGATCTAAAAGAAGATTATTCAAGTGAATACTGATGAGACGTAAGCTCGTCAGTCAATCGTCAGATGGAAGCAACCTCCAGCCTACAAAGGTGGTCACCGGTGTGGTGCCTGCCACAGCGCCTCCGATGCTAAAGTTAGTATCAATTGCTATTTGAGAATGAACAATATAGAAAATAACAGAGCAAAAGAGATCTCTCAGTGTGTATGTACCTTGTCATTGGCAATGTGTGGGCTTTTTATACTCTTTCATGGCCTCTAGCCGTTGGAGTAGTTATGGAGATCTTAATGCTCCTTCTGGTAACGTTTGGGGGTAGTGAATGTGGCATCAATGTGCTCCAACGGTCCGTACAGTTGGCCTTCTAACCGTTCTAGGTTTAATTGGCTGCATTGAATGACCTAAATATCTTCGTCAGTAACGTACATGATCATCTTGTCACTCCTGAGGGTGTATTCGTCCGTGAATGATATCGTTAGTGTGGGACGGACTCGTCAGTCCCGTCAGTTGCCCCCGGATTCTATGTTTGTCATGTCCTTGACGATTATAGAATTTGAAGGGTCTTATGTTGTAGGTGACTCCTGGGGTTCCGTTCCGCATTAAGTGCGAAGTGACGGCGCTCCACAGAACGTGGCACACGTGGCATGTGCTGGCTGGTGGAGTTAATGTCCGAATAATGGGGACTATTGGGCTTCCCGCTGGTTTTTCAGTTTCCCAAGCCTTATTTTTAAACTTCCTTTCTTCTCACTCTTCCTTTTCACTTTTCTCAAGAACCTCCACTCATTTCTCTGGGTATCTTCTCCTCCAACCTTTCTCTGCAACTTTCCTCCCAATTGGTGTGTCGTCGACGGCGGTTCTCTTCTTTGAGGTGTGTTCCCCACTCATTCCTTCTCATATTTTGTCTGTGTACTTGGTGGTGGATCTCTGATTTTTTCCCATCTTTTTTCTTTTCGTGTTTGGTCCGCCGGGTTTTGGGATTTCTAGGCTTTTTTGCGTTTTTCTGGTTTACTTATGGTTGGTAGTTCTGAGGTTAGGATAGCTTGCCCCTCCATATCGTTTCTTTTTGCTCGATTAGGGGGTTCGTTGGGAAATTTTCCACACCTCGAAAACTTCGTTTACGAAGGTAGTTTCCTGGCTGTGGTGTTGGCTGATCTTTTGCTGTTGCTTCGTCAGTCAATAGACTGGTTCGATAATTTGGTGAGAGAGGGTAGAATGGCATCTGAGGTCAGATCCAGTGAGCTCGAGACTGGGTTATCGCCTAGCGGTAATCCAGTGGAGGAAGACACAGCCGTCTCCACGCCTCGAGAAGTTAGGGCTTTTTATGCTCTAAAGGAGGAGTGTGGTTTGGACGCCGACGCGCTAGGTAGGTTCAAGGATAGGTTTCAGTTCCCAGAAGGAGTTAGGGTTCGTCTGCCTAGCGAGGCAGACCAGGCCTGTCACTTCTTTCCTGGGGAGATTTGTTTCTACGAATCTGCCTTCGTCTGTGGATTGAGGTTTCCCGTCCACCCTTTCTTGATGGAACTCTTGGATCATTTAGGTATTGCCCCTGGGCAACTTATGCCTAATTCGTGGCGGATTTTGGTTAGCTGTATGGTGATCTGGTTGGTCGCTAATGACGGGGATATGCTTAGGATGGACGAGCTTGTCCATATGTACCGTTTAAAAGCATCGAAGGAGTATGGGTATTACGAATTGGTGCCCTGGGAGAGAAGAACCAGGATCGTTAAGGGTTTACCATCGTCCTTCAGGTACTGGAAGTCCAGATTCTTCTTTGTGTCTGGGGATGATTTTGAGACTGCCTCTGGAGGGGTTTGGGGTGATATCCCAAGGTTGCGTCGTCGGTGGGAAACCCCGACTTTAGGTGCGTCGATATCCATCCTCGTCCTTTGAATTTTGTTGTGTTTTCTTCCATGGCTTATTGACATCTCTCTTTCTTTTTTTCTTTTTCAGCTAAGAAACAACCTAAGCTCAAGAGCAGGTATAGAGAAAGGGTCCAGAAGGCGATTGATTGCGCACTGACGATTGAGAGCTGGGACGAGCTTGTCGACCCCAGAACACTAGCCTTCTACTGCCTCGGCCCTGATCCCTCTGAAATCGTCCTTCGTAACCTTGATATTGAAGGAAAAAAGAGTAAGTGTTGTATTCGTCGGTACTCACCTTTCTTCTTACTTTTTTTTTTTTTTTTACTTAGTGTTTTTCCCTTGCAGAGATGACGACCAAATTTAATAAGGGTATGTACGCGAAGATGAGGTCCAAGAAAGACGAGCCTCTGTCGAGTCTGGGAGCGAAGAACGTGCGCGTCACTGGGAGGGGAAGTCATGCTACTCCAACCCCCTCCGTTCGTCCAATCGTTTCCACGGGTGAGGCGACGAGAACGGCTTCTCCTACGGTTTCTGTGGAGGAAATAGGTGGCACTCCTGTCTCAAAAAAGCCGCGGCTGACTGAAAAGGGGAAGGAGAAAACTGCTTCTCGTCCGTCTACCCTGTGGAATGACGAGAAGATGGCCGTAGATCGAGCCCACGAAGCAGTGACATCTGCGGACTTGAGGGCTTTGTCTGGCGTCTCTTTCAATGAGATCGCGGCTCGTCAGGTGCACAAGCTCGTTCAGGTGCTAGGGGAGAGTTTGCATCTTTCTTCTGAGTTTTTTACCCAGGAAGCCAAGGTGGCGTCTATGACGTCTAGGATGGAGGTCTTGGAGGCGGAGAACTCATCGCTGAAGAAAGACCTTATTGCTTCCATGGGTGAGAACAACACTCTGAAGGAGCAGGTCAAGAAGCTGAACGACGACCTCCGTGTTGAGCGCCAGTTGACTAAGGAGAAGGACGAGCAACTCCTTGGGGCCAGGGAAAGTCTCAAGACCATAGCTGCCAGGTCCGTTGAAGCCTTCCAAACCACTAACGAGTATAGTACTGTGCTCTTCAGTTGGTATTTCAAAGGTTTCGAGCTCCTGAGGAGGTACCTCGTGAAGCACCCTTCGGGGGTGAATATGGAGGAGCTGGACCTGGAGGAGGTGGATCAGGAAATGGCTGCAGATGAGGCTGCCCGACCTCCTGATCCTGAGCCTGAAGCTTCTGTGGATGCTCCTGCTGACGATGCCCCTGGTGACGAGGCTCCTGCTGACGCAGCTCCTGTTGACGCCGCACCTGCTGTCGATGATGCTGCTCGAACCTGATACTTAGAAAAGTTTTTTTCTTTCTTTTTGGATACCCACCATGTTTTAGGTTTGTTGTATTTATCTAATTCTCCAACAATTAATCTATTTGAAGAACAAAGTTTTTGGCTCAGGGTTTATGGGTCTTGTAGAAACACTTTGTAAATTGCCCGTTGCTTTTGGGCTTTTTAATTTAATGTACATCCGTGTACTTATTTATGCTTGTGTTTGCCTGGTCGTCGTTTGCAATACGCTCGTCTATGTAGGTTCAATCCCTTAACCTTGTAGGTATCGTCATCGTTAGTAACTTACATCCATTCTATGTGGAATCTTGTTACTTAGCCTTGTTTGGCTTCACTTGAACCATTTTTATAGTCGTCAGTAACTTACATCCGTCAAGGCGGAATCTTGTTACTTAGCCATTTCTGGCTTTTAGTGACTTACACCCGTTTTGAGGGATCTTAGTCATCGTCAGTAACTTACATCCGTCAAGGCGGAATCTTGTTACTTAGCCATTTTTGGCTTTTTGTGACTTACACCCATTTTTAGGGATCTTAGTCATCGTCAGTAACTTACATCCGTCAAGGCGGAATCTTGTTACTTAGCCATTTTTGGCTTTTCGTGACTTATACTCAACTAGACCTGCTCACAGAGAAACATTAGCTGGATAACATCTTTATTAACTTAAGTAATGAATACATTTTGATTGTAACTTCTATTGATGGTATTTCTTCAAATGTTCAATGTTCCACGGCCTCGGGAGTCTTCGTCCGTCCAGGGTTTCCGGGTGGTAGCTATCTTGCCTAGAGTAATGGACGACTCGGTACGGTCCTTCCCATGTGGGGCCGAGCTTCCCTTGAGTAGGGTCTTTGGTTGCTGGGGTTACTTTTCGCAGGACGAGGTCTCCAATGTCAAGTCGCCTGAGTTTCACCCTTCTGTTGTAATAGTCCGTCATCTTTTTCTGGTAATCCGTCACTCTGTTGCAAGCTTTGTCTCTTACTTCATCTAGACGGTCTAGGTTGAATTGTAGACAATCATTATTGGCTTCCTTGTCGAACATCTCTCGCCTGGTGCTGGTTACTCCTACTTCGACCGGGATTACTGCTTCAGTTTCGTAAGTAAGCCTGAATGGGGTTTCTCCCGTCGGGGTTCTTGCTGTTGTTCTGTAGGCCCATAAGACATTGGGCAATTCTTCTGGCCAGGCACCCTTCGCGTCGTCCAGCTTAGTTTTTATGATCTTGAGTAGCGTACGGTTTGTCACCTTCGTCTGTCCGTTCGCCTACGGATGTCCTGGCGATGAGAACTGGTTCTTGATTCCTAATCCTGAGCAGAAATCTTTGAAGCCTTGGCAGTCGAATTGTCGTCTGTTATCTGATATGATCGTCCTTGGAATTCCGAACCTGCAAACTATATTCTTCCACACGAAGCTTCAGATTTTTGCTTCGGTGATGGTCGCCAGTGGCTCTGCTTCAACCCATTTAGTGAAATAATCAATAACAACTAGTAAGAATTTTACCTGACCTTTGCCTAGGGGCAGTGGGCCAACGATGTCGATTCCCTATTGTGCAAATGGCCAGGGGGATGTTATCGTCGTCAGTCTTTCTGCTGGAAGTCGTTGGACATTCCCGAACTGCTGGCATTTGTCACATCTCTTGACGAACTGCATTGCGTCCGCCTGCATGGTAGGCTAGAAGTAACCCGTTCGAAGAACTTTGCTTACCAGGGATCTAGGGCCAGCATGGTCTCCACAGATTCCTTCGTGTATCTCTTCCAGGATGTACTTGGCTTCCTCTTCACTAACACACTTCAAGTAGGGCATAGAGAAGCCTCTCTTGTAGAGGGTATCGTTGAGAACTGTAAATTTGGCTGCCCTCTTTTTAATCTTTCTAGCCTCGTCTGTATTCGGAGGAAGGTGCCCGTCCTGGAGGAAGGATATGATGGGCGTCATCCAGCTATCTTTGTTCTGGATTGAGAACGTTGGAACTTCTTCGATGCTGGGGCATTTCTGGATTTCCATCTTCAGGTCCACGTTCGTTGATCCATCTCCTAACGAGGCTATCTTCGAGACTTCATCTGCCTCCATATTCTGGCTCCTCAGTATCTGTACGAACTCCACTTCATCGAACTCCTGGGTTAAACGCTTCGTCAGCTTGAGATACTTCTGCATTCTTTCTTCCTTTGCTTCATATTCTCCCTGGATCTGCCCTATTACCAGTTTTGAATCATTTTGGACTAGTAGGTTCTTAGCCCCGAGCTCCTTTCCGAGTCTCAATCCCGTCAGAATCCCTTCATATTCTGCCTCGTTGTTGGTGGCCGGGAATTTTAGCTGAACACCATACTCCAGTACCTCTTCTTCTGGGGTGACTATGACGACCCCTACTCCCTCCTGATTTCGAGCTGACGAACCATCGGTCTGTATCGTCCATCTTTTGGCCTCGCTGGCGCGATTATCTTCATTCGGGGAAGTGAACTCGGCGATGAAATCTACCAGGACTTGTGCTTTAATGGCTGTCCTGGGATGGTACTCGATGTCAAATTGGTTGAGTTCAATTGCCCATTGGACCATTCTTCCTGCTGCTTCGGGCTTGTTCATGGATTTTTTGATAGGTTGGTCCGTCATCACCAGGATGGGATTTGCTTGGAAATATTGTCTTAGTTTTCGGGAGGCCACAATCAATGCAAATGCAATCTTCTCAATCTTTGGATACTTGGACTCAGCCCCTTGGAAGGCTTGGCTGACGTAATAAACCGGAAGCTGCTTCTTGCCTTCTTCTCTAATCAGGGCTTCACTGACGGCCGTATTTGATACTGCTAAATACAGATATAAATTCTCACATTCTTTGGATGGGCTTAGGAGGGGTGGATTACTCAGGTAGCGTTTGAGCTCTTGGAAGGCTGCTTCGCATTCGTCCGTCCAAGCAAAAGCTTGTTTTAAGGTTTTGAAGAAAGGTAGGCACTTGTCCGTAGCCCTAGAGACGAACCTATTGAGGGCTGCAATCCTTCCAGTAAGCTTTTGGACTTCCTTGACGGTCTTAGGTGATGCCATGTCGATTATGGCTTGCACCTTCTCCAGGTTTGCCTCTATTCCTTTCTGGGACACCATGAATCCCAGGAATTTGCCTGAAGCTACACCAAAAACGTACTTACTAGGATTCAGCTTCATTTGGTATTGCCTGAGGGTAGCAAATGTCTCCTTGAGGTCGTCCAGATGAGCCAGCTCTTCTTTACTCTTGACGAGCATATCATCCACGTATACTTCCATATTCCTGCCTATTTGCTTGTTGAACATTCTGTTCACCAATCTCTGATACGTAGCACCTGCATTTTTCAATCCAAAGGGCATTACCTTATAGCAATACAGCCCCTGGCTTGTGATGAAAGCAGTCCTCTCTTGATCTTCGTCAGCCATTCTTATTTGGTCGTATCCCGAGAAGGCGTCCATGAACGTCAACAACTTATGTCCGGCAGTAGAGTCCACAAGCTTGTCAATCCTTGGAAGGGGGAAACTATCCTTCGGGCACGCTTTATTTAAGTCCGTGAAGTCCACACACATTCTCCATTTTCCATTCGCCTTTTTAACGAGGACGACGTTCGCAAGCCAATTAGGGTAGTAGACCTCCCGGATGAATCCCGCCTTCAGTAGTTTATTTACCTCGTCTGTGACCGCCTGATCTCGTTCTGGAGCAAATACCCTTCTCTTCTGCTTGACGGGCTTCTTCTCGGGATCCACGTCCAGTTTGTGCTGGATGATTTCTGTGGATATACCAGGCATGTCCTCATGACTCCATGCGAAGATATCTTGGTTTTCTTTCAGGAACTGGACTAGCCTTGACTTCATCTCGAGGCTTAGCGTCGTCCCTATCCTTGTCGTCTTGGCATTCTCTTCTTTGTCCAGCTTCACTGTTTCTAAAGCTTCTATTTTTTCTTCTTCCTTCTCTTCAATCGTCCAAGTATGGTTTTCTTTTGCGGCCAAGACGGCCTGGTAGCATTCTTTGGCTAAGATCTGATCGCCTTTTACTTCTCTAACCCCGTTGTCCGTTGGGAATTTTACCTTCAGGCAGTAGGTGGACGTGGCTGCCTTCCATTTGTTGAGCGTGGGCCTTCCAATGATCACATTGTAAGACGAGGGACAGTCTACCACTAAAAAGTCTATCTGGCGAGTCAATTGCTTCGGGTAGGTCCCCACTATTACTGTCAACGTCACTATGCCCTTGGGATATACTCTGTCTCCACTGAAGCTGACGAGAGGGGTGTCAAACGGACGTAGTTTCTTTGGATCTAACTTGAGCTGCTGAAATGCTGGGAGATAGATGATATCTACTGAGCTGCCGTTGTCCACGAGGATCCTTTTGGTGTTGAATCCTTCTATGGTCAACATTACAACTAACGGGTCATTGTGGGGCTGCTTTACTCCTCTGGCATCTGCTTCATTAAAAGACATATCTTGATCTGTCCGTCCTTGTTTGGACAGAGGTATCATGTAGACACTGTTCACTTGCCTTTGATGGGCCTTCCTGAGGGACTTGAACGACCCTCTGGTGATGGGTCCTCCTGTGATCGTCTGTATCTCCCCGATCACGTTCTGTGGTGGTTGGGATTGACGGCTACCATCCCTGGTCGAGGATTCGTGCTGGTTCTTGTTTCCGTCTTGAAATTTACTGTATTCTCCCTTCTTCACAAACTTCTGTAATTTCTCATTTCGTATCAACTCCTCTATCTGTTCCTTCAAGTCTCGATAGTCTTCGGTGTAATGGCCGTGATCCTTGTGAAATCGGCAATACTTATTCTTGTCGCGGACGTTAGGAGATGAATGCAATGGCCGTGGCCACTTAAGGTAATGTTCGTCCTTAATCTGCGTTAAGATTTTGTCAACAGGCATAACAAGGGGAGTAAGTTTTACCGTCCTTGGATCTTTATCGTCTCTTCTTCTGTTACCGTCATTGGTCCGACGATCCGGGCCCTCTCTCTTTTGTCCCCTACGTTCGTCATCCTTCCTTCCTCTGTCTCCTGGCTTTTTTGTATCTTTTATGGCTGCTAGTGCATCTTCAGCATTCATGTACTTCTGTGCTTTTATGAGCATTTCTGCCATTGTTCTTGGAGGGTTCTTCACGAGTGAAGCCACAAGGTCCCTGGACTTTAGACCCGCTTTGAAAGTCGTCAGCTGCACCTTATCGTCTGCTTCATCCACCTCTAGGGTTTCCCTAGTGAAGCGCTTAACTTATGACTGCAGGGTTTCTTTTTCTCCTTGCCTGATGGTAAGCAAATAATCTGCTGGCCTCTTGGGACGCTGTCCTCCGATGAAGTGCCGTAAGAAGGCGTTACTCAATTGGTCAAAATTGTCAATGGACGATGTTGGCAGCTTGGTGAACCATTCCCTTGCAGCTCCTTTAAAGGTAGTAGGGAAGGAACGACACATTATCTCGTCAGGGGGCTGCTGGAGCCCTAGAGTCGTTTTGAAGGTGTTGAGGTGATCTTATGGGTCCTTGAGCCCGTCAAACGGTTCCAATTGTGGCAGTTTGAACTTCGACGGTACTGGGCATCCCAAGACCGCGACTGTGAAAGGCGAATCTGTTGCCCTCACCAACCTGCCCACACTCTGGTCTGTTTTCTCCCTGATGGCATTTTTCAATTCGTCCATCTCTTTCCGCATTTCCTGAAGAAGATCTGAATTCTGATCTCCTGGAGTTGTAGGCCTTGGATGACCACTCCTCCTGTTACTATTTCCCTCGTCCTCCATGTTGTTTTTGGATCGAATCTCCTCCTGTTGAATCTGTAATTTCATCTCCTGATTTTGCTTAGTGAGCTCCTCGACAGCGGCTGTGAGAGCTTGAACCTGCTGGGCTAAGGCCGCGGAATCTTGGTTGGATTTCATCTGAAAATAATAGTTGATTGGAAACTATTTTCTTGAGTCAGAGCACGAAAGTGTCCTTCCCCACAGACGGCGCCAAACTGATGAGACGTAAGCTCGTCAGTCAATCGTCAGATGGAAGCAACCTCTAGCCTACAAAGGTGGTCACTGGTGTGGTGCCTGCCACAGTGCCTCCGATGCTAAAGTTAGTATCAATTGCTATTTGAGAATGAACAATATAGAAAATAACAGAGCAAAAGAGATCTCTCAGTGTGTATGTACCTTGTCATTGGCAATGTGTGGGCTTTTTATACTCTTTCATGGCCTCTAGCCGTTGGAGTAGTTATGGAGATCTTAATGCTCCTTCTGGTAACGTTTGGGGGTAGTGAATGTGACATCAATGTGCTCCAACGGTCCGTACAGTTGGCCTTCTAACCGTTCTAGGTTTAATTGGCTGCATTGAATGACCTAAATGTCTTCGTTAGTAACGTACATGATCATCTTGTCACTCCTGAGGGTGTATTCGTCCGTGAATGATATCGTCAGTGTGGGACGGACTCGTCAGTCCCGTCAAATACAAATTTGTTTAGAAGATAAATTTTACAATAAAAGTGATTTCCATATAAGAAATTTGTCCATAGTGCTAACAAAAAAATAAAGGGTAAGCTACAAGTTCATTCATCATATTCAACCTAGGCATTAAACCGTTACATTAATCATGTTCAATAAAGTATTGAGGTATTATTTTAGTGCAAATGTGTATGTACATGATATATCACATAAATCCAATAAATTCAGCTAAAGACTAAAGCAAGCACTTACTGACTAGTTATTGGAAAATATGCATTTTTTATTAAAAAAATTGCAATTTTAAAATATGACTTTTGAAAACACAATTTAAAATATCACAATTAAACATTTGATTTGGGCTTTTAGACTAATTTGTTTGTTTATACAATTTTTGAGAAATGCTACGTTCACAATATTTTCACAACAAATCCTAGTTGGCAATTTTTACTAGTTTAAATTTACATATCATTAAAATTGTTTTTTTGTCCACCAGTAACAACCTGCCACTTAGAATTCGTTATGAAAGCGTTGAGGACAAGTTGTGAACATAATATTTCTCACAATTTTTTGGTTCAATCTTCAATGGACCAAATTTTGGAGAAGTGAAATTTTACTTTTAATGGGCATATTTTTATTTAGGATGCTCAAATTCTTTTTAGGGTGGTCAAGTTTTTTTTTCTAGGGTGGTCACCAACTCATATTAATTTAGAATTTCATTTTTTTAAAAGTGCAATTTTTTTTTGGCGCCACCCTATAGCTTTGGCCAACCCTAGCTGACTCACGTAATTTGTGAGCAACACTATTATAATTAAATTGTAGATGAACATAAACCAAGTGAGTCAATTTCGTATTGAAGGCTGTTTCATTTGGCTAGTGGAACAAAATATTTCAGTACTGGTTGATGCCAGTGTACCGTTTTCGGATTACTGCTATTTATATATATTTCTATACATAAATATATATTTGTATTATTTATGTAATTATAATTTATGAATTTTTATTTTTATCAACATAAATTTTAAAATCAACATATTTTCTAAGCCTACATATTAATTAGCTTAAGTACATTAATCAATATATTAGATTAAATAAAATGTTTTTAAATAATTTTTTTTTCAATATATATGTTAGATACAAGCTGGTATAGCTGAAATAAGCCGGTACAACCCATAATTTTTTCTGGTACGTTTTGGAGGAGTATTAGTACCGGTTTAATGGCTGGTACAGTATATTTACCCGGTACCTGTATGGTATTGACTTCCTTAACATGAACCTGTTCTAGCTTCAATCTGATGGCCACAATTATAGAACTCAACAAAATAAATCTTCAAATTTAAAACTGAAAACTTAATCCATTCAAAGTATGACATAAAATCTACGGGCTATCATACACTCAGACCATAAGTTACCATCATTAATATTTAGACTACAGCAGCAGCTAATTCTATTCAAAAGGACGAAAATTTTAAGACACTTTATATAATACGTTTGCATGTTCATAAAACTTACTTTAAAATCTGTTACATGGTTCATACTGTAAACTAAAATTTCAACTTGAATACCAAATTGTAAACTAAATATTTGATCCTGAAAATGACATGGTTAATACTGCACATTTTTTTTTAAAATTATTAATTAAATCAAGTTCAAGTAATTTAATTACAGGCATAAATTGGAGAGTGTAGCCCCTTTGAGAATATAGTAGCTTTGAACTTGAGAGTTTTAACTATTTTTTTAATGTTAAAAAAAGAAAAAGTAAAAGGAAATCAATGGTAAGCACAAGTGCACAGGATTTTTTTTCGAAGTGAGTAGTGATAGAGAGTAGGGATAATTCAAATTTTACTATATAACGTTTATAAATTCATGTCACACAAAACAAAACTAAAAAATGTTATCGTTTATTATGTTATTGAAATCTATCAATTACATTCATTGTTATGTCAATTTGTTAAGTCATTGTAATAAAATATAGAGTGACTTTAGCATTAAGGATAGCTGATGTATAATGCAGGCACCTTGTATGAGTTTCGATGATGAGATTGCCTACTCCAAATTTATCTTGGTCATGTGAGTTGAAAAGTAGTAAAGATAGAAGTGGTTAAAGAATATTAAGAAGAAGAAAAAAAAGTTGTTAAAAAATAAATAATCGATAAAACTTAGATATAATTTCTTAGTTGAATGCAATACATTTTCTTAATTAAATTCAAATACATAAGGGAATTTAATTTAATTTTCCTTAAAAAAAAATACATTTTATGCTGTACTAGTCAATATAGATTATAGACATATATTTCAATTTAAGCACATTGAAAAGCTGTATTTAAGTTTTGTCTATGAATAATAATAAACTAGGAAGACCAACCAAATTTATCACTTTCTTTATCTTTTTCTTCTTCTTCTATCCTTAAAATGAATTAAAAATAGTGTAAGTTGAGAGTAATCAACGCATTAACAATCAGATTTAATTTCAATAAATCAGATTTGCAATATAACAAAGCTGACCATAAGCTCAAGTTGAACTGAAGTCTATTGAAACCTATCTTCCATGGTGCAGGTGAAGACAGGATAGCTTCATGTCGTCAACTTGATGTCGATTGATGCTATAAAAAAACTCAATGAATTACACTCTGAAGTTAAGATAAACATTTGAATTTTGAAACCCAGGCATATACGATCCAGCATATTCTTGAAATGCAGCCACAACTATCACATTCGTACCAAGCTTTGAACCCATCTAATTTTGGATCTACAATAGTGATTATCAACCGTTCTATTTAATTTAGGCAGACAAAGTCACAGAGAAACTTTCCACCAAAATATTAAGTTATTAACAACCCCTTGAAGAAATACAGACACATCCAATCAGTTGAATACACACGATGTGTTCAATTAGTTCAGAGCTTGATCAATTCTGGACAGAGATGAGAACAAAATACAGGTTTAGTACACCAACTAATTCAATCTATCGGTTGTTAAGATTGGTTATGCCGTAGTAACATAGAATTGTAATATTTTTTCATTGAACTGGTCTTATTTGTTGAAAATTTATGGCACGGGGAAGTAGTTAAAGAATAATTTGGCAATCAAAAAGAAAATTGGTAATAATGGAAGACTGAACAAGTCTACATATCATTCACGTATGGAAAACCATAGACCTATTCAGTGTGTCTTATCTATAAATAGACATGCTTTCCATGCAACATTTCTCATCCCTCACCCGAAGCAAAAATATATAGAACAGAAGATAGAGTTAGCCTGAAATATGAGGAAAGCTTACATTGTAACTGTTGCCCTCTTCGCTTTGGCATTCTCTCTTGCCTCTGCCTCTGACCCCGATCCCCTGCAGGACTTTTGTGTTGCACTTAAGGACTACTCGGACTCCAAATCAGCCGGTACATACTTTTCTTTTTCTTTTTAAAGTTTTTGCATTATTTTTGTCATGTGAAGCATCTACACTAACCAGAATATTAATGGAAGAAATATTATTAGCTACCTGGCCTTACTATTTTCTGCATTGAATTCTTAAGCATTCTTTTTAAAGTGACATAACAAAAATTCCTTTATGCAGTATTCGTTAATGGAAAGTTTTGCAAGGATCCAAAGCTTGTCACACCTGAAGATTTCTTCTTCGAGGGATTGAACATTGCTGGGAACACAGATAACAAAGTTGGGTCAAACGTCACTATGGTGAACGTAGACACATTACCAGGCCTCAATACTCTTGGCATATCCCTGGCTCGAATCGACTTTGCACCATATGGAGAAAATCCTCCCCATACTCACCCTCGCGGCACTGAAATTCTAGTAGTTGTGGAGGGTACTCTCTTCGTTGGTTTTGTAACATCCAACACAGAGAATCGCCTCTTCACCAAAACTCTAAATAAGGGGGATGTGTTTGTCTTTCCAGTTGGTCTCATTCACTTCCAATTAAACGTGGGAAAAACTAATGCAGTTGCCATTTCTGGTTTAAGCAGCCAAAATGCAGGCGTAATCACAATAGCAAATGCTGTCTTTGGATCCAATCCTCCCATTAATCCTGATGTTCTCACCAAGGCCTTCCAACTCGACAAAAATGTGGTTGAAGAGCTTCAGAAAAAATTTGAAGTTGACAATTATTAGAAAAAAAAAAATGTTTGTAAGTGCCTTGAAGCACTAGTCATTTTGCTATGTTTATCCCCTTGCAATCATAACTAGAATAAAATAAAACGATTGCTTACATATGTAATTCTTTTTTAATTTGGAGGATTTGGGATATAAAAATAATGTTGGGTTTAGTACCTCTTCCTCATTTGTCAATTTGTCTATTAATTTATGCAGTTATTTACTAAATTTAAAAAAAGGAAAAAATATGGATAATATTTTAAGATACATTTTATTTAAGGTTGACTTAAATGAAAAAAGCCTACCAAAAAAATAGGCATAGTTACATAAATTGAATATATCCATTTTCAGCTCACATGCTGTATCCCAAGCTGGCTCACGTAATTTGTGAGCAACACTATTATAATTAAATTGTAGATGAACATGTTCATGTACAATTTAATTATAATAGTGTTGTATAATAATTAAATTGTAGACCAGGTTCATATACATGAACCTGGTCTAGCCTGGATCGACAGCCACAGTAGTTACAGAAATTAACAAAATAAATCTTCAAATTTAAAACTGAAGACTTAATCCATTCAAAGTAAGACATAAAATCTACAGGCTATCATACACTCAGACACATAAAACAAATTAACAGATAATTACTCTACAGTGGCAGCACCTAATTGCCGCATAAGCAAAACCTTTTCCATTCGTTTGCTTGTTCACTTTTTGACGGAACTAATACCAGCCCTCTCAGTGATAAAACTTACTTTAAAATCTGTTACATGTGTTGTGTTGGCCCTTGACTTGTATTGCCTCTTTAATCAACAATTTTTTACTGGGTCTTGTTTACGTGACTAGAAAGATTATACATGGATAAAAACATATCGAGAAGACTAAGTCATAATTTCTTGGAATTCAAGTTTGAAGATAAAGACACGAGTTTAACAACTTTTGTCTTGGTGATAAAAGTCTCTAAAATAGAAATGAGATTAGAATTTGTTGTTCCTTTATTAGAAGAAATACGTGGAAATTGTGCTCAAGAAATTTATTATGAGATATTATGTGTTTTCATCATGAGAAGAAGAATAAAATTGTCTGCATGTCCAAGGGGTTGGAACTCTCATCATGAGCCTAATATTTGTCATGTGCTTCAATTTTCCATGCTGTCGTACAACACGTAGTGCCGCATTAAATTTCTTTATATATAACCTAATTTCCATCTTGAATACCAAATTGTAAACTAAATATTTGATCCTGAAAAGGACATGGTTCATACTGCACATTTTTTTTTTAATTATAAAATAAATCAAGTTCAAGTGATTTAATTATTGGCATAAATTGGAGAGTGTAGCCCCTTTGAGAATATAGGAGTTTTGAACTTGAAAGTTTTAACTATTTCTTTATTGCTAAAAAAACGAAAAAAGAAAATGGAAATCAGTGGATTTTTTTGAAGCGAGTAATGCTAGAGAATAGGAATAATACAAATTTTACTTTATAACTTTTATGTATTCATGTCTCACCAAAAAAAAAAAAAAAAAAAAGTAAAAGAAAAGAAAAAAAAAGATATTGTTTATTATGTTATTCAAATCCATCAATTATATTGATTGTTATGTCCATTTGTTAACTTGTTGTAATAAAATATAGAGTGGCTTTAGCATTAAGGACAGCTTACGTATAATGCAGGCGGCAAGCGCCTTGTTTGAGTTTCGGTGATGAGATCGCCTACTCCAAATTTCTCTTGGTCATCATGTGAGTTGAAAAGTAGTAAAGATAGAATTGGTTAAAGAATACTAAGAAGAAGAAAAAAAAAAGGTCGTTAAAAAACAAATAATCGATAAAACTTAGATATAATTTCTTAGTTAGATGCAATACATTTTCTTAATTAAATTCAATTATAGAAATGAATTTAATTTAATTTATCTTAAAAAATATAATACATTTTATACTACAATGGTCAATATAGATTATTGACATGTGTTTCAATTTAGGCACATTGAAAAACTATATTTAAGTTTTGTCCATGAATAATAAGCTAGGAAAACCAACCAAATCTATCACTTTCTTTATCTTTTTTTTTTTCTTCTATCCTTTTTGGCATAAAATGAATTAAAAATAGTGTAAGTTGAGAGTAATGAACGCATTAACAATCAGATTTAATTTCATAAAATCAGATTTGCAATATAAACAAAGCTGACCATAAGCTCAGGCTGAACTGAAGTCTATTGAAACCTATTTTCCATGGTGCAGGTGAAGACTGGAGAGATTGATGTTGTCAACTTCATGTTGATTGATGTTATCCAAAACTCAATGGATTACACTCTGAAGTTAAGATAAACATTTGAATTTTGAAACCCAGGCATATACGTCCCAGCAGCATATAGAAAGTGGAAATGCTGTCACAACAATCACATTCGTACCAAGCTTAAATACCACCTTTTTTTTTTCTTTAAAAATAGAAAACCAAAAATTGAATGTCTAACATGTTATATCACTACAACAAAGTGCATTCTTTTTTTTTTTGATAAGCCAAATTCTTGTATTATCAAAATAAATAAATAAATAAAGGATTCTTTTTTGTTAGGTTCTAAGTACTTAGGAACTAATGTATTAGAACTCTAATTTGTATTGTTGGCAAACCAGGATCAAAACAGGTTTTTAGTCTTGCTTTAGACTTGCTCAAAGTATGTGTTTTATGTAAAGTTGGAATCGAGCTGCTGCAGAATTCATTGTGCAATTCGGTCTGGCTTGATCGATCAAGAATTAGACTTGACCAATCGAAAGTCGGGCAGAATGTTTTTTCTGCAGAATTTCCAACTCAACCCTAAACCCATATGACGTGTAGGGTTTTATGTTTTGCCCTAAGTATAAAAGAGAAACTCTAGCCACATTTTTGAGGTTGCTCTTTTGCTGTGTGTGTGAATCTCTTGTGAGATCTGAGAGGTGGTTGCCTTCACACATGCTTAGGATTATCAAGAAGGAGAATTCATTGAGAGCTTGATGATCATTCAGTTGCTGCACTAAAGAGCTTAAAGATACACAAGTGGGAGTGCTTGTACTTGCTAGAGAATCTAAGAAAGAAGGAGTCCATGGTCTCGGAGCTTGCACGTGGTTGTGTTAGTAAGTTTTCTACATGAGGTAGCAATAGGATGTTAGTGGTCTAAGTCGCTATTGTAAAACTTCGATTCTTTCATAGTGGATTCAGTTTACCTTGAGGATAGCTAGGTTAAATCCTCCCTAGGTTTTTTACCAGTTTGGTTTTCCTAGGTGATCATATCTTTGTGTTCTTTATATTCCGCACTTTACATTGATATGATTATATGATTGTGTTAGCCTAGATCTGGAATTTGGACTAAGTAATAATTTGGCTAATTAAACTAGGTTAATTCGATTGTGTTTTAAGGGGTCTAAAAATAAACAAGTGGTATCAGAGCGGGTAGCTCTCTTGTTGTAGATCTTTTGATCTCTGAGCTGATCCTTGACCCCTGTTGTCATGGAACACGGGCACTCTCTTGTTATTCCACCTCACTTTGATGGGAATAATTATGCTTATTGGAAAGTAAGAATGAAAGCATTCCTGAAATCAATTGATGAGAGAGTCTGGAATTCCATTGAATACAGATGGAAGAAGCCCACTACTCCTGTTAGTGAGTGGCAAACTTCTAAAAAAGAAGCAGCCGCGTTCAATAACAAAGCTATGAATGCTATCTTTAACGTTGTTTCTATGGAGGAATTTAAGAGAATCTCTAATGTTGAGGTTGCTCACACTACTTGGAATATCCTCCAGACTGTGCACGAAGGCACAAAGGCTGTCAAAATTAATAAGTTGCAGCAATTAACACCTAGATTTGAGAGCATTAGGATGTTTGATGATGAATCATTTGATGAATTTTATGCTAAACTTAATGACATTGTTAATTCTGCATACAACTTGGGTGAAATCTATGATCAACCTAAAATTGTTAGGAAGATTCTTAGATCTTTAACTGAAGATTTTAGACCCAAAATGATTGCCATCACTAAGAGCAAGGATGTGGACTCCATTCCTGTTGATGAACTTGTAGGATCTCTTCAGTCCTATGAGTTGGACCTACCTAAAACTAGCAAATCCAAATCAATAGCTCTTAAGTCAGTTGATGATGTTGATGTTGGTGGATTTGACGAAGAGCTCTCTGCTACAGAGATTGCTTACCTTGCCAAGAACTTTAGGAATTTCCTTAGAAACAACAACAAAAGGGCAAGAGGTAAGAACACTGCTGAACTTAGAAATTTTAGGAAGAATGATCCCACTAAGGTTAACAACACTGAAAAACCTAGAGAAAAAGTAGGTCAATTTTCTAATAATTCTATGGGTCCTCAATGTTTTGGATGTCAAGGGTATGGTCACATGAAATCTGAATGTCCTACATACTTGAGGTCTAAGGGTAAGGCTATGGCTGTAACCCTTAGTGATAATGAAGTTTTCGATGATGAGTCTGGTTCTAACGAGGATGGAAACTTTATTGCTTTCACTGCTACTATTGTAGTCAATGAAAGCTTGCTTGTTGAAAAGAACCTTTCTGATGGGGAACTCTCTGAGGATGCAGATCTTCAAGAAGCTTATAATAAACTTTGCAAAGTTGCTGCAAAGGATGATATGAATGTTGATCTCGGCTTGAAGAAAATTGCATCTCTTGAGCTTGATAAGAAAAATTTGTTTGTGAAACTGTTTGATGCTAATGAACTTTTGAACAATGTGAAAACTGAGAATATGCTTTTGCTTGATAAAGTTAAGAATTTGGAACTTGAGCTATTTGTTGCTAGAGAACAATCTATTAGGTCTGCAAGCTCCAAACTTGATCACATGCTGAGTGTTCAAAAGTCTCCCTCTGACAAAACTGGTTTAGGTTTTGTAGAAAGCATCTCTGTGCCTGAACCCCATTCCACAAACTTTGTTACTTCTTCTTCCTCTGAACCCCCTGTCAGTGAGGTTGTGAGTGAGATTGTTAAACTTGTAGAGGTCACACCTCCTAGGAAGATTAGGGTTGATCTGAAAGAGTCTAAACCTAAGGAGTCTACCCTTTCTAAGGACAAGTTACATGGTAAGTTTGCTTGGGTTTGTCATTTTTGTGGAAAGTCTGGGCACATTTGTCCAAACTGTTTCAAGTTGCAAGTTGCTAAGTGAGCAAATAAGCCAAAAGTGCCTATGCCTTAAGCACAAGATTCTATGGTACTTATTGGTGAATTGGTAAAGGCTCTTAACCTTTATTCCAATCCTGGAGTTGGAAATCACTCTAATGTGAATAAGAACTCCAATGCTCGAGATGCATCTAAAAAGTTTTGGATGCAAAAGGCTCAATCTAATTGAGTCTTTTTGACATGGTTCTTGTGCTTTATTGCTCTACTCTTTGTGACCATTGTTCTTTTGTTTTTTGTTTTCTTTTTGTTTCTAGGACTTGCATTGCATTACATTCATGCATTTCATTTTAGGACTGTTTTTGTTTCTTCTTTTCAAAAAAAAAAAAAAAAAAAGGGAAAAAGGGAAGCAAATTGTGTTTTGCATTATTTTCTTGGATTTGAAATCAAGGTTGGCCAATTTATTTTTGCATAACATGTTTATGTACCTTGTTTAGCTTTGATGAGCTTATTTCTTGCACTTTACTAGTTTGAGCTTTGTAATGAATGTTGTGTGGGAAAGATGTTTATAGTTTTTGATCACTTTGTCTTGATCTTGAAGTCACATGCCTTTGATTGTCGGACTTGATCATTTTGAGAAAGGCATAAATAACCATCTCACCACTGTTTATTAGCCAATCATGAACACCTTATTGCATATCGTAAGATTTTGGGCTCGAGAAAGTGTAGCACATGCACAAAAAGAACATAAGGTGTAGCCTCGGTTTAAATGCTAAAATTGGTGTGTACATTATTGGACTATAATTAAATCAATCAAATAAAATTGGTGTGTACATTATCCCGGCTATTTTAATAAGTTTCTGCTCAATTAAAATTGGTGTGTACAATATGAGGCAAATCAAGAAACTTACATGATTGCAAGCTTCTATTCTAGGAGATGTGGGAGTTATATGATGTAACTCTTTAGGTGATAGTCTCTCTCAAATTCTATGTGATGAATTTTGTAGACTTTGTGCTTGATTTCTATTTACATATCACCTCACATGTATCTCAAGTTTTTGCTAGTTGCATATACTACACAAGTTACTCTTTGCTAAACTTTGTACATGTTATGGTGTGTGATTTTGGTTTGGCCAACCACGTTTGAAAATTCCTTGAGTTTTTGCAAAACATGTTTGATGCTTGAAAATATAAGGGTCTTGATTGAAAATCTTAATTTTGGGAAATTTGGGTTCAAAACATGTGTTTTTGAAAAGAATTTTATCTCATACTCATGCATTTTATTTAAAAAAATCAATGCTTTGAGGAGTTTTTGCATAAAAATGCTGTGTTTTTCAAAAATCTGATTTTTCCAGAATTTCGATCGGTCGAACCTGTTTTTCGATTGATCGAAATTGCGATTAAATATTTTGGTCAGCCTTTGTTTGTTTCGATCGGTGCTCGATTGGTGTTGGATCAATTGAAGCATTTTTGACTGATCGAATATGTTTCTCGATCGATCGAAAATCATGTAGAGAATTTTTTAAAAATTGATTTTCATGTGTTCAAACTCACTTTTTCAAAAGTTTTTCAACTTTTTCTCTCTCTATACGACTCGGTCAAGGCTCCAATCCGAATTTTTGTCGTTTTCCTCCATTCTTTTTGCAAGGTTTTTCTCTCTCAAGGACGGTAAGACCTTTTTGCCCCTCCTTTTGCTTTTATTTTCAAGTTTCATGCATTAAATCATGCATTTTGGGGATAAATTTGAACCAATTGATTTTTGGGTTTTTTGATGATTCAAGCTTGTTTTCTTGCAATTGATCAATGGGTTTTTGTTGGGGGATGTTATAAACATGATCTATGGTGTTTAATTTGATCAATTTGATGTATTGTGAGAAATTATAAATTCTAGGGCTTGACTCTACCTGATTTGGGGATTTTGTTCAAATTGAGTTTAATTGATGAAATTGGCTTGTTGGATTGATTAATTTGATCATTATAAACTGTTTTCCAACTTGTGTGATGATCAATTGGTCAATTTAGCACAAATTGAACAAGTGGTTTTTCAAAATTTTGGGGTTTTTGTTATAAACTTTATGCTCAAGCCAATTTTGTGATTCTAAACTTAAATTGAACTTGTTATCACTACATTAGAGCATGCATCATGACATTTATATGTTCATGCATCATATAGATTGTTATTTCTATATATTTTTTTGTGCTAACTTGCAGTCTGCCCTTGGTTTTTCTTTTTGTTCTTTTGGTTCTTTCTCTTGTATCTTTGTCCTTACCCTAGCACCATGCCTAGGAAGACTAGAGCCCATAGGACAGCCTCATTTTCTTCTGCTCCTTCCTCTGTGGGCACTTTGTTTCGGAGTGAGAAAAGTTGAGAGCTTTATGAGACTTTAAACCTTAAGAGAAAGATTTGGGCTGAGTGTAAGGTTTTGTTGGATGAGCTTGATCTTGCCATTAGGGCAAACTTTGAGCGTCGGGGCTGGTTGCCACTTTTGGATATTGATTATCCTCCTCCAGCTACCCTGATTAGAGAGTTCTACTCGAACCTCTTTATCCACATTTATGATTCCAACACTTTGGTAAAGAGTTGGATACGAGGTGTAGAGTACACCATTACTCCTAGAGTAGTAGCTGATGCTCTTGGGGTACCTGTGGTCTAGCATCCTATCTATCCTTATGATGAGTCTCCTCCCTTGGACGACATCATGTCTTACATCACTGGGTCTTTTATCCGGTGGGGTTCTGATCCTTGAATCACTTCTGCTGAGCTCACTGAGACTACCTATCTTTTGTTTAGGATAGCGTGTCATTCCTTGTGGCTTATCTCTCATTTGCACATATCTGCACACCATTCCTTTGGAGCGATGTGCATTTTTGTATGCTCTTGTTATAGATGCTCTTATTAGTTTTCCTCATCTGTTTCTTCATTCTTTGAACGAAGTTCATAGAGGTTCCTTTACCGCTCATGCACTTTTTCATCCTGTTTTCATTCATAGTATTTTGTTGTTTTTAGGTTTAGATGACTTCCCCGCTTCTGAGCCCGTGCACATTATTGCTCCCATAGGTGCTACTTTTCTTAGGCAGAAGGCTGCTCAGATGAGAGAGAGCTTTAAACGCCCTCGTGTTGAGCCTTCTTGTTAGGTCACAATCTGAATGACCCCTTGTGATAAACCCTAATTAATTAATTAATTAGCCAAGTTGTTAATTAATCAATTAAGCATGCAATTGCGTGGAAGCACAAACAAATCACCAAATACTAAATATGCAGCGGAAAATAAATAACAGGTGATTTGTTTACGAATGGGGAAAACCCTAACGGCAAAAACCCCACCGGGTGATTTTCAGGTCACCACTCCCGAAACTCCACTATTATCAAATCAAGCGGTTACAAGAAAGGAATCCCAAGTACCTTACCAACCTACAGTTGAACCCTTACCCCAATACCCAATTGGACTTGATCTGTAGTGACAATTTCCACCTTTGATGCACGGCTCCCAAGTACGTGACTAACCAATGCGCGGATCCCAGTACGCGACTTCAGAACACCAACTTGAGGAAGAATGGTTGGCTGCAAAGTTCTTCAGTTCATCCACGTGATGAATAGCAGGAAGATGCTTGGTTACAAAACCCTATGGTGCAAAGACACAGCAACTTCTTGATGAAGGATGAACTAGGTCAAGAACTTCGTCTGTTGATCACAATTTGCATAAACAGAGATTGCTCAATGATAATACAACTTGTGTCACCCAAAACGGCTCTTAAAATAATCCTTTTATATGTTTAGGGTTAGAAGAAAAGAAGTCCCAAAAACATATTCACGGATCCCAAGAAAATCAGATTTGGAATTCTGACTTTTTAAATCTCGACAGATAGCAGGTGTCGAGGTAGCTATCGAGAGGTGTCGAGCTTTAAAAATTCTGCACTCCAACTTGCTTTCTCTTGGACAGACTTGATGACTTCAACACTTGACCTTGAAACATAGTTTCTTAAAGTATTAAAAACACCTAGATCTACCCAATTACAAGTAGAGTGCGTTTTGTCAAAGGATTAGCCAATTTACATAAATAAGTAAGACATATGTTCTTAACATGTGAAACACATATGTCCTAACAATCTCCCCCTTTGGCAATCCGTGACAAAACCACAACAAACAAATGAACATATGAGAGAAGTCATAAATCACTCAACTCATACTCACTTGTTACATACAATAAAATCTATCCTAACACAAACTCTTGAAAAACTTTGCAAGAAGAGAGTTTATGGCAAGTAGACTTTGACAACCTGTATTTCTGAAACACTTTAAACAAAATTCATCAAGGCATCTTGTGTGAAACAGAAATAAATAGATTGCATACAATAAAAGAACATGTGTATAAAGATAGAAAAGAAACAACACATGAAGAGAGAGGTGAAAGAAACATACATCCACATATATAAGAGAATAAGTACCATGTATGTAAAACTGGTCACAAGACCTCATATACAAGAACAATGTATCTAAAAAGATAAGAAAAGAAAAGATACATCAAACCTTACTACATCCCTCAAAAGTATCAACACTCCCCCTATCAAAAATGTCCTATACTAACTCTCCCCCTAAGATGACTACTCTCATAACCCAAAACTACTCCCCCTTTTTGTCACGAGTGACAAAGGGTAGAGTGTCATGCAGACATCTCATCGGCAGAGCTAGCATCTCCATCATCATCATCATCATCATCATCATCATCCTCATCCTCAGAATCTGAAGCTACTGGAGTAAGTGGTGAAGGAGTAGCCTCTGGAGCAAAACCACCCATGGTCGCCTGCCGTCGTGCAATACGACCCACACGAACATTCACTTGATACAACTCAGCAGAGAGTGTATCAAGACGAGTGTCCATGCGCTGCAGCTGCGCCATGATATCACCAAGGGATACATCGCTCGAAGAGGAAGAAGGAGCAGATGTAGATGGAGCTGATCTGGATGGTGCTGAACGGGAGGGAGGAGTGGCACCAGGCTGTCTCGACCTAAACTGTGCCTCACTACGTTTTACGGTAGCGGCATCTATGGCAGAAATGTGTGTGAAGTGGTCGGACACAGGAAAGGGAACGGAAAAATGGCATAGAATCCGCGTGATAGCAGAAGGAAAGATGAGCTTATCACGGGACGCCGAATCAAGATAAACATCTATGATAGACCGGATGAAGTGAGAAGGGAAATCTATGGTCAAATGCTCAAGTAGAGAGAGCAGAAATCGAGCACGAGGCTCTGTGATAGAGTTATAGTGAGACAGAGGATGGAGAACAAAAGTCATCACCATGTTCATGAATCTAGGACCTTTAGCAAAAGGCCTACATGATGTGAACTGATGCTCACCCCAATCAGCAGGACGCTGACAGAAGGCAGAGATGAGCTCTTCTTTGGACACAGTCCTCAGACGCTCACAAGAGGGGTAATCAGGAAACTCTATCCTAGGTACCCTAAGCACATCCGCAACAAGTTGCGGTGTGACAGGAATGCGCATACCTCGAACGCGAGTGGAAAAATGAGGTACTGAAAAATCAATCCCGTGGATATTGGAGTAGAACTCCTGTATCAGCACGAGAGGGCAAGTGACCGGGATGTCACACAGTGACCCCCATCCCCTACTGTGAATGACAGAAGGAAGGTCAGTATCGGCGAAGTCCGCCAGAATGACTTGGCGTTCCGAATGAACACCTCGTCTAGAAAAGTTCTCAGTAAATGCCTTTGAGGCATCTCCATCACGGAACCGAATGTTAAAAGGAGCAGAATCAGAAGATGAAGATGCTCTAGAACGCAGAGGGTTCCGAGCAGGAGTAGATTTACGTTTGGGTGCCATAGACACTACTAACGTAAACAAATGAGAAAGAGATAGAGAGGGAGACAAACAGAAAATTCCAAATCAGTTCAAATATGACAGATATATGAACAAAGAGTACGTATGCATGGGAATGCATGAACATGTGACATGCAAAACAGAAATATCATCATGGGCTCAGCCCAATCCATTCCTAACAGCATATAAACAAAGTACTCACATCTAAATGTATGAAAATATCATTATAATGCACATGAAATGCAATGTATGACATTTTGAAATCATTTAAGTCCAAACCCAACCCAAAATTTCAATAAAAACTCAGCAATTTTGAAAAACCCCAAATTTTTATGAAAAATCCCAAAACTAGGTTTTCAAAACATGAAATGCATGAAAATGGAAGAGAAAAGAGATCTTACCAAGTGATTTGAGCAAGAAATGAGCAAGATCCAAGAGGGTTGGAGGTTTTGAGTGAAAGGAGAGTGAAAAGGAGATGAACAGCCACGGAGAGATCGAGAGAAATCGAGAAAATGAGTTCAGAATCGCGATCTGCACTTAAATAGGCACCTCAGTAATTCTCGACAGCTGAGGTGTCGAGAGGTATCGAGTTATCTGTCGAGAAAGGTATCGAGGAATAAGCCGTCGACAGATGAAGGTATCGAGAGGTATCGAGATGCAAGAAGAATTTCAGATACGCGAATCTCGATCGATCCAACAGGTGTCGAGAATCTATCGAGAGGACAGAGACTTTCTCGATCGATCCACCAAGTGTCGAGGGAAGTGTCGAGATTGCGATAAGAAAAGCTTGAGAAGCTCGACAGATGCTCAGGTATCGAGAAGGTGTCGAGGAAGGTGTCGAGACACAGAAAAAGAGCAGTTTTTCAAGAAGGGAAAAACACAGACATGAATGCAATCCAACACACATCTCTAACAAGGATCCACTCAACATATAAACCTCTCAAAACATCTCTCAACAAGAAATTAAGCACAAAGATCATGCAAAACACACACACACACACACTAAACAAGTCTAACCAATTTTATATTTCAAAAACAAGTTATGACAGTTTAGTGAGCATACACTAGCATATGTAAACACTTGTGATGGCCAAATCACATTGTACCTGCACATGTATCAAAAGTAGCAAAGAATATTGCGTGTTGTATGTGAAAAACATCGCAAGATTGCATATGTGTATACATGTTATGACGATCTGAGATATGAGTAAATAACTTTTAACTCACACACAATCATAACTGTTTGATGGGGACTATCACCTTCAAGGTACATCCTATAACTCCCACATCTCCTAGAAAACACGCTTGCAATCATATTTAAAGCATCTTTAATCTTTTTGCTTTATATTTTCTTTGCATATTTTTCTTTTAAGCATATCATGCATGGGCATATAAAGAGAGAAAAGAAATACCCAAGATGTTAAGCATTTGACATCGCATTTTTGCTATGCCGAAGCATACGAATGTCTTTGACACTGCACTTTTGCTATGCCGAAGCATACAGGTGTCATACTATGATTGGCGGGTAACAGTGGTGAGATGGTTATTTATGCCTTTCTCTTAGGATTTTCTAGTCCTACCCGTCAAAAAGAGTGATATGAGTGTTAAGTTTTAAGAGATAACCTAATCTTACTCATCACAAACAAGAGCCACAAAGCTCACTTGCTTAGTTGTGCATAGAGATGCTCATCTAAGCTACAAAAGATACAAAGTTTAGAAACTTTGTTTCAATGGCCATCCAAGGTACACAAATACCAAAGTACACAAAACACACACTGTTTTTGTATTTTTCTGATTTTTCAAAATTTTTTTTATTTATTTTTATATTAAAAACAAAATGAACAAAAACTGAAAATAAACAAACAAAAACATGTTAAGCAAAGCAAAGCAAAAACTAGACTGACTCAGCAGAAAAATAAAACACACAAGCAATGCAACTAACAGAAAAACAAGAAGGGAAAAGAAAGTGATGTAATCACTTAGAGTCCTTTTTCTTCCAAGCCTTGGAAAAACCTTTCCTTTGATTGAATCCTTGAACAGGTGGTGAGGGGGAAGAATTTAGACCGTTCAAGTTTGAAAGGATCATGAGGGCTTTCAGAAGATCTCCAAGAGGAGCAAGAGAGGATTGAAGCTGAGATTGGCTTCCAGATGCTATCATGCCATTGCTCTGTTGAGTGGCTAGCCACTTATAGCAATTTGGTCGAGTGTGACCGGCAGCTCCACAATAATGACAAAGATGCTGCTTCTTTTGTTTGGGCTTTTGAGAGTTAGCCTTCTTAGCCCTAGGGTTCTTAGCATCTTTCTTGTCTAGCTTAGGGGGTGCTCCTAAGATAGATTTTCCCTTGTCTAAGTTCTCACTAGCTAATTCAGTTTTAACATTAGTGTTCTCAATTTCAATGTTATTAGCAGCAGGAACAAAAACAGTATTGCTAGTAGAAGCAGTATTAGAGAAAGAAATACCATACCCCAAACCTGTTCGATCCGAAGCAGGTTTCTGATTGCTAAGCATCTCGTCAAGTTTCGCACTTGAAGTCCTCTCCAATTGAGCTCTGACTTGAAACAGCTCCACTTCAAGCTTCTTGGTCTTCTCAGCCAAAAAGTTGTTCTCAAATCTCAGTGCTCCAATAGTTTGATTCGCCTCATCAAACTTTGTGGACAACTCTTCACGATCGAGTTCCACTTCACTGAGCTTCTTGGTGGCCAGCCTATACAATTTCTCATGCTTTTCAGATAGCTTGTAAAGCTTCTCATAGGCTGAATGGATATCATCTTGATCATCCATCTTCTCAAATTTTGACTCCACCAATTCTTCTTCATCCACTTCTTCAACAATCCCTTCAGTAGGATTGATTGTGGCAGTGAAGGCATTTAAGATTCCGTCATCCTCAGTGTCGGAATCATCTTCAGGCTCAGTGTCACTTAGGGTTGCAGCAAGGGCCTTGCTTTTCCCAATGCTCTTCAGATATGTAGGACACTCATGTTTCATGTGTCCGAACCCATGACAACCAAAGCACTTTGGTCCTGCGGGAACAGTATACTGACCGGCCTCCCTAGCATCCTTCTTCCCTTTGTCTTGGCTTTTGAACTGAGAAGAACTGAACTGCCTGCGGTCCTTGTCGAAGCTCCTTCCATTGGCATTCTTCATGAACTTTTTGAACTGCCGAGTAATGTAGGACTTCATCTTAGAATCTTCATCATCGGAAGATTCATCTGTATCACTGCTCTTCGCCTTCAAGGCCATGCTTTTGCCTTTATTGGTCTTGCCAATCCTAGATAAACCTATCTTATAGGTCTGCAAGTTTCCAACCAGCTCAGTCAAAGGAATCTTGTCTATATCCTTTGATTCCTCAATCGCCGTAATCTTGGCATGAAATCTCTCAGGTAGAGATCTGAGCACCTTCCTTACAATCTTGGGTTCAGGGATGGTTTCCCCAAGATTGAAGGCTGAGTTCACTATGTCCTTGAGCTTGGCATAGAACTCATCAAACGACTCATCCTCCTCCATCTTTATTTCTTCAAAGCTTGTTGTCAGCCTTTGAAGCTTTGAGTCTTTGACAGCCTTTGTGCCTTCATAGGTTGTCTGGAGAATGGTCCAAGCCTCCTTAGCAGTTTCAGTTGAGGATATCTTCTTGAACTCCTCATTGGTGACTGCACTAAAAAGAGCATTCAGCGCTCTGCTGTTGAAATTGGCCGCCTTGATCTTAGCATCATCCCACTCGGCCGGTTGTTCTGTTGGCTTAGTCCAGCCAATCTCTACAGCTTGCCATACTTTTTCATCTAAAGACTGCAAGAAAGCTCTCATGCGTACTTTCCAGTATGCATAGTTAGTGCCATCAAATAAAGGAGGTATAATTAAGGATTGTCCTCTATCCATGACAAACAGGGGTCAATGGATCAACACAGCAAAGATTAAATCCTAATCAGAGTGTGCCCGCTCTGATACCACTTGTTAGGTCACAATCTGAATGACCCCTTGTGATAAACCCTAATTAATTAATTAATTAGCCAAGTTGTTAATTAATCAATTAAGCATGCAATTGCGTGGAAGCACAAACAAATCACCAAATACTAAATATGCAGCGGAATGTGGAAAACCCTAACGGCAAAAACCCCACCGGGTGATTTCAGGTCACCACTCCCGAAACTCCACTATTATCAAATCAAGCGGTTACAAGAAAGGAATCCCAAGTACCTTACCAACCTACAGTTGAACCCTTACCCCAATACCCAATTGGACTTGATCTGTAGTGACAATTTCCACCTTTGATGCACGGCTCCCAAGTACGTGACTAACCAATGCGCGGATCCCAGTACGCGACTTCAGAACACCAACTTGAGGAAGAATGGTTGGCTGCAAAGTTCTTCAGTTCATCCACGTGATGAATAGCAGGAAGATGCTTGGTTACAAAACCCTATGGTGCAAAGACACAGCAACTTCTTGATGAAGGATGAACTAGGTCAAGAACTTCGTCTGTTGATCACAATTTGCATAAACAGAGATTGCTCAATGATAATACAACTTGTGTCACCCAAAACGGCTCTTAAAATAATCCTTTTATATGTTTAGGGTTAGAAGAAAAGAAGTCCCAAAAACATATTCACGGATCCCAAGAAAATCAGATTTGGAATTCTGACTTTTTAAATCTCGACAGATAGCAGGTGTCGAGGTAGCTATCGAGAGGTGTCGAGCTTTAAAAATTCTGCACTTCAACTTGCTTTCTCTTGGACAGACTTGATGACTTCAACACTTGACCTTGAAACATAGTTTCTTAAAGTATTAAAAACACCTAGATCTACCCAATTACAAGTAAAGTGCGTTTTGTCAAAGGATTAGCCAATTTACATAAATAAGTAAGACATATGTTCTGAACATGTGAAACACATATGTCCTAACACTTCTAGTACCGCACCCCCTCCTTCTTCTTCAAGTACTACTTCTGGTGAGGCGTCTACTGATCCTATTGGTGCTGCTGCTGCTGTTGTTCCTCCACCATCTACTTCAGATGACTTTGACATTCGTCGTACACTGGAGACTGTCTTGACCGTTCAGGCGGCTCATGATCAGATTTTGGTGTACATGCTTGATGAGCTCCGTGCTTCGCTAGCAGTTTTGGCGCATCTTAGACGTTCGCTTTCGCCACCTCCTTTTGATGATGGATTATGATTTCCCTTTGGCATTCCGTCACAAAAAGGGGGAGTACTTTTGGACACTTGTAGAGGTTTTTTGTAGTTAGGGGGAGAGATTTTGTTTGTTGGAGCTTATGGAGTTTAGATTGTATCTAGGTGATTCACTGTGTATGTATCCTTTTTGGCTCTTGACATATTGTTTTTGGGCTATTCATGTTAGGGGGAGATACTTTATTATCTATATTTCTTGTTTCACTGCTTATTGATTTATATTTATGAGTTATTCATGATATATGTCTTTGTTTTGTGTTTTGTGAAGTCAAGAATTTATTTTTGTCTTGTATTTTCCACACATGTGTTTATGCGTTTGTTGAGTATTTCAGGAAATAAACAGGTTGATTCAGTCGTGCTGCTGTCTACACTTGCAACTGATGGATAGTAGTTAGGTTGGATTATTTTGTAATGGGCATTATTTTTGTAAATGGCTTTTACTTGTAACTTTGAGCATTGTGTTTGTGTTTTGTCACAGATTGCCAAAGGGGGAGTTTGTTAGGTTCTAAGTACTTAGGAACTAATGTATTAGAACTCTAATTTGTATTGTTGGCAAACCATGATCAAAACAAGTTTTTAGTCTTGTTTTAGATTTACTCATAATATGTGTTTTATGTAAAGTTGGAATCGAGCTGCTGCAGAATTCATTGTGCAATTCGGTCTGGCTCGATCGATCAAGAATTAGACTTGACCGATCGAAAGTCGGGCATAATGTTTTTTCTACAGAATTTCCAACTCAGCCTTAAGCCCTTATGACGTGTAGGGTTTTATGTTTTGCCCTAAGTATAAAAGGGAAACCCTAGCCACGTTTTTGAGGTTGCTCTTTTGCTGTGTGTGTGAATCTCTTGTGAGATTTGAGAGGTGGTTGCGTTCACACATGCTTAGGATTATCAAGAAGGAGAATTCATTGAGAGCTTGATGATCATTCAGTTGCTGCACTAAAGAGCTTAAAGATACACAAGTGGGAGTGCTTGTACTTGCTGGAGAATCCAAGAATGGCCTAAATAGGACTGAAGTGGATCAAAGTGGATAGAATAGACCAAAGTGGACTGAATGGCCTAAATAGGACTGAAGTGGATCAAAGTGGATAGAATAGACCGAATAGGACCAATGTGGACCGAATAGGACCAAATAGAACCAAAGTAGGCAGAATGGACCAAACAGGACTAAAATGAACAGAATGGAGCGTATGGGACCGAAGTGGACAGAATAGGACCAATGTGGACTGAATAGAGCCAATGTGGACTGAACTAACCGACATGGACTGAATAAGACCGAATGGATCGAATTGGACCGAATAGAACTATAGTGGACATAATGGTCTAAATAGGACCCAATTGGACTAAATTGGACTGAAGAGTACTGATTGGACCAAATAGAAACAATGTGGACCGAATAAGACTTTTGAATATTTATCATTTTTATTGCATTTTCAGGGCTCATATTTCTAATTTCTAATGTCTATTTTAGTATTTTATTGTATTTTTTAACTCAAAACTAAAAAAATTAGCCCAAATATAGTAAAGACTCATACTTTTCAACCCAAAAAGCAAGAAAAAAAATGAATTTTTGAGCTAAAATTGAAAAGAAAACCTACTAAAAGAATTAATTTAAGGCCCAATTAGTCTAAAATGGACTGAAGGGGGACCGAAATTGACCAAGTGGACCAAATTGGACCAAAGTGAACCTAATCGGACCGAATAAAAATTGTTTAATTTTTAGGGAGAACAAATTATCTTCAAAAATTTTAGAGAAAAAACTATAAATTATATTACAATACAAAATAATTATTTATTCCCACACATAATGTGGGTCTGTGACTAGTGTCAATAACTACAACATGCATGTCTCTCTACTATTTCCTATTTCTATCCAAATTCAATAACTACATCTACATCTAACATCTCTCCCACTGCCCTGCCCCCCACCGTTCTGCTTCTTCCATCATATTCAAAAAAGAACTGTTGTTGTCAAAGTTATCTTTAAAACGCCTAGGTTTGAATTATGTAGGTTTTGTTTTTAACTTGTCCTTAGTATTTTTTGAGTCTGATAGTTGGACAATATTTTTTGTTTTGAATGGTTATGCTGTGCTTCAGTGGACAAAGGTTTTCTGCTCAAGACTTGTGTCGATTTACACGAGCAATGGTACAGTAATGTATGAATCTTAGCCTAAGCAAGGCCCATGTGTGATGCATGAAGGGCATTCAGTGGATGGAATTCCGCAAACATACCCAAGATACTTGGCTTATGTTTGTAGATATTTGGCATTTTTTTTTTTGCCCTCTCAATTGGATTCTCCCTAGCAGGGAGTGACTCCATTTTTGGGGTGAAATGACTCACTTTTCTTAAGTTGATTTCAATGTGCCTTAGGGAGAATTTGATTGTGCCATTGGTAAATTGTTTTTTGTTCCCCCTGTTTCTATTATTTGACTGTAACTAGTAAGTTACCCGTGCAATGCACAAATAATGTTGTAATATTTTATGTAAGATGATTCTAAAAAATGTTGTATATGTATTATAACATAATTGTTATAGAACTTTATTAGTAATGAGTTCATCATAAAAAACAACAATTATAAATTGCACACACATATCCATTATAATTATTCAATTGAAAAAAAAAAAAAAAAACAAACTTTGGAGGAATATTATAAAATAAAAGTTGATATAGAAGGTGTCTTTCTCTTTCTCCTTAATTCTAAAACAAAATACACATTTCAAACACCCACAATCAATCACATCTACATCATTTACAAAGCCCACAAATCCACAACTTTTGACCTTAACATCAAAATCGTAATTACTGTTGTCACTCAAGCCCCCCTTCCTTGGTTGTAGCCAATTCATACGGGTTAGGATTAGATGAAACAACAATGTTAAAGGTAGGTAGGTGTCGTTGAAATATTGAAGGTAAATGACATCGTTTTTTGTTTGTGTGTATTTGACATGGTATGACATGCATGAAGAGATATGGATAGATATATATAAAGGGGTAGAAGTGCAAGAGGTGAAAATGATGCATTAAAATGCAAAGAGTTGTGTGTGTATGTGTGAGAGATGAAAAGTTTTGAAACATTGAAACAAATGATACAAAAAATATTTATTTTTTCATTAGAAAAGTCTTGAAACAATGAACCAAATGAAATAAAAAGTCAATATTTAATTTGTTCTTATCTCTGATGTGGCACTTGAGAATATTTCAATTTTCTTTGCATAGAATACACCATTTAGCAGAATCTAATGCTTTCTCATATAAGGTCTCTACTTATATATATATATATATATATATATATATATTGATTGATTGATGATTGATATTGATTGATTAATGATTGATTTTTCTGTGGTGAGGCCTAGCCCATTAAAGCTTTGACTTCTCAGCTCAACCACTGTAACTCGTTCCTAAACAATCTGGTCGCAAGCAAGTGCTGTTAGTCATTTACAAAATTTTCATAATGGTGCCACTAGTGAAACAAGTTCCGCAGAGAACTTGCATTTTGAACCTTTATAAGTTTTTATATATGCATATTTAGATTTATAAAAGAATAACATATATATATATATATATATATATATATATGTTTGTCTTAACGATCAGTAATGATAAATCACCAAACATTTTTTGTTAAATGCCCTTATGCCCTTGCGCTTTTATTTTAGAACATAAACTCTGCTAATGTAGCAAATAGTACCCCTTATTTTTTTCTTTGCCAATTTTGTAAATAGATTTTGACACTGTACTAGCATGACCCCCATAACTCCATCTGCAATGTACCTCTTTTTCCTCCAAATCATTAAAGATTTGCAAAGAAGAGGTATAGTTGCAACAACATAAAAAGTTTAGTTGTCTTTTTGTTGCAATACCAATCTTTATACACTAAACTAGAAAAACTGGGTTCTAAGTTGTTACTGTTGTTCATGTTTTTCCAACATAAAAATATGGACCTAACACATTTGAAAGGTTAAGGTGCTTCCCATTGACAAAGTCAGTAAAGTTGTTATTTACAACTATGTGTTTTGCTGGTTTTTATTCCGTGCCAAATTTGATTGTAATTATTGTTCAATCTTTTGTACCCTGTATTTATTGTGGGATTTGATTGTTAGGGTTGTGTGATAGAGAGAAAGTGTGTGAAGACTCAAGCAATTGAAGACTGAAGAGTTTTCGTGGGTAGCTCACGACTAAGCATCCCGTGAAGTGACTCATGTGCCTTGCACATGCTAGAATGCGAAGAGTCAGGCCAAGATGGAGACAACTGTGTCTCACGAGTATCTCGCGGGTAAGGCCTTCCCGCGAGACAACCGCAAGACATTCTGTTCTGCTAGCCTGTCCATTATGATATACACTTTCTATGCCTACACTATTTATACCCGCATTACCCACAAAAGTTGAGGAGTGCTTCTGAGAGAAAACCCTAGCCAAACACCTTGATGGTCTTGCTACTTGCATAGACTTGTGCCTATATCTCTTCCCACTTTATTTTTTTTTGCAAAAGAGCTCACCAAATGTAAACCTCCAAATGAAAAGAGATATTAAGCTGCAAAAGCCTGTCGCACATACTAGTATTTGACTAGGAAAAAGGGAAAGTAACTTTTTGTTTTGAAATGTATGGTGCTCAAACAGCCAAAGGCTAATTCTAAATGTTGGTATATCAAAAATATCAAGCACCGATCTTAAAAAGAGATGTATTTTCCAAAATGGATCAAATGTTATGTGTTAGGTTCTAAAGATTTAGGAATTTATGTATTTAGAACTCTAATGTGTAATGTTGGCAAACCATGATCAAAACAATATGCTTAGTCTTGTTTAGGCTTCCTCAAAGTTGTGTAATTCATGTAAAGTTGGAATCGAGAGGCTGCAGAATTTCCAACTCAGCCCTATCTCATTAAACGTTTAGGGTTTTATGTTTTTGCCCTAGGTATATAAGGCAAAACCCTAGCCACGTTTTTGTGAGTTGCTCTGGTTGTATTGTTGCTCATACTTTGCGGTTTGTGTGAATCTCTTGTGAGATCCTTGAGGAGCTTTCCTTCACATAAACTTAGGGTTTTCAAGGTAGAGATATTATCAACACCTTGATGATCAACTCAGTTGCTGCCATTGAAGTTTAAAGAAAAACAAGCGGGAGTGCTTGTATCTTGTGGAGAATCCAAGAAAGAAGGAGTCCGTGGATTCGGAGCTTGCACGTGGTCGTGTCAGTAAGTTCTACTAGTGGGTAGCATTAGGAAGTCAAGCGGGGAGCTTGTAAGTCCTTTTGTATGAACTTCAATTCTTTCATATAGTGGATTCAAGTTTACCTTGAGGATAGCTAGGTCAAATCCTCCCCAGATTTTTACCGTGTGGTTTCCTGGGTAATCATATCATTGTGTCATTTATTTTATCGCTGCTTTATATTCTTGATATGATTGTTTGATTGTGATAACCTAGATTTGCATAATTTGACTAAGTTAATCACTTGGCTAATTAACTACGCTAATCTGGTTGGGTTAAGGGGTCTAAAAACCGTTCATTATGATTTATACAGAAGCCAAATGAAAAGCTTCTAAGATTTGTAATCAATTTGTGGGAGGTCATATATGTTCATTTCTATAATTGAGATAGGTCACTTGATTTAGTACCAGTTGTGTATGACTTGATTGAATTGATCATTGAAGCTTCACTCTGGTCTAAGGACTATTTCACACTTGATACTCACCCACAACACACAAAACTTTGATTCAATTAATGCTTATCTCATTTGTGTGATTGTACATGTTCAAATGTGATGTGTATGCTCAAGTACTTGCTGATCAAACCCAAAAAGATTTTTGAGTGTTTTATATGTTTTTGAAAGTGATTTTATACTTTCGTGTCTTTAGTTTTTGTTCAAAATGCATTTTTGTGTTTTTTTTTTCTTCAAAAAATTGGTTTAAAGGGTGTTTCGCGAGAAGCTCGCGACTTAGAGCCTCCCGTGAAAAGGTTTTAAGGGAAATAAATTTTTGGTCATTTCACACAGAGACTCTCGCTACTGTCTCGCGAGTATTTCGCGACCAAACACTTCTCGCGAAATGTGTTTTAGGCAAAAACTGGAATTTCTTCAAATTCAGACAGAAACTCTCGTGACTGATTCGCGACTTAAAGCTTCTCGCGAAAGTTTTTGTGCTTCAGTGGCCATTCTCACGATTATCTTGCGACTGCCTCGCTACTGTTTAACCCATGAAAAACGCGTGTTTTCAGTTTTATATTGCAGATGTGACAGTTTTTCAAAACACTCCCATTTCCCTTGCTAAGCCTCTCTCGAACCCTTTTCAACCCAAAATCACATTTTACTCAAACCCCATCATTCTTAAGCCTATTTTCTGCATTTTCAACTTCAAGGTATGTTTTCTAAAACATTTTCTTCATGGTTTTCTAAGATTATGTAGTTATTTGAGTTAGGGTTTCAAAATTTGGGGATTTTTCGAAATTGGGTTGGGGTTCTTCATTTTGTAAATTTTTTTAAAAATCTTTCATTGGGCTGAGTCCCATTTGTTGTTTGTGCATCTGTGTTGGCCCCATGAGGCATTTTAGCATGTATTGAGGCAAGTTTTCAGCATGTTCATGCATTATCCATAACTGTTGTGCATTGTTGTATGTTAGGTGTTTGACAGAATGTCCGAATGACATTTCTGTGTTGAATTGGACTCAACTGAGTTCCAATGTTTGTTTTTGGTCTTGAATGATCATGTTTTCTTTGTTTTGGTCTATGGTTGTGTGTTTTACACACTTTGTCCATTTTGTGCCTCAATGCCATGCCATGCACACACCTAGGCAATCTCTAGGCACACCTCATGCATCTCATGCTGCACACTAATGCATTAGCACCTGCACACATATGCACACACATGCACAACTACTTAATCTCATGCATTGTGTCTATGTCTACTTGGTTTAACTATTTTAGCATGTTGTTTTGAGTTATTTATGCTCTGTTTTAGGTTATTTTACCTGTGTTTTGGAACTAACTTGAATCTAATCAAGTTTTGTGTTATGTTTTGTGTTTTTGCACATGTTTCTGGTTTGTTCTGTGTTCAATTGTGTAGATGTCTCCTACCAAACATTCTGCAACCAAGAAATCCACAAAACGTCCTCGCACTGACTTTGACAATTTCAAGTTTGCTGATGCTGATATGAAATACAATGATTGCTACAAAAGAGCAACAATTATTATGGAGAGGGTGGTCCAACTAGAAAATCTTGAGGATACCTTCATCCCTGAGGTGTTCAAAGAAAGGACTTGGACCAAGCTGTTGAACCCGATTGGGTTTGTGTACTCAGAGATCATTCGAGAATTTTTCTCAAATGCTACTGTGGAAGAAGACAATATAGTTTGCTGGGTGAGGCACAAGGAATTCATGATTACAAAGGATAGTATTCAAGACATTTTGGAGATTCGTCCTCCCTCTCAGCCAATCTCAGTCCAATATGAAGATAGATTGGGTTCCACTGAGGAGATGATAAAGATACTTGGTGGTACACCGAAGAAGACATCCATGAATACAATCCAATTTTCACTGGAGGTGAGGACATTGTCTTATGTGATGCTTCATAACCTGTATCCGGTCACCAACCTTACCACTTTATTTGCTCCAAGGACAAGATTTATGTATGATCTTTTTACCCACAAAGAGATAGATATTTGTGGACATATCTTCCATGTGTTGAAAAAGAGCATTGAGAAGCAGAATTCAAGGACTGTAATGCCCTTTCCCTCACTGATTATGGGCCTAATTGCGAAGACAAAGCTGAAACTTCCGAGTGGTTCAGAGGGACTATCCTATTGGTGCACACACAATCATTAGGAGCACAGCTCATATCAAGGGCTCCAAAACAGGTGTGCATACGATACCACAGGATCGTGTTGAAGACGTGGGTGGAGATATAGAGGAGGAAATTGATAGATTTACTTCTGCTCCAGAGGCTTTGGCTTAGCCATTATCTTCAACACCAGCACGAGGATTAGACAAACTCGATCGCCTACTAGCGAAAATGGACCAGATGTCTTCAGTACTTGACTCCCATGTGCAGTACACCGCGACACAATTTGCATACCTCCAAGGACAGATCACTGCATTGTCTTCCCAGATCGATGACATGTCCATGGCGCAGGGATCAGATTCAGAGTCTGATCAGTTCTAGCCCTTTGTCCATTCCGGTCAAAAAGGGGGAGAAAATTTTGAGGGGGAGCTGAGGAAGAGCTTGCATAGTGTTGGGGGGAGCATAGGTTTAGGCTTAGAAACATTGGTTATTGGTTGGTTATTGGTTCTCAGGCGGTTTAGGTTCATTTATGTTTTGGTTTAAACTATTTTAGTCTTTATAACTGCTCGTTTATGTTTACAATTTTTACTGTTACTGCTTTTGTTTAAAGCTTTAAATACTCTGTTTTTAATTTCAGTTTATTTTCAATATTTGTGATTATCTCTATGCTTTGTAGCATTTTTTTTGTACTTTTAAGATATTGCTAATATGTCTTAAGTACCACACTTTTGTGCCCTAGTAGGATTTTGTATCCTAGATGCAAATACTCCATGTATTTTGCATTGGTTGAGTGTTGGACATGCAATTGATCCTTTGGATTGTTCTTAATTGCATTGTGTGTCCGGATGAGCATTTACTTGCTAAATGTTCATTGTAGTCATTCTTTAATGACTATTTTTGTTTGATCAAGATATGCTTACAAGTTTTACAGTGTTTACAAACTTGATCGCATTTTACTTGCTCATGTACATACCTTGTGCTCAACTGGTCATAAGCTTAATGAAAGTTTTGTTTGTGTGCAAGTGTTTCAGGTTACAGGTATATACATGCAAGTGCTTCACAACTTCTAGATTAGGTGTGAGTGAGTTTTGCCACTGTTCCCAAACTCACGTTTAAGTCTAGAGTCTGTTTTAGGGGTTTTGTCACGAAATAGCCAAATGGGGAGATTGTAAAGTTGTTATTTATAACTATGTGTTTTGTTGGCTTTTATTTCGTGCCAAATTTGATTGTAATTATTGTTCAATCTTTTGTACCTTGTATTTATTGTGGGATTTGATTGTAAGGGTTGTGTGATAGAGAGAGAGAGAGTGTGAAGACTCAAGCAATTGAAGACTGAAGAGTTTTCACGGGTAGCTCGCGACTAAGCATCCCGTGAAGTGACTTATGTGCCTTGTACATGCTGGAATGCGAAGAGTCAGGCCAGGATGGAGACAGCTGTGTTCTAGCGGGTAAGGCCTTCCCGCGAGACAACTGCGAGACATTCTGTTCTACCAACCTGTCCATTCTGATACACACTTTCTGTGCCTACACTATTTATACCCACATTACCCACAAAAGTTGAGGAGTGCTTCTGAGAGAAAACCCTAGCCAAACACCTTGAGAGTTAGAAGTTGTTATACCCACAATCCTCTACACATTTGCTTGTGGAATTTCCTCAACTCCTACCTCTCCATTTCCATACCATTGAGAGGTTGATAGCCCAAACACTTACCACACCCTTTCAGAGTGTCAAGTGAATTTTTGGTGCTGCTGGGAAGCATTGGAAGAAGCCAAGGATGGAAGATGCAACATGGAGCTTGTTGCGGGATTCGGAGAGCTAGACAAGACATGGTTCCGAGAAGCCTTATTGGAGTAGGAGCTTGGAGGGCTTAGGTACATCGGGTAGATTAGGCTTGGAGGGTCTCCTGCTAACCCATGTATCCCAACTGATTGTCTAGTGGATCGATTACCGCTTGGAGGGTGGTGGAGAGGTTTTTCACCGAGTTCTTCGGTTTCCTCTTCGATAACACATCGGCGTGTTATCTTGTGTTTGCATCTTTCTTCCCTACTCTTTTACTTTCCATTTTATTGTTGTGTTGCTTTGATTATGGATTAGAGTAGCTTGTTTGTTTATCCGCTCGCTTTTACACTATTCCGCACTTAGTATTAAGTTAGTGTAAAATCAATTGAGCTGTAACTTTTAATTGGGGGTCTAAACAGCTCTTGTGTTTTCAACACATTTTCGAGCTTTCAAAGTCTATTTGCATATGGACGTTGATAGAAGTTACCTAGTAGGCTAATACACTAAAAGCTTTGAATCCATCTGATTATTGGTCCTACAATAGTAATTATCAACCATTCTATTTAATTTAGGCAAACAAAAGTCACACAGAAACTTCCACCAAAGTATTAAGTTATTAACAACCCCTTGAAATACAGACATGTCGAATACGAGACATGGTGTGTTCAATTAGTTCAGAGCTAGATCAATTGTGGAAAAAGATGAGCAATGAAGTACATTGTAAGAACAAAAAACAGGGGTTTAGTACACAGTTGTTAAGATTGGTTGTGCCGTAGTAACATAGAATTGTAATATTATCTCATTGAACTGGTCTTATTTGTTGAAAATTTAAGGCATGGGGAAGCAGTTAAAGAATAATTTGGCAATCAAAAAGAAAATTGGTAATAATGGAAGATTGAACAAGTCTATATATCATTCACTTATGGAAAACCATAGACCTATTCAATGTGTCTTATCTATAAATAGACATGCTTTCCATGCAACATTTCTCATCCCTCACCCGAAGCAAAAATATATAGAACAGAAGATTGAGTAAGCCTGAAATATGAGGATGTAAAATAACAAAGAATAGAGAGAGAGAAAGAGAGAATCTGCAATTCTTATTAACAAGAAATTGATACTAATGAATCAAGTAAGTTACAATTACCAACTGAGCTATATATATATATATATATATATATATATATATATATATATATATATATACAATCCTAAAACAGAGCATTACTTTAAGCTCTGTAACAAACTAACTAACTGATTTATAACTAATCCACTAATTACAACTTGACAGCTGGCCTTTACTTCAACTAATTTTTGGGCTCATCCACATGTGTTGCCTGTGTGATTTCATTAATCAAAATGCCCCGTTTTAATTCTCTTCTTTCCTCTGTTGTTTCACACTTCAGCCTTCCTTCTCTTCTGTCGTTTTTGATGCTTTTGTCTTCAACACTCCCCCTCAAGTCCAGAGTATCAGGTTTTGAGACTTGAACTAAGGAAGCTACCTGCAATTGCTTAGATTTCTCCTTTGATAATTTAGGCTGAAAAATTTCTTTCAGTCCTAGCTTCTCTGATAATCTCACAAAAGATGAAACACCCAAAGCTTTAGTGAATATGTCTGCAATCTGTGAATTTGTATTAACATGGAAGGTTTTAATCATTCCCTCCAAAATTTTGTCTCTCACCAAGTGACAGTCAACTTCTATGTGCTTGGTTCTTTCATGGAAGACCGGATTTGCTGCTATGTACAGTGCAGCTTGATTATCACAAAACATCATAGCTGGTCTAGAATGTTCAATCTTTAAGTCCTTCAACAGTTGCAAAACCCAAGTAATTTCACAGGCCACACTTGCCATGGCTCTATACTCTGCTTCAGCTGATGACCTGGACACAACTCCTTGTTTCTTTGATCTCCAAGAAATTAAGGAGTCTCCCAAATACACTGCATAACCAGTGAGGGACCTTCTTGTATCTGGGCATCCAGCCCAATCCGCATCACAGAAGGCCTTGATGTGTAATACTGTGTTGCTTGGGAAGAATATACCCTTTCCCGATGACCCTTTAATAAATTGAAGCACTCTGTGGACTGCCTTCAAGTGTGGTTCCCTTGGCTGAGAGACAAACTGACTTAGCCTATGCACTGCATAAGTCAAGTCAGGTCTTGTCAAGGTAAGGTACAAAAGTCTTCCAATCAATCTTCTATACTGTCCTGGTTCCTCCAATAACTTGCCTTCATACTTTGATAACTTCAAGTTTTGTTCCATGGGAAACTTGACAGGTTTGCTGCCAATGAAACCAGTGTCCTTGAGAATTTCCAAAGCATATTTTCTCTGATTGAGACTGATTCCTTCATCAGTCCTAGCCACTTCTAATCCTAGAAAATACTGAGCCTAGGTCCTTCAAGCCAAACTTAGCATCAAGAACTTTCTTTAAATTGTTGACACAATCAATGTTGTTTCCTATCAAAAGTATATCATCAACATATACCAATAAGGCTGTGAATAAGGCTCCTTGTGTGTGAGTGAACAAAGAGTAGTCAGACTTGGATTGGACAAAACCCATTTGTAGAATAGTTGAAGAGAATTTCTCAAACCATTGTCTGGATGCTTGTTTGAGACCATAGAGACTCTTATTCAGTTTACAAACCAAATTATGCTCCCCCTTGCTGTGAAATCCAAGTGGTAAGCACATGTAAACATCCTCAAGCAACTCCCCATGAAGAAAAACATTATTGACATCCAATTAATGAAGAAACCACCCTTTCACAGCAGCCAATGACAAAACAATCCTAACTGAGACTGATTTGACAACTGGAGAGAAAGTTTCTGAATAGTCCAGCCCAAGTTTTTGAGTGAAGCCCTTGGCAACAAGCCTGGCTTTATACCTCTCAATGGTACCATCAGGTAAGTATTTAACTCTATAAACCCATTTGCAATCAATGGCTGACTTACCAGGAGGCAAAGAGGTTAAGGTCCAAGTATCATTCACTTCTAATGCCTCAATTTCCTTGTCCATGGCAGCCCTCCACTCAGGAAAGTGCACTGCCTGCTGAAATGAAACAGGCTCTGATGGAGTGGAAGAGGCAGCCATGACAAAAGAATGAAAATGAGGTCCAAGATGTGAATAACTCACATGATCCAAAAGGGCATAAGGCAGACCTGAACTGGGTTTGGTACTAACAGAATTGCAAGAGTAATCAGATAGGTATGAAGGAGGTTTGTGGGACCTAGTGGACCTTCTAATAGGAACAATGGAACCACAAGACTGAGGAATGGTAGGAATGGCAGGTTCTGCAGAAACAAGTTTTGCAGAAACAAGTTTTGCAGAAACATGTTCAGTAGAAACAGAAATAGGAATAGAAGTGGAATTAGAGGTAGGGATAGGTGAAGTGAGAGGAGAAATGGAGGAAGAGTAGGGAACAAAGATTGAATCAGCAGAATCTAAAGTAGAATGAGGAAAAAAAAAATCATCCAAATAAGAAGCAGAAGGCTGAGAGCAATCAGCATAGGGAAAAATGTTTTCATAAAAGATAATGTCTCTTGAAATATAAACTGAATTGGATTGAATATCAAGAACCTTGTAGCCTTTAATGCCATGGGGATAACCAAGAAACACACATTTTCTGGCCCTAGGTGCAAACTTGTGCCTATTATGAGATAAGGTGGAAATGAAACACAAGCAACCAAAACTCCTTAAATTGTGATAAGATGGAGGAGAATTGAAAAGCATTTCATAAGGACTCTTATTACCTAAAGTTTTTGAAGGAATTCTGTTGATGAGATGTACAGCAGTTAGGATGCAGTCACCCCAAAAAATAAAGGAATGCGAGACTGAAATTTTAAAGCTCTTGCAACATTGAGGATGTGCTGATGCTTCCTTTCAGCAATACCATTCCGCTGAGGAGTATCAACACAGGAAAGTTGATGCAAAATGCCATTAGAATGGAAAAAATCTTTCAAGAAAAACTCAGTCCCATTATCACTTCTAATGGTTTTAATCTTGCTATCAAATTGAGTTGAAACCATTGATGCAAATTTAGGAAACAAAAATTGAGTTTTGGATTTTTGTTTAAGTAAGTAAATCCATGTGCACCTAGTAAAATCATCCACAATAGTCAAAAAATATTTGTAACCATCAATAGTACTAACAGAAAATGGACCCCATAGGTCACAATGGATCAATTCAAAAGGCTTAGTGGTTACATGAGAACTAGAAGGGAAAATGAGCTTCTTTTGTTTTGAAAAATGACATACATCACAGCAAGCTGCCTTATTTTGAACATCAATATCTACAAAATGCTTCAACAATTGAAGTTTTGACAAAGAAAGGTGTCCTAATCTAGAATGCCACAAGTCTGAAGAAGAAATGTGACTGACATTACTGGCAAGAGCTGCTGATCTTGATGGTGGAACAGAAGCTTGAAGCAAGTATAGAACATTGCTTTGCTTACCCAGACCAATCATGCTCCATTGAGCAAGGTCCTAGATGAAACACCAATCACCAAGAAATATGAGGCAACAAAATTTATGCTTAGTGAGTTTGCTAACTGAAATGAGGTTGAAATGAAAAGATGGAACACACAATACATCTGTGAGTGTGAGAGTAGGTGAAATTTGCACTGTGCCAATGTGTGTAACTACAACCTTTTCCCCATTTGGCAAATAGACACAAGAATGTACAATAGAAGTAATTGTGGTTAATTGTGACACTGAGTGCACCATGTGATCAGTAGCACTAGTGTCAAGAATCCAAGAATTAGACTTAAAACAATGTCTATCAACAACATGGGCTGAAAAGATAGAATGAGACATATTGGGGGCAATCCAAAAGGGATTACCTGAGAAGTTAGAAGAAGATGATGAAGTAGCTGTGGGAGATGAAGTGATTGTAGGAAGAGCAGGTGCCATCACTGAAGCAACCTGTGAAGCAATCTGAGTACCAATGCCATTTGGAGCACCAAAACCAGAACTGGATGCAGTATGAGCCTTTAGAAAATTGAGAAGTTGTTCACATTGAATCTGAGATATTGGACATTGAGGCTGAGTAGTCTGTTGGCAATTCTGAAGGCCAAAATTACCAGGAAAACCTCTAAAATTTTGCTGTGGAACACCAAAAGAAGTCTTGTTCAAAGTTGGCTGTTGAAGACCAATGTTGAACTGATTAGTATCGCAGGATTGAACATTAGAAAGATCAAATCCAAAACTTCCTGTGATTTGATTAGCCATAGCCTTATTTCCACCTTTTGGCTTATACCTGGGAGGGTATCCATGAAGTTTGTAGCATTTGTCTGCTATGTGACCAGTGAAGCCACAGTAGGTGCAAACTGGTCTTTCCTTCTTGAAGTTACCTCCTTTGCTTCCATTGTTTCGAGCATTACCTTGAAATGACTTACCACCATTTACATACATGGCAATAGGATTCAATTGCTGAACCACATTAACAGTGTTGCCTATGTTTCTCCTTTTCTCTTCTTGTAAAACCAATGAGCACACCTTGCTAAGAGGAGGAAAAGGCTCAATAAGCAAGATTTGCCCAATCAAGGTCCCATAGCAGTCATTCAAGCCCATCAGAAAACGAAAAACATGCTCTTTATGCTGTGCACCCAGCTGAGATGACCTAGAACCACAAACATAAGCACAATTGCACACTGTGAAGGGTTGATTATTCACAAACTCATCCCATAGAGTCTTGAATTTGGTGAAGTAAGAGCTCACTGACAACGATCCTTGAACTAAATGTGCTATTTCCTTTTGAAGCTCAAATAGCCTTGGAGTGTTGTCCTGAGATAACCTATTCTTGAGATCAATCCACAAATCCCTTGCTGAATTAATGTACATCACACTAGCCTTAAGATCAGGACTAAGTTAATTAGTCAGCCATGATAAGATCGTAGTGTTGCACCTATTCCAGGAATTGAATAATGGCGAGGTTGGATCTGGTTCTGAAATTGAACCATTGACAAATCCAAACTTATTTCTGGAGCTTAGAGCCAGAAACACAGATCTCGCCCAAGTCATGTAGTTCTCAGGACCATTGAGAGGTTGAGATGTAAGAACCAAACCAGGATTTTCATTCGCTGGTAAGAAAAAGGGGTTATTGGCATACTCATCCGCCATAGCTGCACTTCCAGTTGGTGTAGAGGAAGAAGACGGTGCACTTGATGAGTCTGAAGCCATGAGAGAACAAGAGAATAACGAAAATCAAGAGTAAATTTCTGTTTGGCAAGAAAGAAAATGAAGGAAAGCAGGCTCTGATACCATGTAAAATAACAAAGAATAGAGAGAGAGAAAGAGAGAATCTGCAATTCTTATTAACAAGAAATTGATACTAATGAATCAAGTAAGTTACAATTACCAACTGAGCTATATATATATATACAATCCTAAAACAGAGCATTACTTCAAGCTCTGTAACAAACTAACTAACTGATTTATAACTAATCCACTAATTACAACTTGACAGCTGGCCTTTACTTCAACTAATTTTTGGGCTCATCCACACGTGCTGCCTGTGTGATTTCATTAATCAAAACGCCCCGTTTTAATTCTCTTCTTTCCTCTGTCGTTTCACACTTCAGCCTTCCTTCTCTTCTGTCGTTTTTGATGCTTTTGTCTTCAACAGAGGAAGGCTTACATTGTAACTGTTGCCCTCTTCGCTTTGGCATTCTCTCTTGCCTCTGCCTCTGACCCCGATCCCCTGCAGGACTTTTGTGTTGCACTTAAGGACTACTCGGACTCCAAATCAGCCGGTACATACTTCTCTTTTTCTTTTTCAAGTTTTTGCATTATTTTTGTCATGTGAAGAATCTACACTAACCAGAATATTAATGGACGAAATATTATTAGCTACCTAGCCTTACTATTTTCTGCATTGAATTCTTCAGCATTCTTTTTAAAGTGTCCATAACAAAAATTCCTTTATGCAGTATTCGTTAATGGAAAGTTTTGCAAGGATCCAAAGCTTGTCACACCTGAAGATTTCTTCTTCGAGGGATTGAACATTGCTGGGAACACAGATAATAAAGTTGCGTCAGACGTCACTACTGTCAATGTAGACACATTACCAGGCCTCAATACTCTTGGCATATCCTTGGCTCGAATTGACTTTGCACCATATGGAGAAAATCCTCCCCATACTCACCCTCGCGGCACTGAAATTCTAGTAGTCGTGGAGGGTACTCTCTTTGTTGGTTTTGTAACATCCAACACAGAAAACCGCCTTTTCACCAAAACTCTAAATAAGGGGGATGTGTTTGTCTTTCCAGTTGGTCTCATTCACTTCCAATTAAACGTGGGAAAAGCTAAAGCAATTGCCATTTCTGGTTTAAGCAGCCAAAATGCAGGTGTAATCACAATAGCAGATGCTGTCTTTGGATCCAATCCTCCCATTAATCCTGATGTTCTCACCAAGGCCTTCCAACTCGACAAAAATGTGGTTGAAGAGCTTCAGAAAGAATTTGGAGATCACAATTATTAGGAAAAAAAAAAAGTTTGTAAGTGCCTTGAAGCACTAGTCATTTTGTTTATCCCCGTGCAATCATAACTAAAATAAAATAAAACGATTATGTAACTCTTTTTTAATTTGGAGGATTTGGGATTTAAAAATAATGTTGGCTTTAATACCTCTTCCTCATTTGTCAATTTGTCTATTAATTTATGCAGTAAAACCACTATTTGCTAAATTTAAAAAAGGGGGAAATTTTGCATAATGTATTAAGTTACAGTGAATATTCAATAAGAGTGTAAAACACCCTTGAACGTTCAGACTCCAAATTATAAATTATCAATTCAAGCTTGTTATCAAACAATTAATGTGCGGAACATGAATATAAGCCAAACATAGAATTGATAAACAATATAAGCCAATTAAAATCACATCCACAACAGAAAATAAAAGGCAAATATATAGGGAAGAGAGATGCAAACACAAGGACATCACGCAATGTGTTATCGAAGAGGAAACCGAAGCCCTCGGCATAAAACCTCTCCGCCGCCCTCCAAGCGGTCAATAATCCACTAGAAAATGTAGTTGGGATACATGAACAGCAATAGACCCTCCAAGCCTGATCTACCCAGGTACCTAAACCCTTCAAGCTTCTTGCTCCAACGAGGTTGCGCCGAACCTTTTTCTTCTCTAGCTTACCGGATTCCGCTATAGCCCATAGCATCAACCAATAACCATTGGTTCCTTCCAAACTGCTTCCCTTAGCACCAAAACACCTTCTCACAGACGTGGGTGTGGTGAGAAAATGATTTGGTCAATAACTTCTCAAGGATGTATCAATGGAGAGGAAGAGAGTAGAGGAATTTGAGAAGTCTCTTAGTGAAGATTGGGGATGAGGCAATCTTGTTTTTCTCTAGGGTTTCTCTCAATTTTTCTCTCTAGGAGCTCTCTACATTTCGTAGGTATAAGGGTCTATATATAGTGGTGTGGGTTTGGAATACGAAGAGACAGTTTTTGCCAAACAGGGCAAGTTGGCAGCTTGGCCTCGCGACTAGTTTGAGTCGCGAGTTCACGGCTTGGCCAGCCGGGGACTTTTGTTCTGTAGTGCAACAGCTGGCGTGACCCTTCACCTCCCCGCATGCTTCTCACGTGTGCTAAAGTTGGTGGCTTGCCAGTCGCGAGTCCCTGCTTCTTTGCACAATGTTGAGCATTTCTTCACACTCTCTCACACACTACCCTTACATGAATCTCACTTAAATACAGGGTTACTAAGTGCTAAATTACAAGCAAATTGGCACGGAATAAAGCCAACAAAATGGTTGATAAAATTCAACCTTATTTAAGGTAGGCTGAAGCTCAACTACAGTTAAATGAAAAAAGCCTACCAAAAAAAATAGGCACAATTACATAAATTGAATATATCCATTTTCAGCTCACATGCCGTATCCCAAGCTAGCTTTGGTCATCCCTAGCTGACTCACGTAATTTGTGAGCAACACTATTATAATTAAATTGTAGATGAACATGAACCTGGTCTAGCTTGGGTCGACAGCCACAGTAGTTACAGAAATTAACAAAATAAATCTTCAAATTTAAAACTGAAGACTTAATCCATTCAAAGTAAGACATAAAATCTACAGGCTATCATTTACTCAGACACATAAAACAAATTAACAGATAATTACTCTACAGCGGCAGCACCTAATTGCTGCATAAGCAAAACCTTTTCCATTCGTTTGCTTGTTCACTTTTTGACGGAACTAATACCAGCCCTCTCAGTGATAAAACTTACTTTAAAATCCGTTGCATGTGTTGTGTTGGCCCTTGACTTGTATTGCCTCTTTAATCAACAATTTTTACTGGGTCTTGTTTACGTGATTAGAAAGATTATACATGGATAAAAACATATCGAGAAGACTAAGTCATAATTTCTTGGAATTCAAGTTTGAAGATAAAGACACGAGTTTAACAACTTTTGTCTTGGTGATAAAAGTCTCTAAAATAGAAATGAGATTAGAATTTGTTGTTCCTTTATTAGAAGAAATACGTGGAAATTGTGCTCAAGAAATTTATTATGAGATATTATGTGTTTTCATCATGAGAAGAAGAATAAAATTGTCTGCATGTCCAAGGGGTTGGAACTCTCATCATGAGCCTAATCTTTGTCATGTGCTTCAATTTTCCATGCTGTCGTACAACACGTAGTGCCGCATTAAATTTCTTTATATATAACCTAATTTCCATCTTGAATACCAAATTGTAAACTAAATATTTGATCTTGAAAATGACATGGTTCATACTGCACATATTTTTTTTTTTAATTATAAAATAAATCAAGTTCAAGTGATTTAATTATTGGCATAAATTGGAGAGTGTAGCCCCTTTGAGAATATAGGAGTTTTGAACTTGAAAGTTTTAATTATTTCTTTATTGTTAGAAAAAATAAAAAAAAAAAAAAAAAAAAGGAAATCAATGGATTTTTTCAAAGTGAGTAATGCTAGAGAATAGAAACAATACAAATTTTACTATATAACTTTTATAAATTCATGTCTCACAAAACAACAAAGAAAATGTTATTTTTTTATTATGTTTTTGAAATCCATCAATTATATTGATTGTTATTTCAATTTGTTAATTTCTTGTAATAAAATTTAGAGTGGCTTTAGCATTAAGGATAGCTTATGTATAATGTAGGCGCCTTGTTTGAGTTTCGGTGATGAGATAGCCTACTCCAAATTTCTCTTGGTCATCATGTGAGTTGAAAAGTAGTAAAGATAGAAGTGGTTAAAGAATATTAAGAAGAAGAAAAAAAAAGTTGTTAAAAAATAAATAATCAATAAAACCTAGATATGATTTCTTAGTTAGATGCAATACATTTTCTTAATTAAATTCAAATATATAAGTGAATTTAATTTAATTTTTCTCAAAAAAGATAATACATTTTTATACTGTAATGGTCAATATAGATTACTGACATGTGTTTCAATTTAAGCACACTGAAAAATTGTATTTAAGTTTTGTCCATGAATAATAAGCTAGGAAGACCAACCAAATCTATCACTTTCTTTATCTACTTCTTCTTCTTCTTCTTCTTCTTCTTCTTTTCCTTCTTCTATCCTTTTTGGCATAAAATGAATTAAAATAGTGTAATTTGAGAGTAATCAAAGCATTAACAATCAAATTTAACTTCGTTAAATCAGGTTTGCAATATAAACAAAGCTGACCATGAGAGCATTTGCATCCAGACTGCCAAATGGTATATGTACGACAGATTTAGCCTTAAAGGCCAAAAACCACTCAACATCCAGACTTGTAAATGTTTAGAATTGCAAAAAAAATTTGCAATACTGCTACAGTACCATTGTAAATTTGCTATGGTACTATAGCAGCATTCTAAAACAAAATAATAATTTTTTAATATCATTTATAAATATCTGCCACTTTCTCTTTCCTCCACTCTCTGTCTCATGTCTCTCTCTCCGTCTCTCAATCTCTAATTCTCTCTCTCCTTTTAGTCCTCACTCACTCCCTCTCTTTAGACTCAAAACTCCATAGCCACCACACCATGGCCTGACCCATTGTCACCGACCATGGCAAGCCACCACCCACTCATTATTTCTCTTCTCTCTCTTATTGCAAATCAGTGTGTTGGCATGGAGATCGGTGTTTGGGGTTTGGCGCAGAGATCGGTGTTTGGGTGTGTTGTGGAGATCGGCGTTGAGATGTGGGTTTGCCGTGGGTTTTGTTTGGGTTTACTGTGAGTTGCGTGGGTTCAGATCGGCGTGGGTTTCTCTTGGTGGTTGTGGCGTGGGTTTCATCTAAGGTTGTCGGTGTGGGTTTTGGTGGTTGGAATGGTGGTGGCATGGTGGTGGTTGCTAGCTGATGCAGTGGTGGTTTTGCGTGGTGGTGGCTAGGTTTTTTCGCTTGGTGGGCCATGATTTCCTAGATTTCTTTGGAGATTGGTAGAGTTGTTGTGGCGGTTAGGTTGACGGTGGAAGTGGGTTTGGTGTGTTGGTGGAGGCGGTGGTGGTGGCGGTGGCGACGAGAGGTGATGTAGAGAGAGAGTTATTTGGAAGTGGGTTTGATTGATATTTGGTTTCTGCAAGTGGTTTTTATTTTTGGAGGTTTGTTTGAGTTTTGGGCTACTGAGAAATCAGCCAAATTCTGAGAAAGTTAAGGTTTTTGGCATCTGGGTTTGATTTGTATTGGATTTCTGCAGGTGGTTTTTTTTTAGCCTTTTTGGACAGTGGAGGTGGTTTGGTTTCAGTGGAAGAGAGGTAAAAATTAGAGAGAAGAGAGAGATGGGAGAGAATAGATATGGATTTGGGATATATTATTTTATTGAATAGATATATTATTTTAAGAACAAAGTTTAGCTACAAAATTGGTTGTAGCCTTAGGTTATAACCTTACTCAATATCTTTTTATTGAAGTTGAATTTTGACAAATCCGCCATTAGATTACATCTTATTCTTATATCCTTCATGATTGTAAAATTTCAAGAAAATTAAAGATCAATAGCTATGTCATCAATAAATTGTTTAAATTTCAAGTTTTTGTAGTTTAAAATTATGCATAAAATATAAGTTTATAGATTATATAGTAAATAATATCCGATTAACACAAAATTTGACATGTGTATTAAGAGTGTAAAGAACATGCAATTCAATGATTAGATTTTCAAAATATATAATAATGTTTATTTTATTGAGTAAAATAGGAAAATAGGAAAATAAAAGTTGGGATGTTGGGTGTGTTGTAAAATGGTATGGTATAAATGATAAAATAGTTTTTTGAGATGGTAAAATAGGATAGGATGAAATTCTTGGATGCGAATGCTCTAAGCTCAAGCTGAATTTAAGTCTATTGAAACCTATTTTCCATGGTGCAGGTGTAGAAGGGAGAGCTTGATGTTGTCAACGTCATGTTGATTGATGTTATCCAAAACTCAATGGATTACCCTCTAGAGGGACAAAATTGCCCTTTGCCATTTTCAGGAAAATTATATAGCCTCATGCCCCCCTTCCCAAACTAATTAGGGAAATGTCCTTCTTTTAAAACTCGATTTGTGATAAATCGAGTTAAAAAAAAATAATTTTGGAACCTTATAGTGGCGTTTTAAGGAGCCTATAGTGACGTTTTAAAGACCTATAGTGGCGTTTTTTAACTCGACTTCAATGAAATCGAGTTATAGGCAATTTTTTTTACCTATAACTCGATTTCATTGAGGTCGAGTTACAAAACGCCACTATAGGTCCTTAAAACGCCACTATAGGCTCCTTAAAAACGCCACTATAGGGCCTAACTCGATTTATCACAAATTGGGTTTTAAAATAGGGGCATTTCCCTAATTAGTTTGGGAAAGGGGGCACAAAACTATATAATTTGCCCGAAAAGGGCAAAGGGCAATTTTGTCCCCCTCTGGAGTTAAGATAAACATTTGAATTTTGAAATCCAGGCATATACGACCTAGCGTATTCTAGAAAGTTGAAATGCAGTCACAACAATCACATTCGTACCAAGCTTAAACGCCACCTTTTTTTTTTCCCTTTAAAAAAAGAAAACCAAAATTGAATGTCTAACATATTATATCACTACAACAAAGTGCATTATTTTTTTTGATATGCCAAATTCTTTTACCATCAAAATAAATAAATAAAGGATTCTTTTTAATGATCTTTTCCCAATGGTTGCAAAAAAAGTTGTGAATAGGAGGACGATAAGTTTTTGTGGTTCAAAATGGCGTCCGTTTGTTTTCACTTTAAAATCCATTTTATTTCGATACTTTCCTTGAAAATAATTGGTAAAAACTGAAATTGAGATAAATTTTTTGGACAGCCTTCTAGCTAAATATTATGATAGAAAAACTAAATGTTAGTTATATTTCTACAACTAGTCGTTAATCCGTTTGATGGACATGGAAATTTTTACAACTAGTCGTTAACCCATATGATGTACAGGAAAATTCATCAGCTTAAATACAGATTTTTTTTTGAAAGAGAGTTTTAATCTATGGCGTCTGCTCCTAGTGATAGCTTTTTATCATCAGACGAAGACATCAATCGAGTTTTGGTGTAACCGGAGATTGAACCGCCAGATCTCTTATTCAACCATCAAAGACTTTATCATTTGAGCTAGCTAGAACCCACATATACATAATATGATTAGAATAACATAAGATAACATAAGATGATGTCAATCTATCTATATATATATATATATATATATAAACTGAAACGTAATATTTATTGTTACTACATTCTTATCGAGTCATTTCAATGGCTACATCATTCACCCATTTTCAACATTCTCTCTCTTATTTTTAACTCTCTTTCTTTATTATTAATTTCCCAACTTATTGTTATACTTTCTCTAACTTTTCCTCTCCCTTTTACCTTTTTCATTTCCTCACTACTATCTACCTTAATATCACTTTTCTTCTATCCTTCTATCTTCCTTTATTTTTTGTTTTTCTTATTCCCCTCCTCTTATTATATATTTACAATTCTATTTCATGTCTTATACATAGTTTTCCCACATACAAAAGGTTATCTCTCTCTCTCTCTCTCTTCCATTTTTGGTGGATTTTTTAAAATATTTTTATTGCATCTCTACTTTAGGTTGGATGAATTTTTGTATTATTTGAAACTCTACGTGGGGTTGATGTGATTATGTTTTGTGTTTTTAAGTTGTTATCTTTTTTATTTTCTTTCATTTCATTGATGTTATCATATTGCATTATAAAGATAGTATATAAGAACATAATATTATTTTATTACATAACATGACCTGGATAATTTGATGTCTACTACTATATATATTTTTTTATTTTTACTATTTTTATTCCCATATTATTTTCTATAAATTTCTTATTATTCTCTCTCACATTCTCTCTTGAAAAGTGATTATTTTATTTCTCTTGATTTTTTATTCTTTAATGCAATTCTATTTTATATTGATGAATCATTGTGATTTTTAAAAATCTATTTTGGGTTCATAAATTTTGGTGTTGTATTTTTTTAGTTCCCAATCACAAGTAATCTTCTCTCTCTACAATAAAATTTAGAGATATAAATTATACATATGTATAAGCTTGATATGAGTTTTGATTATCATAATAATATCTTTTAAGAGAATGAATATATAATTTGAATAATTTATTTAAATAAAAACTATATATATATATATATATTTCGTAAATGTATAATCAACCTCATACAATTCGTTTAAAAGTAATGACGTTAAAACAAATGAATAATTGCCCTAATGATTACATTATATATTTATAACTTTTATGTTTAGAAAGACTTTCACTTAAATTTAGCCGTATCGAAGTGGACGGAAATGATACATTAAAGTGGATCAACAAAAGCGTAGCAACAATAAATGCTATGCTTAAAATTTAAGATATTACAAGTTTGAGATTATATTTATTTTTAATAAATTTGGATTTAAATTAGGTGCTTTCAACCCAAATATGTCTTTTTCCATCATGTAAGTGCACAAAAATGATTGAAGTAGACCAAAATGAACCGAATGGGCCGAATTGGAGCAAATGGAACAAAGTGGACCAAATGAACTTAATAGAATCAAATGGACCGAATAGGACCGAAGTGGACATAATGGACTGAAGAGGACCAAATCAGACCAAAGAGGACTCAATAGGACCAATGTAGACTGAACAGGACTGAAGTGAACAAAATGAACCAAATAGAACCAAAGTAGACAAAATGGACTGAATAAGACCAAGGTGTACCGAATAGCCTGAATAGGACTGAAGTGGATAAAAGTAGACAGAGTGGACGGAATAGGACCAATTTGGACTGAGTAGGACCAAATTAAATAGAATGGACTGAATAGGACCGAAGTGAACATAATGGACCTAATAGGACCGAAGGGGACAGAATAGGACCAATGTGGACCGAATAGAGCCAATATGGATTGAACTGACCGATGTGGACTGAATAAGACCGAATAGATAGAATTGGACCGAATAGAACTATAGTGGACAAAATGGACTAAATAGGACCCAATAGGACCAAATTGGACTGATTGGACCAAATAGAAAGAATGTGGACCGAATTATACTTTTGAATATTTATCATTTTTATTGCATTTTTAGGGCTCATATTTCTAATTTCTAATGTCTATTTTAGTATTTTTATTGTATTTTTTAACTCAAAACTATAGAGTTTAGCCCAAATATAATAAAATTTCATACTTTTCAACCCAAAAAGTAAGAAAAAATAAATAAAATTTTGAGCTAAACTTAAAAAGAAAACCTACATAAAGAACTGGTTTAAGACTCAATTAGTCTAAAATGAACTGAAGGGGGACCGAAATTGACCAAGTGGAACAAATTGGAACAAAGTAGACTTAATCGGACCGAATAAAAATTGTTTAATTTTTTGGGAGAACAAATTATTTTCAAAAACATTTAGAGAAAAAACTATACATTATATTACAATACAAAATAATTATTTATTCGCACGCATAATATGGGTCTGTGACTAGTGTCAATAACTACAACATGCATTTCTCTCCACTATTTCCTATTTCTATCCAAATTCAATAACTACATCTAATATCTCTCCCACTGCCCTTCCTGCCACCGTTCTGCTTCTTCCATCATCTTCAAAAAAGAACTGTTGTTGTCAAAGTTATCTTTAAAACGCCTAGGTTTGAATTATGTAGGTTTTGTTGTTAACTTGTCCTTAGTATTTTTTGAGTCTGATAGTTGGACAAAGGTTTTCTGCTCAAGACTTGTGTCGATTTACACAAGCAATAGTACAGTAATGTATGGATCTTAGCCTAAGCAAGGCCTAAGTGTGATGCATGAAGGGCATTCAACGGATGGTTCCGCAAACATACCCAAGATACTTGGCTTATGTTTGTATTCTTCTATGTCTGTAGATATTTGGCAATTTTTTTTTTTTTTTGGCCCTCTCCATTGGATTCTCCCTAGCAGGGAGTGACTCACTTTTCTTAAGTTGATTTCAATGTGCCTTAGGGAGAATATGATTGTGCCATTGGTAAATTGCTTTTTGTTCCCCCTGTTTCTGTTATTTTACTGTAATTTTTCTGTGGTGAGGCCTAGCCCATTAAAGCTTTGACTTCTCAATTCAACCACTGTAACTCGTTCCAAAACAATCTGGTCACAAGCAAGTGCTGTTAGTCATTTTCGAAATTTTCATAATGGTGGCACTAGTGAAACAAGTTTCGCAGAGAACTTACATTTTGAACCTCTGTAAGTTTTTATACATGCATATATAGATTTATAAAAGAAAAACATTTATATATATTGGTATGTTTGTCTTTGTAAGGTTGAAATTTATCAACTATCTTGTTGGCTTTATTCCGTGCCAATTTGCTTGTAATTTAAGCACTTAGTAACCCTGTATTTAGGTGGGATTATTGTAAGGGTAGTGTGTGAGAAGATGTGAAGAAAAGCTCAAATATGTGCAAAGAAGCAGAGCTTCGCGGCTAGGACTCGCGGCTGCAAGTCGTCAACTTCAGGCACGTGAGATGCACACAGGGTAGCTGAAGGGTCGCGCTAGCTGTCGCACTACAAGACAAAAGTCCCAGGCTGGCCAGGCTGTTACGTCGCAACTTGATTTCGCGACTTGGACAAGCCGCGAGACCAAGTCGCCAATTTACCCTATTTGGCAAAAACTGTCTCTTCGTATTCTTTTCTCACCTCACTATATATAGACCCTTATACCCACTAAATTGAGAGAGCTTCCAGAGAGAATTTTGTGAGAGAAAACCCTAGAGAAAAATAAGATTGCCTCATCCCCAATCTTCATCTAAGAGACTCTACAAATTCCTCTACTCTCTTCCTCTCCATTGTCATACCCTTGAGAGGTCTTTTACCAAATCCTTATCTCACCACACCCACGTCTGTGAGAAGGTTCATTTGGTGCTAAGGGAAGCAGTTTGGAAGGAACCAATATACATTGGTTGATGCTATGGTCTAGTAGCGGAATCCGGGAAACTAAAGAAGAAATAGGTTCGGCGTAACCTCGTTGGAGCAAGAAGCTTGGAGGGCTTAGGTACTTGGGTAGATTAGGCTTGGAGGGTCTTCTGCTGTTCATGTATCCCAACTATATTCTTTAGTCGATTTTATCACCGCTTGGAGGGCGGCAGAGAGGTTTTACGCCGAGGACTTCGGTTTCCTCTTCGATAACACATCGTGTGTTGTCTGTGTGTTTGCAGCTTTCTTCCCTTTATCTTTGCCTTATATTTACTACTGTGGATATGTTTATATTTGGCTTAGATTGTTTATCAATTCTGTTATAAGCTTACTATCTTGTTTCGCACATTAATTGTTTGATATAAAAGCTTGAATTGGTAATTTTGTAATTTAGGGTCTAAAAGTTCAAGGGTGTTTCATACCCATATTGAACTTTCAATTGGTATCAGAGCGGGTACACTTGTTGTGGTTTTAATACCTGAGTGTGATCCTTGACCCCTTGTTGAGATGGATAGGTCTCAATCTCTCACTGTTCCACCATTTTTTTATGGTAATAATTATGCATTTTGGAAAGTCCGAATGAGGGCGTTTTTGTATTCTATGGATGAGGCTGTGTGGGATGCAGTTGAAATAGGTTGGACAAAGCCGGAGGATGCCAAATCCATTTGGGATAAGGCAGCTCTTGCGGCGGCTAATGCAAACAGTAAAGCATTGAATGCTATTTTTTGTGGTATCTCTCCAGAAGAATTTCACAGGATTTCACATATTATCGTTGCTAAAGAAGCATGGGAGATTCTGGAGACGACTTATGAAGGAACTAAGAAGGTGAAAGACACCAAACTTCAGATGTTGACCACTCACTTTGAGCAGCTAAAGATGGATGAGGATGAGTCCTTTGACTCTTTTTACAGTAAGCTAAACGAGGTGGTCGTCGGCAAATTTAATTTGGGGGAAAAGACGGAGGAGTCTAAAGTTGTAAGGAAGATCCTTCGGTCACTACTAGAAAGTTTTCGTGCCAAAGTTACAGCCATTGAAGAGAGCAAAGATCTTGACGACATCAAGGTTCAAGAGCTGGTTGGTTCTCTGCAGACATATGAGTTGTCCCTGCCTTCTCAGAAGAAAAGCAAATCACTTGCTCTTAAAACAATTGATGAGAGAGTGGCATCTCATGACCCTTCGGAAGAAGATGCTGTAGATAAAGATGTGGCGTATCTTGTAAAGAACTTCCGAAAGTTCTTGAAACTCAAGAATGGTGGGAAATTTGGTGACAAAGGAAAATTTCAGAGTTCCGGGAGGGAGAAGAAAGAATTTCGAAGGAAGGATGATAGAGATTCCCAATCATCTCAAGGAATCACTTGCTTTGAGTGTAATGGACATGGACACTTTAAAAAGGAATGTCCCAACTATTTGAAGTCCAAAGGAAAGGTCTATGCCACTACTCTGAGTGACTCGGATTCATCATACTCTGACTCGGAAGAGAGCTGTGATGGAGAAGGAAATTTCTCTGCCTTCGTGACCATTGCTCATGTGGAATCCTGAGATGATTTGGATACACTTGTGAAGGAGCTTGGTGAGCATTCTGATTCGGAGTCTATTGGGATTGTTGAGGAATCAGATGCTGAAGAGGAGATAGATCCAGCTAATCTTCAAGAAAATTACGCCATACTTCTTGAGAAATCGGGAGAATATACAAGGGTAGCGAAGGCGGCTGTGAAAAAGATGAAAAGGGCTGAGGAGGATTACAAAAGTCTCTTGATCAGATATAAAGAGGCTAAGTGTGAGATTGAGACACTAAATGGTGAGTTGTCTGAAGCTTACACGAAAGTGAGGTTTCTTGAGCAAGAAGTTGTGCAAGCTCATGCCAAGGTAGATAGGGTCTCCTCTAGGAAACTAGATGATATTATTTCATCTCAAAAACTTGCTTCAGACAAGTCCGGGTTGGGATATACCGGAGGGAGCAGCTCATCAGCCAAAATCACCAAAGAAGTGAAGTTCGTGAAGACCAAGGATACGGTTGTAGAAGAACCCATTCCTGAGAAAGTTAAGGACGTAAAGAAGAAGAATGTGACTGAGCAACGAATGGTGAATAAGCCCTGAAATCAATCTGTGGTCAAATGTGAAACCAGAGGAAGATCTCTCCCAAGATCACAATGGGGTCCTAGAACGGATTATGTCTGTCACTATTGCGGATTGCAAGGACATACTAGACCCAACTGTCAAAAGCTGAGAGTAGACAACAATGCAAGTGCACCTCGGTCACGAGGAAGAAGAAATGACATGAAGTCTTGGGGTGGTGAGCAACCAAGAAGTCAAAACCGTGATCCAGGAACGATGGATGTGATGAAAATGATCGGTGCCTTCACCAATTGCTTGGAAAGCTTCACACGAAGGTTTGACAGTCCCAACACTCGTACCCGATCCGTCAAGGATATCGCCCCAAACGCACGTGACGTGTGGGTGATAAAGGGTACTCATGCATAAGCATTATAACATGTCCATGCATCAATTCTTCCTATGGTTTGTGGATATGATTAGTTATTTATCAATCTTTTACTGCTTTTGTGTCAAAAATCCAAAAACATATAAAAAGTAGAAAATCCAAAATGTTTGATCACTTTGTTGAGTTTTTGTCTCAAAGAATGTTTTTCCTTGTACCTTTGTACTAATGGCTTTGTGCATTTAACGAGCGTAGCTTGTCTTTCATGCACTCATATCATTGTGGAAGAAATTCTGAAATCTATGTGATTGTTGTAAATAGATCTTCAACCTTGTCATGAATGATTAGTGAATGGTTTTGTTGATCTTGAGACATGCATAGACTCATGCCTATATATCTTCCCACTTTTTATTTTTATGCTTAAAAGAGCTCTCTAAATGTAAATCTCCAAATGAAAAGAGATATAGAGCTGCAAAAGCCTGTCGCACATACTAGTATTTGACTAGGAAAAAGGGAAAGCGACCAAAATAAAATGTATGATGCTCAAAAAGCCAAAGGCTAACTCATCAATTGAAATATCAAAAATTTCAGGCATCTATCTCTCAATGAGATTTTCTTTGCTCAAAAATTGCAAATGATATGTTGAATATGTAGCAAATGAAGCTTCAAAGAATTGTTATCAAGTTCTTGTGGGAGGTCATATATGCATGTTTCTATAATTGAGATAGATCACATTATCTAGTGCTAGTTGTATATGCCTTGATTGAATTGATCATTGAAGCTTCACATTGGACTAAGGACTATCTCATTTTTGATATACACACACAACACACAAGTCTATGTTCAATGAATGTCATATTCATTTGTGTGATTGTACTTGATTAAATGTGTTTTCACAAGCTCAATCTTTGTTGATCAAACACAAAAAGATTTTTGAGTGGTTTGTTTTGTTTTTGGAAAGTACTTTGTTTTTGCAAAAATGTCAAAAATTTCAAAAACAATGTTGCCCTGTTTTGGCGACTAAGTCGCGGGTTGGCCCAGTCGCATGTCCCAGTCGCGAGCTCACTCGGAGATTTTTCGTGGCTCACTGGCGAGTAAATGCTCTAATCGCGAAAAAGACTTAGAAAATTTTTCCAAAATTTGAGTTTCTTGTTTTTCACGGATCAGGATGGCGACTTGTTCGCGGGTGGAAGGTCCAGTTACGAGGGGTACTCAGGGAATTTCACGGCTCATATCGCGACTATCTCGCGGGTAGACCAACCAGTCACGAAAAAAACTTAGAGAAATTTTTTAGATTTCTTTCCCTCATAGTGTTTCGCGGCTTACCCTGGCGACTTGATACAGTCGCGAAAAATGCGTGTTTTGCGTTTTGAAGACAGTTTTAAAATTGATTTTCAGTTTTTCCCTCGAATATCAGTGTCTGTTCATCTTCTTTCCAAAATCTCTCTCTCAACTGTCCGTGTCTTTTTGCAAAAAGCTTTCAATTTTTACATCATGTCTTCATCAAACACCAAGAAAAAGGTATGGGTTTTCTTGTCTTCACTCCATTCATCATGATTTCAGTGTTGTTCTCTTGAATCTGAGTGTTGTGTTGTTGGTTTGTGTTTTTGAGGGGCTCGAACATGGGTTTGCATATATTGTTGAGAATGAGTGTGTGCTGTTATTTGTTTTTGTTGCAATACTGTGTTTAGGGTTATTAGCTTACCTCAGGTTTCTAATTCTTAGTCTGAGCATTGATATTTGTCTGTTTATTTTTGGGCATATGGTTGTGGGGTTTTCTGCAATGTTTATTGTGGCTCTAAGGTTATCTGTTTGGTTGTGCCTTTGGGTGATTTTGGCTAGCATTATTTTGATTTCAAAATCACCATATCTTGTAGGTGTTGCTACATTTTTTTTTGCACTGTTCATACCCAATGGGTCATGACTCACTGTCTTTTGAACAAATTTATCTGAATTTGTCTGCATACTTCAGTTTAAAATTGGTTAACTGGTTATATCCAATGTTTGGTTATCAACTGTGCTTGTGTCTGGTCACTCTGTTTATCACTGTGTAACTAGCTTATTACTAATGTGTGTGCATTTCCCCATTCTGTGCTATGTCTTGTTGTGGCCTTTTCTGCTTGTTTACAGATGGCTGCATCTCCTTCAAAGAAGAAGACAACTGCTAAGAAAGCTGACAAAAGAATGAAAATGGACCCTAATCTATTTAGGTCTGTCAAGCACTTTGAGAGATACAAAGATTTCTTCATGAAGGGTACCATTATCCAGGAGAGATTTGTTGACTTACATGATTTGAAGGACACTTTCATTCTAGAGTGCTTTGAGGGAAGAGGCTGGGAGAAGTTGTTGAGTGATCTACCTGCAGTCTATGATCCCTTAATAAGGGAATTCTATGCAAATGTAATCATAAAGGATGAAGAGATGAACTGATGGGTCAGAGGACATGAGTTCACCTTAGACACACATGACATTGATAAGGTCCTTGGTCTTGAGGGTTTAGAGGAGTATGAGTTCATCAACTTCAAAGACAGGATGATGTCCCTAAATACTGTCCAGGCTCGGATTGGTGGTGCTAAGGAAGGGAAATGTCTCAACACTAATGCCTTCCCTGCAGACATGAGATGTTTGACCACCATCATGATGTTCAATTTGTATCCCATAAGAAAGATGACCACTCTTACTAATTCCAGAGCTATATTTCTCATGGAACTCAAGGAGAAAGTCATCATTGACATCAGCTCACACATTTATGACACCATCTTGGACGAGACTAAAACTACTGCCAGGGAAAAGTTGGTCTTTCCTAGTCTCCTTATGAGGATCTTCAGAGCGAAGGGTGTTAGAATTCCTCAAGATATCAGTCCCCTGACTCCACTGTCAGCAATAAACAAATTCACCATCACAAGGATACAAAGTCGTCTTTCGGGTGGTGAAGAGCAAAGGGATCCAATGGAGACTGAAGCAAAAGATGCAAAACAATCAGTCACACCCAGGAGCAGAAGAAAGAGGAGTAGAGCCTCAATTTCATCAGCAGCACCTCCTCCTGATGCATTTCAGATCATCATGGAAAGACTTGATGGACTCAGAGAAGTTCAAAGTCAGCAGACTGAAAGGATGATAGTAATGCAGGATCAGATTGATATGCTTTTAGCTAAGATTGACAGCTTCTCCACTAACCAGGAGCAATGACCCTTTGGCCATTCTGGTAAAAAAAGGGGAGAACTTCTTGAGGGGGAGTGCTTATTTTAAGGGGGAGTCTCACTATTATACACTGTGTTTATGTTGTTTGTGTTTATAATTTTGTTACTATGCTTGGATAACTACTGTTGTTATAGGTTTGATACATTGTGGTTTAAGTTTGGTTTAAACTCATAACTCTTGAATGTGTTTAATCCTTAGTTTAATTATTATATATTGTTGTTTATTTCAGCATATATAATATGATGTCTTTCAGCATATATTACTTTTTGTTAGGTTTGTACCCATGTTGCTTCTGTAAGCCTTAAGGGTTTGTTTTTATGCACGTTTTAGGCCTTTATGGTTTGTGCCATGCTTTATGCAGCCTTTGTGCTTTGTTAAAATCAGTACTTTCAACTAAATGTCTTGCATTTTCTTCTAAGTACTGTCACTCTTGTGCCCTTGTAGGATTTTTCCTAGATGCACATACTTCATGTACTGTGCATTGGTTGAGTGTCAGTCATTCAAGCGATTTACCTTGTGTTTATCATCTTGAATGTCCGGATGTTCATTCCAAGTGTGAATGAGCATTGTGATCACTTGGTTATAGTGATTACCTGTTTTTGGTCTTGCCATGGTTTATTGCTTTATTCCATTGTGCATGATCGCATTGTGCTTGCTCCATATGCATTACAAGTTTCTGTGTACAATGAACTTATTGTGTTGTTGTGTTTCAGGAGTTACTTGTTCTTATGGTTCTAAAGCTTCACAGATTCTAGAGTTAGGTGTGAGTGAGTTTTCCAACTGTTCCCAACTCACGCGTTAAGTCTAGAGTTTGTTTTAGGGTTTTGTCACGGAATAGCCAAAGGAGGAGATTGTAAGGTTGAAATTTATCAACCATCTTGTTGGCTTTATTCCGTGCCAATTTGCTTGTAATTTAAGCACTTAGTAACCCTGTATTTAGGTGGGATTATTGTAAGGGTAGTGTGTGAGAAGATGTGAAGAAAAGCTCAAATATGTGCAAAGAAGCAGAGCTTCGCGGCTAGGACTTGCGGGTGGCTCGCGGCTGCAAGTTGCCAACTTCAAGCACGTGAGATGCACACAGGGAAGCTGAAGGGTCGCGCTAGCAGTCGCACTACAGGACAAAAGTCCCAGGCTGACCAGGCCATTACGTCGCGACTTGATTTCGCGACTTGGACAAGCCGCGAGACCAAGCCGCCAATTTACCCTATTTGGCAAAAACTGTCTCTTCGTATTCTTTTCTCACCTCACTATATATAGACCCTTATACCCACTAAATTGAGAGAGCTTCCAGAGAGAATTTTGTGAGAGAAAACCCTAGAGAAAAATAAGATTGCCTCATCCCCAATCTTCATCTAAGAGACTCTACAAATTCCTCTACCCTCTTCCTCTCCATTGTCATACCCTTGAGAGGTCTTTTACCAAATCCTTATCTCACCACACCCACGTCTGTGAGAAGGTTCATTTGGTGCTAAGGGAAGCAGTTTGGAAGGAACCAATATACATTGGTTGATGCTATGGTCTAGTAGCGGAATCCGGGAAACTAAAGAAGAAATAGGTTCGGCGTAACCTCGTTGGAGCAAGAAGCTTGGAGGGCTTAGGTATTTGGGTAGATTAGGCTTGGAGGGTCTTCTGCTATTCATGTATCCCAACTATATTCTTTAGTGGATTTTATCACCGCTTGGAGGGCGGCGGAGAGGTTTTACGCCGAGGATTTCGGTTTCCTCTTTGATAACACATCGTGTGTTGTCCGTGTGTTTGCATCTTTCTTCCCTTTATCTTTGCCTTATATTTACTGCTGTGGATGTGTTTATATTTGGCTTAGATTGTTTATCAATTCTGTTATAAGCTTACTATCTTGTTCCGCACATTAATTGTTTGATATAAAAGCTTGAATTGGTAATTTTGTAATTTGGGGTCTAAACGTTCAATGGTGTTTCATACCCATATTGAACTTTCAGTCTTAACGATCAGTAATGATAAATCACTAAACATTTTGTGTTAAATGCCCTTATGCCCTTGTGCTTTTATTTTAGAACATAAACTCTGCTAATGTAGCAACATTTTGTGTTAAATGCCCTTATGCCCTTGTGTTTTGATTTTAGAACATAAACTCTGCTAATGTAGCAAATATTACCCCTTTTTTTTTTCTTTGCCAATGTCGTAAACACTAAATAGACTTGACACTGCACTAGCATGACCCTCATAACTCCATCTGCAATGTACCTTTTTTCTGCTCCAATTCCAAATCATTAAAAATTTGCAAAGAAGAGGTATAGTTGTAACAACATAAAAAGTTGAGTTGTCTTTTCGTTACAATACCAATCTTAATACACTAAACTAGAAAAACTGGGTTCTAAGTTGTTACTATTGTTCATGTTTTTCCAAAATAAAAATATGGACCTAACACATTTGAAAGAAAGTTGTCATCAAGGGTGCTTACTATCTCATAGGCGATGGAGCCCCGTGGGTCCCATGGATTCAAAACTTCAAGCCCAGGCCAAGAGTACAATCCTTCACCCAACTCCCCATTATGGCTTATCAGCTTATCAATCATGAGAGACATGCTTGGAAGGAGTCCATGATTAGAGAGATCTTTGACCCTGCTAATGTCCCAGCCATTCTATCCATTCCTCTTCCCATGAGGCACAGAGAAGATAAACTCATTTGGGTCCCAAATTCCAAGGGAGTGTTCACTGTTAAATCTGCCTATCACTCTATCACCAACCAATACCTCCCCAAACCCCCATTCGCCCCATGGAAAAAGATTTGGAATCTCAATGCTCCTGAGCATTTGAAAATGTTCCTTTGGAGAATCGGGGTAAATGTCCTCCCTACTAGAGAAAATTTGATGAAGAGATTCGATGTAGCAGATTCCTCATGTGTTCATTGTGGTGCTGATCTTGAATCGGCCATTCATATTTTCTTCACTTGTCCTGTAGCAAGAGCCTTATGGCACTCGGCTTACTGGGGCTTTAGAGTAGATGAAGCCCATATCCAATCTTCTGAAGACATCATCAAGCTAGTTCTCGAACCTCCAACATCCATTTGTGCCCAAACAGTGAATCATGGAGACTCTCCCTCAACATGGCTCTTACGCTAGATGGAATATGGAATCTACATAACCAAGTTCTTTTTCATGAAGACAAAGCTGATATACAAGCAGCGGCACAACAAATTCAGTTTAGACTTGTGGAGTTTTCAAGGATAGCAGCCCCCAATACCTACACCACACCTCCACCCTCCCATTTGAGTTGGACCCCCCCACCTATCAACTGCATTAAGATCAATGTTGACGCTGCACATTCTGAAGAGATTCTTGATATTATGAATCTCAGACAGAAGCAAGATTAAAGCAGAGAAAAATAAGGAGAAAGATCAGTGAAGATAATAAGAGAGAAAGAGTGAGAAAGAGAGAGAAAATTTCTATGAATGATGAAAATATCTTGCTTAATTGTACAAATGATCAACTACTTACTATTTATACACTCACTCTACCACTCTTAACTGATCGATAATTAGATCCAAACTATGCGGATCAAGCTCATAAATCACGGAAACATACACAGCTAAATAACAAACTTTTGCCCAAAACTAACTGAGACTTAAATAGAGTGAACGACATCGTTTTGCAGTGCATCCTATGCTTTGGCTCTGCGTTATTCAAAATGGTGTGTTGCGTTAAATGAAACGATGCATTTCACAACATTAATCTAGCTTCACCGTTTTGTTTGTCCTGTACTGTCGTTTTGATCATCCTTGAACTTAAGCTTCTTCAAATTGCTTCTATCTTCAACATCCCCCCTCAAACGAAAGGGGGAGGAATCCACCAAGAGTTTGCATTTGAGAAGAAGGAACAGAGGAGCAGATAAAGGCTTGGTAAAGATATCAACCAAATTGTCTTTGCCTGAGACAAATCCAACACACAAATCTTTGCGTAACACCTTCTCACGGACATAGTGATAATCAACCTCGAGATGCTTGGTACGAGAGTAAACACTGGATTAGCAGACAAAGCAATGGTAGAGATATTGTCACACCACAAGACAGGGACATGAGAAAGAAACACCTTGAGTTCTTTAAACAAAATGCGCAGCCAGGACAACTCAGCAGTAGTAGTAGCCAAAGCACGATACTCTGCCTCAGTGGAGGATCTGGACACTGTGCTTTGCTTCTTGGAAGACCAAGAAATGGGATTAGGACCAAGGAAAACAAGTAAACTAGTAGTAGAGTGATGATCAGAAAGGTCCCCTATCCAATCAGCATTAGAAAAGGCAGTGAGAGTCGAAGGACTAGGGGAAATATGAATGCCATGATGCAAAGTGCCCCTAACATAACATAGGACACGTTTAGCAGCTTCCAAATGAGTAGAAGTAGGATTACTCATAAATTGACAGAGTTGATGAACACTGAAGGAGAGGTCAGGCCGTGTAAAAGTCAGATATTGGAGTGCTCCAACCATACTCCGATACACAAAAGGATCAGATAGAGCAACACCCTCATGAGGAACCAGCCTGGTTGAAGGACAATAAGGAGTTTTGGTGGGTTTGGAATTCTCCATGTGAAACCTATGAAGTACATCTGAAGCATACTTGGACTGTGTGAGAGAAAGGCCAAACTTAGTCCTGGTGATCTGAATTCCCAAGAAATAGTTGAGTGGCCCCAAGTCTTTAAGCTCAAAAGCTTGACTGAGAGCAGAGATAAGATGATCAACCTGAACTGAGCTGTTACTAGTAACAATAATATCATTCACATACAACAAAAGATAAATGATAGTACCAGAAGAATGAAACATGAAGAGAGAACTGTCTACAACAGAGGCAATGAACCCAAGATGGGGAAGACGAAAGGAAAATCTCTCAAACCATGCCTTGGGAGCTTGCTTAAGACCATAAAGAGATTTGTGCAACTTGCAGACATAGGAAGGATGTTTAGGATCTTCATACCCAAGAGGTTGTGCCATATAAACCTCCTCCTTGAGGAAGCCATGTAGAAAGCATTGGAGACACCAAGTTGCCTAAGAGACCAGTTGCAGCTCACTGCTATAGCTAGGACAAGCCTCATAGTTGCTGGTTTGATGACAGGACTGAATGTCTCTTGGTAATTAATACCTGCTTGTTGATGAAACCCCTTAGCCACAAGTCTAGCCTTATACCTTGATATGGAACCATCACTGTTAAGCTTAAGCTTATAAACCCATTTACAGCCAACCAAATTGACATTAGGAAGAGCTGGAACCAAGGACCAAGTATGCTGCCTCTAGAGAGCCTAAAATTTAGCATCCATAGCCTCACACCATTTGGGGTATTTGGAAGCAATCCTATAAGTGGGTGGTTTAATAAAAGTGTAATCTAGAACTACTTTGTAACATAGTTTGGAATTAGGCTTAGTGATCCCACTCTTGGACCTGGTTTGCATAGGATGATGGTTTAAGGTAGTAGGTTGTGGAAGGGCAGTAACAGGTGGATCAGACTGAAAGGGAGCAAACTCAGGTAAAGGGAATGAGGAAGTAGGCTGAGACACATGATTAAAAGGTGTATCTGAGTGAGAAGAATAAGACTGAGATGAGGCAGGAGGTGGAAGAGAAGAAGACTGAGATGAGACATTACCAGGAAAAGCACGAAGAAGAGAGGGATGATTGAGAGAATGGAGATATAACTAATTTGAGAGCCAAAGTGTATCAAAAGGAACATGGGACGAAGTTGGATCAGATGTAGAGACAGTAAGAGTAGAGAAAGGGAATTTTGACTCATTGAAAACAACATGCCTAGAGATGTAGAAACGTTTAGAGCTGATATCAAGACATAGATAACCTTTGAAACCAGTGGGGTAGCCAAGAAAGATGCATTCCACAGTCCTAGGTTCAAGCTTGTGACTGGTGTAGGGTCTAAGGTTAGGATAACAAGCACGGCCAAAAATCTTAAGCTGTGAGAGGTCAGGTTTTGTGGAATATAACTTGAACCAAGGAGAGTGAAAATTTAGAACTGAGGTAGGAAGGAGATTGATCAAGGAAACAATTATTTGAATGGCATATGACCAATAAGAAGAAGGTATAGAGGCTTGAGACAAAAGAGTGATAGATGTCTTAATAAGATGTCTGTGTTTTCTCTCAACAAGGCCATTTTGTTGAGGAGTATAAGGGCAAGAGAGCTGGTGAATGATACCTTGTTGTAACAGATAAGTTTTAAAAACATTAGAGGTATATTCACCACCCCCATTTGACTTGAAAATCTTGATTTTTGCAGAAAATTGAGTTTCAACCATAGCCTTAAAATGAGTAAATTTGGTAGTAAAGACCTCAGATTTAGACTTAAGCAAATAAAGCCGTGTAAATATGGTATAATGATCAACAAAGATAACATAGAATCTAAAGCCATCAACATAATTAACAAGTGCAGGACCCCATAAATCTGAATGCACAAGTTCAAAAGGAGAAGAGGCAACAAACTGAGAATTTGGAAAAGATTGATTATGCATTTTACCATACAAACAGTGTGTACAAGTATGGTCAACAGAATTACACTTATTCAAAACAAAATTGACATTTGGAAACAGAAGTTTGAGCACTTGGTCATGAGGATAACCAAGTCTCTTGTGCCAAAGAGACTTATTGACAACAGACAGATTGACAAATAGCAACATTGTTGCAGACCTTAAAAGGCAAAGAAAGCTGAGAAGCCCTTTGAGGATAGATGGGATAAACTCCACCTTCACTCTTGCCCTGGTACAGAACCTTCCCCGTGGCCAAAGCCTGAATGGAAAGTACATTCTCATCAAAATAGCACCAACAATTATTGTCATGACAAATTTTATGAATTGAGGCAAGGTTTGAGGCAATGGAAGGAACCCTAAGAACATTTTTTAGATGAATATTTGATTTAGTAAGGGGTATAAGAACATTACCAATGTGTGTAATAGGAAGATTTTGGCCATTTCCTACAGTGAGGTGATCCTAACCATTGTAAGGCTTTGGGAAGTTGAGGTGATTGAGGCTGGCTATGACATGGTCTGTGGCAACACTGTCAACAAGCCAGGGCTGGTCTTGAATAAGGTAGGCATTGGAAGCAGTGGCCATTGCTCCAAGTTTGGTAGGAGGAAGCTTCCCTTGATAGTCATAATCCATCCTATGGTAAGAATCTAAAGCAGTATGGCCTAATTTACCACAAATCTGACAAGCTCTTTGACCTTGGACCAGCATTAGGTTGAACTTGATGAAACTGATTGAAGTGTTGATACTGAGATGGTTGATTAGTTGGTCCTCTACCTCCTCTACCACCCCTGTTGTTGAAGTTGCCTCTACCTTTGCCTTTATTGAAAGCTTGATTATAACCACTATTGTTAGGTTTTGGAGTAGTTGCTGCCATGGCAAAAACTGAGTCTTTTACATCTAGGCCATCATTCAAAGATTCTTCCTCAGCACTAAGCATAGTAGAAAGCTCATCAAAACTCAGTTTTGTACTCCTGGTCCTTATAGCAGACCTGAAAGCATTGTATTCTCTGCAAAGGCCTTTAATTGCAATGTGGAGGAGCTCCTCATCATCTATAATCACTCCAACTGCAAGAAGTTTGTCTCTTACTACTTTAATTTTCTGCAAATATAGATCTACAGAATCATTGCCCTTCTTCAGATTATGCAATTCACCTTTCAGATTCAGAATGTGTGACCTAGAGATCGAAGAGAATCTGTTTTCTAAGACCTTCCAAACCTCCATAGCTGAGGTACAACCAACAATGAGGGCAAGAATTGATGGAGTCAAGGTTGAACTCATGAAGGTCAATAATGCCTTCTCCTTAGATTTCCAGATCAAGAAGTCTGGATTCAAGATCGTGGTGTAAGTACCAGAAAGATCTTTTAGAAATTTGTCAGGAACTAGCTGAGGTTCTTCTAGTAATTCAAACAAAGAGTAAGTCTCCAACACCATGGTAATTTGATATTTCCAAACGATATAATTTGTACTATCCAATTTTACTGTCATCATGTTTGACATATTTGTTAGGTTCTAAAGACTTAGGATTTTATGTATTTAGAACTCTAATGTGTATTGTTGGCAAACCATGATCAAAACAGGTTGTTAGTCTTGTTTAGACTTGCTCAAAGTGTGGGCGTTTTATGTAAAGTTGGAATCGAGTGGCTGCAGAAGTATTAGTGACTTTCGGCCTAGCTCGATCGATCGAAAATTAGACTCGATCGATCAAATCTCGGGCAGAATGTTTTTCTGCAGAATTTTCCAACTCAGCCCAAACCCATTAAGGATTAGGGTTTCAGATCTACTTCTCCCACTATATAAAGGAAACCCTAGCCATGTTTTTAGAGTAGCTCTGGATGCTCTTGTTGCTCATATTTGCGGTTTGTGTGAATCTCTTGTGAGATCCTTGAGGAGCTTTCCTTCACATAAACTTAGGGTTTTCAAGGTAGAGATTACTTCAACATCTTGATGATCAATTCAGTTGCTGCCATTGGAGCTTAAAGAAACACAAGCAGGAGTGCTTGTATCTTGTGCAGAATCCAAGAAAGAAGGAGTCCGTGGATTTGGAGCTTGCACGTGGTCGTGTCAGTAAGTTCTACTGGTGGGTAGCATTAGGAAGTCGAGCGTGGGTGCTTGTAAGTCCTTTTGTATGAACTTCGATTCTTTCATATAGTGGATTCAAGTTTACCTTGAGGATAGCTAGGTTAAATCCTCCCCAAGTTTTTAACCGGTTTGGTTTTCCTGGGTGATCATATCTTTGTATTCTTTATATTTCCGCTACTTTATATCTTGATATGATTATTTGATTGTGTTAACCTAGATTTGCATAATTTGACTAAGTTAATCACTTGGCTAAATAAACTAGGTTAATCCAATTGTTGTTTTAAGGGGTCTAAAACCTAACAATATTTGAGAGTAGTAACAATGGTTGATTCATCACATTCACTAAAGGAATTGAATATGTAGAAGAAGACGCCATTGTAGACCTTGAGGACGCCATTGTAGAACCTGAAGCTGCCATAGTTGTGCTTTGAGTAGAGATCAACTCGGGCTTTGATACCATGAAGAGATTCTTGATATTATGAATCTCAGACAGAAGCAAGATTAAAGCAGAGAAAAATAAGGAGAAAGATCAATGAAGATAATGAGAAAGAAAGAGTGAGAAAGAGAGAGAAAATTTCTATGAATGATGAAAATATCTTGCTTAATTGTACAAATGATCAACTACTTACTATTTATACACTCACTCTACCACTCTTAACTGATCAATAATTACATCCAAACTATGCGGATCAAGCCCGTAAATCACGGAAACATACACAACTTAATAACAAACCTTTGCCCAAAATTAACTGAGACTTAAACAGAGTGAACAACATCGTTTTGCAGCGCGTCCTGTACTTTGGCTCTGCATTATTCAAAACGGTGTGTTGCGTTAAATGAAATGATGAGTTTCACAACATTAATCTAGCTTCACCATTTCGTTTGTCATGTGCTGTTGTTTTGATCATCCTTGAAATTAAGCTTCTTCAAATTGCTTCTATCTTCAACACATTCTGATCTCAAAGCTTCCATAGCTGCCGTGGCTCGCAACCATGATGGAGTAGTCATCAAAGTCTGGGCAAAATCTATTTCCTTGTGCTCGCCTATCTAAGCTGAAGCCACAACTATCCTTTGGGTTGCTCAATTAGCCATCTCTGTGACCTAGACTAACGTCATCATTGAAAGAGATGCGAAACTTTGTTTTGATGAGCTCTCGTCTACACCTTCTTCCGCAAATTGGTCCATTATGCATATCATTGATAACATCCAGAGTTTGACCCCTTCCTTTGTTAGCTGCACTTTCTTGTGGGTTAGAAGACTATGTAATATCCCAGCACATACTGCTGCTAAGTTAGCTCTATCTTCTAATGTTTCCTTTTGTTTTAGCTCAAACATTCTTCCTCCACCCTTAAGGCTTGCTTGCATGGTAGATTGTCCACCTGTTTCTTAGTTTTTTCTATATGAATAAAATTGCAGATTATCAAAAAAGGTTAAGGTGCTCCCCATTGACAAAGACTATCTTCATATGGACGTTAATTATAGCAGTTACCTAATACACTAGAAACTTTGAATCCATCTAATTTTTGGTTCTACAATAGCAATTATTAACCATTCTATTTAATTTAGGCAAACAAAAGTCACACAGAAACTTTCCACCAAAGTATTAAGCTATTAACAACCCCTTGAAATACAGACACATCGAATATGAGACATGGTGTGTTCAATTAGTTCAGAGCTAGATCAATTGTGGACAAAGATGAGTGATGAAGTACATTGTAAGAACAAATAACAGGTTTTGTACACATAGTTGTTAAGATTGGTTGTGCCGTAGTAACATAGAATTGTAATATTATCTCATTGAACTGGCCTTATTTGTTGAAAATTTAAGGCATGGGGTAGTAGTTAAAGAATAATTTCACAATCAAAAGAAAATTGGTAATAATGGAAGACTGAACAAGTCTATTTATCATTCACATATGGAAAACCATAGACCTATTCAATGTGTCTTATCTATAAATAGACATCCTTTCCATGCAACATTTCTTATCCCTCACCCGAAGCAAAAATATATAGAACAGAAGATAGAGTAAGCCTGAAATATGATGAAAGCTTACATTGTAACTGTTGCCCTCTTTGCTTTGGCATTCTCTCTTGCCTCCACCTCTGACCCCGATCCCCTGCAGGACTTTTGTGTTGCACTTAAGGACTACTTGGAATACTCCAAATCAGCCGGTACAAACTTGTTAGGTTTTAGACCCCTGTAAACTAGATTATTTAACCTAATTAATTAACCAAGTGAATACTTAGGTTTATTATTCAGATCTAGCTTAAAACAATAATAATCATATCATATAAAGCAGCGGAAAAGTAAATAACAAAAGGATATGATGACCCAGGAAAACCAAACTGGTAAAAAACCTGGGGAGGATTTAACCTAGCTATCCTCAAGGTAAAAAACAAATCCACTAGAAAGAATTGAAGTTTGTACAATAGAACTTAGACCACTAATATCATATTGCTTCCTCGAGTAGCAAACTTACTACCACAACCCCATGATAGCTCCGAGTCCACGAACTACTTCTTTCATTGGCCTTTGCAACAGAAGCACCTACACTTGTGATAAAAAACATAAACTCTCCTGTTTGTGACTCCAAGACCACCCTTGAAGGTTTAGATCTTCAACTATTGTTGATCTTGATGTAGCAACTTCAGATCTACCGATTCTAAATATATGAGAGTGATATCCTTTGACAGAGGAAGGCACAAAACTTTTTTGATCTCACAAGAGCACCTCCAAAGTCATAACAAAATGTGCCTAGGGTTTCCTTTATATACTAGAAGAAGTAGATCTGAAACCCTAATCCTTTTTGGCCTTGAATTGCTGTTGGGCTGAACTTAAAATTCTGCAGACCCGTATTTTGATTGGTTGAGCTTGTCTTTCGATCGATCGAACCAGGAAAATTCTGAAATCTTCTTTCTACAGCTTACTTATTCTTGAATCTTGACTTGAATCACCTTGAGCATTGTTTAATAATACCTATAGACTCTAGGATCTATATCTAGACAAGTTTGTGTTCACGATTTGCCAATTGTTCTAAAATTTTAAAACCTAACAATCTCCCCCTTTGGCAATTCGTGACAAAATTTACATAAAAAATGAAATGCTCAAATACAAGAACAACCCAATACAATAAAATGCCCAAATACAACAAAAATCCCAATCTAAGACTCCTAACCTAGAAGTTGCAAGAAGAGGTAGAAGATCTTGATCAGAATGTACCTGTCTTTCCTGAAAACACTCAAAAGAACACATCATTGTATGTGTGGAAAGAAAGACATATAAACAATAATATGAAACACAATATAAAAAACAAAAGTAAATTCTAACTCTCCCCCTAAGTTAGATACATCAAAAAGTTTTATATTCTCCCCCTTTCAAAAACAATTTTATCTCCCCCTAAATAAAACATTTTAAAAACCTTTTTAAATAGGATTCCCACATTTCATATATTTCTCCCCCTTTTTGTCACGTATTGACAAAGACAACTCAAACAAAGAGTAAATAGAAAACATACGCAACAAAAGTCAAGAGAAAATAGAGAATCAAGGAAACAAGTGAATCCAGCTCTATAGAGAATAGAGGCAACCCCCCCTATGAAGAGCAACAACTCCCTCTAAGAACAACAAAGGTTAAAAAACTTTTCTCCCCCTATAAAAATAGGAAAAACAAAACATGTTTTGGGAAAAACAGTTTTGGGGAAAATTTAGGAGGTGGGGAAAATAAAGACACACAAACCAAACTTAAAAACTAAGTTGAGGATACACATAAAGAAAAATATTCTCTCTTTCAATAAATGCAAACTTGACACTATGTGACCCATAAACAATTGCATGAATAGAGAAAATATTTGCACATTGATTATCCATCATATCTCTTAAGAAAAATATTTTCTATAGTTCACACATAAAAATAGCATATACTAAAAAGTACATAACTCAAAAATTAATCAATCAATTTTTAGATCAAGTTAAGTACCCAATTTAGCAAGGTGTATGCATGTTATGAGTGAAAACAATGAGAGATATAACTGCAGAACTGCAAGATGGATACAGAAAATAATGCAATGCATGTGAATCCTAAACATAAATGATGCATGAAAAAATATTTGGTCAAAAACTTAGAAACTGAAAATTTTTCAGTTTCGATCGGTTGAGCATCGATCGAATACCAATCGAGTCAGGCTGAGAGCAATGATTAAAAATCAAGGGATTTTTGATCGGTCGAAAAACACATTCGATTGATCGAAATTCTAAAATTTGAATTTTTTGGAAAATTGCAGAAGATTATGCATAAACAATTCAACCCAAGTTATTTCATGAATGAAATACATGAGAATGAGTTTAAATGTTTTTCAAAAACATGAGTTTTCAACCCAGAACTTCAAAACAAGGTTTTTAATCATCAAAAACACAATTTTTGCCAACCCTTAAACATATTTTGCATCAAACACCATAGAAAACATAATCTTGGATGGCCAAACCAAATTCACACACAATTTCATGTACTAAGTTTAGCAAAGAATAACTTGTGAAGTGTGTGCTACTAGTAACAACATGAGATACATGTGAGGTGATATGTAGATAGTATTCAATCACAATTTCTACATTATTCATCACATAAGTTTGAAAGTGACTATCACTTAAAGAGATACATCATATAACTCCCACATCTCCTAAAAAACAAGCTTGCAATCATGCATTTTTATTTTTCATTTTTTTAGCCTTATATTTTACATGCATTTTTTTTTTCTTTGCGACTTTTTTTTTTATAATTATTTTAAGACTACACCTTATTTTCTTTTTGTGCATGTGCTACACTTTCTCGAGCACAAAATCTTACGATATGCACTAAGATGTTCATGATTGGCTAGTAAACAGTGGTAAGATGGTTATTTATGCCTTTCTCTTAGGATTTTTTAATCCTTACGATCAAAAGCATGTGACTTCAAAATCAAGATCAAGTGATCAAAAACTATAAACAACTCTCACACAACATGCACTACATAGCTAAAACTAGCAAAGCGCAGAAAAAATAAGCTCATCCAAGCTAAATAAGGTACACAGGCATGTTATGTAAAGATAATATGGTCAACCTTAATTACATATTCATGATGTGTAATACAAAAGAAATAAAAATCTTTTTGGTTTCAAAAAAAAACTTTATGACTAAAACTAAAAGCACACATTATGCTAAATGATTAAAAATGCAAATACAATGCAAGACAGTGCTTAACTAAGCTATAAAGGGTACACAAACAAGAAATATCAATTTCTTAATTAACTCATGAGTACTTGTACAAATTAGTACATACTCACAAAAGATCATATTCATCTCAAAATAATCATGCACTTAGTTGAGCAATACACACTATTCAAGTTTCCCCACAATGTCAAGCATGTTCTAAATCAAGAGATAGATATCATAATTCATGTAATCCTCAAGAAAAATAAAACTAGACATAAAATAAAATATTTTTGTCTTTTTGAAAATTTTCAATGTTTTTGGATTTTTTTTTTTCAAATAAAAAAAAAAAAAAAACCAAAAAATAGAAACAAAACATGTCCACAAACAATTGAAAGAATTAAATTAGGGAAAAGTAAACAACACTCACCTTAGAGAATCTTTTCTCACCCATATAGCACGAGTCTTCAGCTTTGTAGGTGAAAATCCATGAGAAGCAGAGTGTATTTGAGGGATTACACCAATCTTCTGAGAAAGACTGAAATCCTGCAAATTCCTTTCACAAGCCTCAAAAAGATCAACTAAAACAATAGTGTCCTTTTTATTCAAAACATCACAATAAAAAACAATAAGACACTTAAAATTATCCATGATAACAGGGATCAAGGATCAACTCTAGGTATAATAACCTAAATCAAGACCTAACCCATTCTAATACCACTTGTTAGATTTTTGACCCCTATAAACTAGATTGTTTAACCTAATTAATAAACCAAGTGAATACTTAGGTTTATTGAGATTTAAGGCTTAATTAATCACCAACGTATATCTAAATAGAAAAACCTTGAATTTAATAATTAAAAACTATCCAAAACAATAATTGAAACCATATTTAAGTGGAAACCATTATGAATTATTTGATATATATATACACACACACACACACACACACACTCCACATTGAAGAATTTGATATGAACAAAAAGTCTAATGTTAAGCTAATATTAATTGAATAGAATTTTATAATAGACTTTTTTTTTTTTTTAAATTTATAATACACTATGTTGTGCATCCTATTCCTATGAAGTAATTTTGTAGTATATAATTACAAAATATTTTTATAGAAGTATTTTATAATACACTACGTTTTGGATATCAATTAAAGCATATCATATCATATTGTAACAATGTTCGGATAAAATTTATTAGAAATTTTACAATCTTCAATATAACTGGTTAGCTGTAATACAATATTAGGCTTTTGTGTCTAGCCAAATTGTTTTTTTCCCTTAAGAGAAGTCTATTTCTATCCAAAGAAGAGATTGACATATTATTAAATTATTAAGTTTTTGTGTTCATCAAAATATTTCCATCTTTTTAGCACTATGTGTCCAATACTGCTGGGTGTACTTGAGTGTTCATTTCCAAGTGCTTGTTTCTCAGTAGAACACTGAAAATACATGTGAAGCAATTATATTAGTTCTTTCGCAAGTGTAATTCAACTGTAATCAAATTAAGATTTTTATCCACTTAGAAATTATAGGTGAAGAAAAATTATATATAAATTTTTTCTTAAAACCTAAAAATCTAAAAAAATTTCTGCAATTTGGTGAAGTCACTTGGTGCAACTACGGCTTCTAAGCTCAACTTTTATTATATAGTATATAGTATATAATATATAAGTTACCATCATTTAGACTACAGCAGCAGCACCTAATTCTATTCAAAAGTGTTGGAAATTTAGACCCCTTAAACCAACCAGATTGCGTAGCCTAGTTAATTAGCCAAGTTGTTACTTAGTCAAATTAAACAATTCTAGGTTAAAACAATCAAACAATCATATCAATAATATAATGCAGCAGAATAATAAATAACACAAGATATGATCACCCAGGAAACCACACGGTAAAAAGCTGGGGAGGATTTGACCTAGCTATCCTCAAGGTAAACCTGAATCCACTATGCGAAAGAATCGAAGTTCATACAAAAGGACTACAAGCTCCCCGCTCGACTTCCTAATGCTACCCACCAGTAGAACTTACTGACACGACCACGTGCAAGCTCCGAATCCACGGACTCCTTCTTTCTTGAATTCCTCAATCGGCTACAAGCTCCCCGCTTGCTTTTCTTTTAAGTTCCAATGGTTGCAACTATGTTGATCATCAAGATATTGACAACCCTAAGTTTATGTGAAGGAAAGCTCCTCAAAGATCTCACAAGAGATTCACACAAATAGCAAATATGAGCAACAAAGACTTAGAGAGGTTTGGGTACAAAACCCTAAAAATAAAAGGAGGCACAAGAGGCACTCTAATCTCTCTCCCAAAAGATTCCCAAAAACGTTCTAGGGTTTTCCTTATATATAGGAGTGTTTTACTTGAACCCCAAGACGTTTAAATAGAGTTTGGGCTGAGCTGGAACTCTGCAGAAAACGCATCTGGCCCGAGATTCGATCGATCGAGCCTAAGCTTCGATCGATCGAGCCAGGCCGAAATGCTCCAGTACATCTGCAGCCACTCGATTCTAACTTTACAATATTTAATCAACTTTGAGCAAGCCTAAACAAGACTAAACATATTGTTTTGATCATGGTTTGCCAATATTACACATTAGAGTTCTAAATACATAAAATCCTAAATCTTTAGAACCTAACAAAAAGGATGAAAGTTTTTTAAGGCACTTTATATAATACGTTTGCATGTTCATAAACCAGCTCACTCAGTGATAAAACTTACTTTAAAATCAGTTACATGGTTCATACTGTAAACTAAATTTCCATATTGAATACCAAATTGTAAACTAAATATTTGATCCTGAAAATGACATGGTTCATACTGCACAATTTTTTTCAATCATTAATTAAATCAAGTTCAAGTGATTTAATTACTGGCATAAATTGGAGAGTGTAGCTCCTTTGAGTATATAGGAGCTTTGAACTTGAGAGTTTTAACTTTTTTTTCTTTTTCTTTTTCTTTTTGAAAAAAGAAAAAGAGAAAAAAAGAAAAAGGAAATCAATGGTATGCACAAATGCATAGGATTTTTTTGAAGCGAGTAATGCTAGAGGGTAGGGATAATACAAGTTTTATTATATAACCTTTATACATTCATGTTTCACAAAACCCAAAAAAAAAAATTTGTTATCATTTATTAGGTAATTGAAATCCATCAATTACATTCATTGTTATGTCAATTTGTTAACTTGTGTAATAAAATTTAGAGTGGTTTTAGGGACAAAATTGCCAAATGCCCTTTTTGGGCAAAAATAGCAGGTGTTTGCCCCATTTCCCAAACTAATTAGGGAACTGCCCCTGTTTTGTAACTCGACAATAGCAAAGTTGATATTTATTGAAAAACTCGATCTTTCTATAGTCGAGTTTGGTATGAGCTTTCTGCCATCCTGGCAGAACACACGTGGCTTTTTCCAATTAAAAAAATTGTCGTGTATGCAAACATAACTCGGTAACTTGTAAATCAAGTTTTCTGAACCTGTTATCCTTAACCATTTCAAACCCCAACATCTCAGAAATTGTTCAGTCTCTCCTGTATACTCTCCCTCACTCTGCCATCACTCTTTCCTGTACTCTGCCTCAACGTCTCACTCTCCCTCTACACTTTCCCTGACCCTCTCACTCTCCCTCTACACTTTCCCTGACCCTCTCACTCTCCCTGCTGCTTCCGTCGAATCCTCACCGCTGGTGTTGATTACAGGTACGTTGATATTCTCTTTCTCTTGTTTTGTGTATCACAACTGATCTAGATTAGCCTTCCATGCATCTTGTTGGTTTAGAAAAAGTCATCTGGATTACAGGTACGAAGCAATTTTTTGTTGTGTGTGGGTATTTTGTGTGCGTATTTTGGGCTTTCAATCTTGTGTGCATATTTTGTGTGCCTAAATGCTATAAACAACTCCAACTCCAATGAATGGCTACCTACGTCTTCCTAATTCAGTTATAGTTTCCTGTTTATATGGGTCGTGCTCATTTACAGTTTCCTGTGATCTCTGTGTTTTTGGGTTCAAGAATTTTAGCTTCAAGTAGAGATTTTTGGATGATGATGGTGAAAGATGATTTTTGTCCGTGTCTGTTGGCAAAGTGCATTGTTTGAAAATTACTGAAAAGTAGTAAATTTAATAATAAAGATGAGAATTTTGTTGTGTTTTATATGCTGCAATGATGACATTATAAATGTAATGTGATTGTTTTGTTTAAATACTTTGCATAGTGTGTAAAAATTCACTTGTAAAAACTCCCTTCTCATTCCCAAATCTAACTGCTTAGGGAACCTAGGTGTGAATCAGAATACTAATCTATAGCTCCTCTTGTGGCCCGTGATATGTTGTAATCCTCTTTTCCCTTCAATAAATGACCTTTGGGTTGGATTTCTCAATGAAAAAAAAAAAAAAAAAAAAAAAAGATGATACAGAGTTGTGGAGAAACAATTTGAATAGTGATAATTAAATGAGCATTCAGACATAGTTGCTACTTCCAACAGAAACAAAAAAGGATATGCTGCTTTATTTGTGATTTTATGTTGAGCACCAGTTTCATTTATAATTGTGTTATGCATCTTTGTTGGATGAACTGCTCTTAAGTAATTAAACAAGGATGTTATTGCTCTGCAGGAGGGATTAGGATCTCCTGGACTTATCCTAAGAACTATAAAGGATCTTAATCCCTCAAAGTAGAGACGTTTGCATGGGATAACATAAGCATTTAATTAAAATTGTAGTTAACATTTTTATGGACATGCCATGGTGAAACATCATAAAAATCAAGACAGTCCCAGGTGAGAAAATAAAGCAATTGCTTGTTTTCATGACAATAAATTTTGTGCTATCACCAACTTAACCATTTCATCAAATCATCTGTTAATGTCATGGTCAACCATATTGTCGCTAGGGTGTGCATCTAACCTACCAATCCTAACCAAAGATAATGGATTGGTTTTTTATAAGTCAGTTTGGGTTGAGATTTTGGGTTGAGATTTTTGGGTTGAGATTTTTGTAAGAAGGATGTGCATATATAGAAGCTTGTAATTTCCATTTTTGTTATCTTGAGATGATTTACTTTACCTTGGTATCATGAATATGTCATCAAGAGTTTTGTGTTCTGTGACCAACAGCTCGCCACTTGTGTGAGTTGCCTTAAATCGAATCCCCCATCTCTTCCCTTCGTTTCTCTTCAATTGATTGATTTATACTGTTTCTTTAAATTTATAAGGAACATTGGATGACACCATTTCATACGTGAATTTTGAGTTTTGACCCACAATTTGATTACTATATGGTTATGCCGGACTGCATGATTTGCTATTGTAATTACATCTTGGCATAGAGTGAATCATGAATAATTGCTAACAATCTATTTGCTGCCATGTCAGATATGCATGCACTGGATAGAGTGGAGCCTAGACCCGACGATCGTACCCAATTGAACCGGCAATCGGATCATCGGTCAACTCCGCTTTGGAGGCACGCCGCCAACGAGGTATGTATTTGTATTATTAATACATCTCCATTTTATAATTACCTTGTGTGTACTACCTAACACAATGCTCGTCTGTGTGAAGGAGGTGCCTGGCATTGTAAAGGTTCGACGCCGTAAATGTGTACTGCCGCAGGGTGGGCTAGACCCACGTATCACGCAATACATAGATGCAACAAGTTTCACCGGCTTGTTCAAGGTTCCCGATATGGAAATCGATCACGCATTGATCACAGCCTTGGTTGAGCAGTGGCATCCAGAGACACACACGTTCCACTTACCCCATGGAGAAATGGGCATCACCTTGCAAGATATAGAGGTGATGTTGGGGATTCCAGTGGATAGGTTGCTTGTCACTGGGAGGACAGACATGGACTGGAGTCTGTTGTGCCGACAGTTGTTGGGCCATCAACCTCTGCCCTCGATACCCAACTCAAACACGTCTACCCTTACTGGGGCGAGGATAAAATAGAAGTGGCTTGATGAACGGTTTGCCACTCCCCCAGCTGCAGACACCGGTGATGAAGTAGTGCAGCAACATGCCCGCTACCACCTACTTGTTTGGATGGGGTCCATGTTGTTCATGGACAAGTTGGCGGACCGGGTCTCACTCCTGCCTCTGCAGCTCCTCAACCCAATTAGAAATGCGAGACAATATAGCTAGGGTAGTGCAGCATTGGCCTGGCTCTACAGGCACCTCTGTAAAGCATTGGAGAAGGATGCGATTTAGATTGGAGGAGCACTAGTGTTGGTGCAGCTGTGGGCCTATTCAAGGTTCCCACGAATATGCCCAATTGCGAGGCCGCCTTTACCGCCAGTGCACTCAGGGCCCCTTGCCATTAGGTACGTTCATCGAGTTCTCATTATTTATGTGTAATAATATATTATATATAATTAAAAATATGCGAAACTAACAAACAAACGAAACTTTGCTAATGCTTATATGGATGTGAATATAAAGCAAAGTTTGTTAACTGTAACTGTAACGGAAGAGAGAGTTCAGTAATGACATTGTTCACAGTTCATCACATGAAAGTTCACTAACAAGCATTTGTTGAAACCCCATGTTTGCTAGGTGGAGTGGGCCAAAGAGCACTGCACAGCATGCCACACATGTCCTTGCTGCGTACCGGATGTCACTGGCTACACTACGGGCGGAGCAGGTATTCGTATTTCGTTAATTTATGTCCTCAATTCACCACAATTTCAGGTTTTTATTTTTGTTTCCCTCAATTGAGTTGATTTCAGAATTTTGGTTTCTTGCTAGGTTGGTTGTGCTGGACCAAAATATCTCAACTTACTTGAGCATGAACAAATTTTATGACCATGCTCTAGTTATGTTATACATTCTCAACTACTTGGGCAGGAGACACACCTGCCATAACACTGCATATTAAGAAGTCAACCCTCAAATTTTGCTTGTGATGCATGATTGAATTGTGCCCAACTTTCACATCTCAATTAAATAGATGTTGCAATAAAATAGAGTTTGCTAATACTACTAAATAAATAAATAAATAAACCTTGATGGCAGAAAACTCTAATATCCTTGTATATTGAGACTTTCGTAGTTTGAAGACATTCATTACTCTCAATTTCTTCCAAATTCTTTAGGAACTGAATATTGAAATAAAAAGCCAGAACATGTAGTAAAATTAATTGTTTCTGTTTGACCGCTAGGATATTGGCTAAAAAAAGAAAAATATGGCCCCGAGGATTTGGTTGCTATCTGAGTTAAGTTCCAAATGACATTTGGACATTCATTTTCAAATGCAATATGCCCCACCCCCACTAGACTTGGACTCAGATATCAAGTACCATCAGCTGAAACCCATATCCAGCTTACCAAAATATAATTCATTATGCACACAAACCACAATGGAGTCCAATGGAACTGAAAATTGATTTAATAGAGGTAGAGGGGGTGTGGTATCTATGATGCAGCCAGATAAGATTGATTTAAGACTACCTTACTATTTTGTCTATTCAAGATTTAATTGGGGTTCAAATATGAAGTCCAATGGAACTGAAAATTGAGCGGTTTAAAGGCCTAGTTATATTTGCGTAAGGGTTAAAAAAGAAATTTAATTTGGGTTTGTATTTGTATTTTAAAAGTTATGGTAAATTTTGTTGATGTAGACAAATTGTAGTTTTTGCAATCCTTGTGGATTAGGGATATTTTGGTAATTTAGTTGAGTCAAGGACTTTCTAGGAGATCCTAAGTATCTTAGTTTTTATTTTATTACGAGTCCTAGTAAGTCTTTTTATTAGTCATTACCTTATTAGGCTTTTAGTTTACTAGTCAATGCACCGACTCTCATTACTATTGGTTGTACTACCATTAGTACCAGACTGAGTCATGTCTTGACTAAGATGGATATCCAATGAGTCAAGTGACAAGAGCAATAAATTTTTGGTTGGAACGTGTAGATTGGGTTTTGGGTTACTGTATTTGTCTGAAAATGAACATTGGAGAAAATGTTCACACTTGGTTTTCTTTAATGGATGGACTAGACTTCATGCTTCAATCTTATAATATAAGACCCACAAAACAACAACTAGACATTAGCCATTGAATTGGTTAATCAAAGTTGACTTCCATGTTTGATAATCACAATGGAGTATCAAGATGCATGTGTATCTATGAATAATCAACATGATTGGCTTGAAGAGCTATAACATATGGTTGGATAAGTATAGATTAATGTTAGCAAACTACATAATTAAATGTAGAAAGAATCTTAAATGATGGTAAGAATAGTACCAATCTTAGCACACTTATTGCAGTTGTTGTTTCTTGGTATTGCCCATTTTTTCAAATGGATGTCAATAATTTTCTTAATGATGATTTGAGTGAAGAATTCTACATGCAGTTTCCTCTGTCATCTTCATCATATTGTATGGACTTAATATGTACATCAGTATGCGTAGTTATTTTCTTGGGCTTGGCATCTTTTCTGCTTCTTTAAATGGTTACTAGCTCAAATAGACCAAATATGCCTCGGATTTTATTTCTCCTGTTGGATTTATTGACAACGAAATTATTAGCACTCCACTAGAGTCGATGCTTGACTCACTCCCTTCAGTTTCAAGCCTACACTGGTTCTTTTTTTTTTTTTTTGAGAATCACTACTTTGAACTTTATTAAATAGTAAGCAAAAACAACCAGATAAATAGCAATGGTGTGTGATGGGCGATGGGACATCTTCCATCTACACTTGAAAACCAGTGACATGTCGTGCATGTCAAACTAGATTGTGAGCTACAATATTCCCTTCTCTACGAGCATGTGGAAACCTAAAACAATGAGATAAAATTGCAAAACATTTAACCTTATGACTAAATAAACTAAAAGAAATCAAAGAGAACGAGTCAGAATCTCCTTCTGGGATGGCAACAATTAAACTCAGATCAGCAACTAACTGTAGAGCACTCGATGTGGCCAAAGTTTCAAAATCCATGACAGTTAAGGGGAGAGGGATGATTTCGACCCTGTGCCAAGCCCTACCTTGGCAATCTCGAATGATCAATCCAATCCCAGCCTACACTGATTCTGATTGGGCATGAGACAATACTAATTCTAATTAATTGTTGCTTCACCATAGGTTTTTTTATTTTTTTAGTTGTGATGGTTGTTGCAAGATATTGGTGTCACTCTCTCCTCTGCCACTTCTTTCTATTGTGATGGTTGTAGCACGATTTAAATTGCATACAAATGACATTTTTTTTTATAAGCAAACTAAATGTATTGAGATCGAGTGTCATTTTGTTCGTCATCACTATTAATCTTCTTCAGGGTACTTTGTAGCTTCACTCCATGTCATCTTGAGACTAATTTGCCAACATGTTTTTTACTAAATCTTATCCATTAAGACAATTTTGTGACCATTTGTCCAGACTCAAGGTGTGCTATAACAAACCAACTTGAGTTTGAGGGAGGTTGTTTGATTATGTTATCCCTAGACCTAAGCACATTTTGGCCCATTGCACTTACTTTATTCTATGATTATATTATGTACTATTAGTTCTAGACTCTACTTGTATATATTATAGGCTTCCACTATGCATTATGAAAGTTACTATTTAGACCCTTAAATGGCTTAGCTACCAATTTAAATCAATTGCTTCAAATATTAATTGAGTAATTTATCAGTCAATGTTTAAGTCATACGAATAATGGATAAATAAATAAATAAAATAACTATTAAGAATATAAGTAATAAACTTATACACAGAGAGACAACATTCGTTCACCAAGTGAAAATCCAAAATTGTAAAAACACTTTGAGAGTGAACCCCAATAAGCAAATCCACTATAAAAGGATGTTGTTGTATAAACAGTACTCACATGACTTCCTATACATGTAGTTGGAGTTGAAATAATATACTGAGTGGAAAGAATAAATTTTAACCTTTCATGTTTTAGCTTAAACACCCAAAATTTCAGTTAGTTATGTATGGTGTAAATGAAACAAGGGAAAATATTAGTGTGTTAGTGTATGGTTAGAATGTCAATGAAACCGAATTAAAATATTAGTGTGTTTGGCGATAAACCTATTTCCTTATTGTATTTATTTAAATTGTTTTTTTTTTTAATTTCTGTGCTTTTTATCTCAACCTTTTGGTAATAAACTAGATTTTAGTGTTTTGTATCTTATATATCACATTTAGTGTTTTGTATCTTCTATATCGCAACGATTGGTTTTGCACTGCTTCATCTTTGATATGTGTAGTTGCTATGAAAAGCCTGTATTGAGTGTTATATTTATATGCAACATGTGAAATTTATATGCATTCATTTTTCTAGTTATGGGGAATAAGTCGATGTTGTCATATACCTGCTTGTGTTTAGATGTTTCAAATCCGAAACTGCATCAAATTGCTGATAAATTTTGTTTAAGTAACGGTCCATTTATGCAGATTGTGTGGGAGCCGTACACGCATGCACTTGGCTCCCTGCCTGCGTATTGCACTGCCGGCGAACATATTTGGAGGGCCGTTGTGCCATTGATATACTTTTGGATAGTGGAGGGGCATCATCCTGAGCGGGTCCTCCGTCAATTTGGAATGATGCAACCAGTTCTAGAGGTCGTGGATATGTCACGCGACCTTCACAAGATATCCCTCCAGGGTAAATGGGACAAGGATTGGGTGGCAGAACATGATCCCCATATTTAGCAATGGGGCAATCGAGGGCAACTTGTTCACGCTGCCCCTCTCCTGGACGGTGATACGACGTACCTCATTGAGTACATGACATGGTACAATGGCAGCACAAGGAGGTACATAACAGTAGAGTCTGCGTACTGGGAACTCATGGTAAGGCAACCATTCCTGAACCTTTGTTGAAACCATTGTTTGATTAAATATCTTCAGCATGTATATCTGGTAATTAAAACTTCACAATAATTGTTGTCATTAACTGAAAATGAGTTGTATCTTTCGTTATATTTTAAAGTGAGACACATGCTATGATTTAAGTTCTTCATAAACTAGTCGCTAACCCGTGCGATGCACGGATAAGCTATTAAATATGAGAAATTAAAAATACGCTTTTGACATTGTAAGTTTAAAAATATTTCATTTTGGACAGTTTAAAATCCTTCAAGTTTCATTACGTTGTAACCAAAATTACTTTTAAGTTCATAAAGAGATAATTTCACATGACCCCCTATTATAGTTTTGCATCATACCTGCGTTCCTCCGTTTATGACGCCCTTGTTTTGCAGGTTCGGACGATGCTTCGGTCTCTACAGAGGTGCGACCGAGGGTCTGACATGTACAATGACCTTAAGTTTACACTAGAGGTTGTGGACGAGTTGGGCCGAATTAAATTGGCGGATGCGCTCGCAGAAGCAGCCGACATTGATACACAGGCCCCGGGTCGCGGCGGGCGAAGTGGTGGGTCTCGAGGGGGTCGACGCCGTGGAGGTGGTCGTGCTGGTCCTGGACATTCGACTGAGCCGGAACCCATCAACGAGGAAGGGGATGAGGCTGGTGCAGAAGCAGAAGAATCATGGCTTCAAGGTGATTGGGTATTCTCTGATGGTGGCACCGGGCCATCCCACACCGCCGATGATGCTGCTGGGCCATCCCAGACTTTGTCCTGTGGTGCTAGCCAGGAGTACGAGGCCCCTCGACAGTCCCCCCGTATGTCGCCCCCAGTGTTCAGTGGATCCGCCCATGATGGTGGATGCATATTTGTCCCCACACCAGGCATGCCCACCCCACCTCTTGTGCATGCGGAGCCTAGCATGGGACTTTCACCTCCAACCCCCCACGAAGAGGTTGTACAGATTGAGCAGATACTGGGTGAGGACATTCAGTCAGTGGAGGGTTTGCGGAGATCTCGACGCCCTCCTACGCACGCTCCCGATTGCAGGACCGGTGACGGTATCTTCTTCCTCTACATTGCCCATCGTATTTAGCTAATTGTACTGTGCATTTGATTGAATATGTTCATTTAATTAAGCTGTTGTGTCTGATGAAATAGGTAAGATGAGACCTGTGAGGGCATATGGGCGGAAACGAAAAGGCCATTGAGCCCGAACTTAGTGTGTTGAGAATGAACAGGTGAGTTTGCAATTGATATGTTAGGAAGGTCATATTATGGTATGCCTGAAAAAAGTTGGAACTTCTTGTTTTTCTTCTTCTTCCGTAAGAATGCTTTGGAACATGTGTGCATGTGCTGAATTAGCAACATGTGTGCACCTTAAGGCAATATCTGTACATGGGATAACATAGGAGAAGAGGACTAAGACTTGGTGACATTTACTGGCTGTATTAATGGTGTGGAGGATTTTCTATATTATTTTTAAAATGATTTTGAACAATGATAATTTGTAGCATCTGTTTAGTTCACAGTTTTTATAGCCTGAATTTTTATTTTCCGTTCTTACATGCTTGCATTTTGTTTGCTTTAAAAGGTTGGATGGACTGCGATGTTGTCTACAGTTGTGCAAATTTTTATTTATTTATTTATTTCTTATGATGGAATGCCATGTTGTCTTTGGCAAGATGCTATATGGGATGGATGTTGTTTACAAGAGTGACACAGAAGTATATATTAGTTATTGTTTTGGGATGTTATTCTATTTGGTCAAATATTATAAATTTTACCATTTATCTAGAGATGGTGTCTTTTGGAGAAATCCTCAGAACTCTTACCCATGGTCCAACTGTTTCTAAGTAATTTTTTTAGAACAACGCTTACTCCTAAATCTGTGTATATTTACGAGTTTTTTCTTGATATGCAGAGGATTAAGAAATTTAATATTTTTTAATTGGATAATTTTAGAAATATGTTTTGAACCAGTTCAGTCTTGGCATCCCATGAGCAGTCAATGGTACTATGGGATCAATCTTGCACATATTTCAATTCAAGCCAGATTACAACTTCAATTTATTTTCTATAATTTAAGGAACCTCCTTTTCCCATCCATTTGTTGAAGCACAAATTTATGGAGTTCTCTTTCAGATAAGACATTTGGGTGTTTTTTAAGAAGAGTTACTGAATCAAACTGAAAGATTAGGACAGTCTGATTTTTCCTCTGTTTATCTCATATTTTCCAGCTTAATTGTTTCAATTGATGTATTTGGGTTTGAATTGGTTTTTGTTTGGGATTCAATTGACCTATAACGCTATTATGATTCCATTAATCTTTTTCAATCTTCTTCCAATAGCCAAATAGATAGAGTTCTCTTTGATTTTTGTTGTGTGCTATGTTTTGTAATCAAGTTGGCTTATTTCTGTTTGTGAGGTTTTCCAATTCAGTCTGTCTAACTCAATGATTACATTGTCTTGGTTTTGATGGTTTTGAGTTTTATTAGTGATATTTTGTAAGTGTTGATCATGCTTTACGAAAAAAGAATTAGTGATTCCCACACATGAAGTGCTATTTATACCTAAATTTTATATGTCTAGAAATGGTACTCTGTAGGTGAAGAATTTGTAATTCAATAGTGTTTCATTTACCCAACAAAAAAAAAAGTTTATAGTTAAACATTAGGGAAATTCCCATCTGGGGTTTGAGGTTTCCTTCTGATTGTAATGTCATTGAGCATCTGTGTGTGTTTGTTTGGTATTCTGGAGTTGAATTTGATGGCTGCTGATATAAAAATTTAAACATTTTGTACCCAGTACTACAATGATCTTGGTTTAGAAGAGTACATGTCATTATGTATCAGATATTAGACTCAGGATAAATGAAATGCTCCAACACTAGGGGCTTGGGGGGCTTCAAAGTCAGATTTAAGTAATTTTTCAAAATTCGCACCTTAAGTTGACAAGAAGGTCAAAATACTGTGTTATTTTGTGTGTGTTAGAGAGAGAGAGAGAGACAGAGAGAGACAGAGAGAGATGTTTGACTGGAAAATAAAGACACTCGCATTTTTCTCTATTTGCTTTAAGACTGAGTTAACAGATCAGCATGGATTTGTTGGGCTATGGAAACATATTACCGTCATGGCTGGAAACTGTTATCTCTGAATTCAAGATCCCCTTTGGCTGTGGAAAACTTTTTATTTGAAGAAATTGATTTACTCTTTCTAGAATGTTTGTGACAAATTTTCGATTTAGAGAGTTTATAGCCTTGATTTGAATATCTTGTGTGTGTGTGTGTGTGTGTGTGTTGCTTGGAATCAGTGTTTTAGCTTTAAATGTGAGCTTTTACTTGGTAATATTATTGCTATAAATCTTACCTTTAGTTTGATTAGGCAGTATTGTTTATATGATATGATTGAGTTTGGTGTTTTTTTTTTTTTTTTCCATATAATATGAGCTGTAATTATGGAACCTTCATTCCCAACAAGCTAGCATTTGAACAATCACATCTGGCATATCCCAAAAAACGCCAAATAAAGAAACACAAAAGATCACATATTTGACGCCACAGAACAATGATGTAAAAGATTTTCCACTGTCTCTCCATTATTCTTACACAAACTGTACAAGATTACTTGTTCTTGACACTGTATGATGGCAAACCATTACAGAGAAGCAAGGGATTTGAATATACTTTTTGGAACCTTGAAAAGATTCTAAAGCTAAGAATTCATTAATGGGATCAAACGAATCCTGTTGTGAGTGGCTGGTACCCATCACTCTATCAGAACATCAAAAAGTGATGTGGATGTGTGTGGTGGTGGTGGTGGGATGGGGTGGCACATTGGGGTGGGGGGGGGGGGGGGGGTGGGGAAGGGTGCTAAAATTGTGGATAGTTTGTCACTGTAAGTTTTGTAATTCAAAATTAATGCAAATAATTTATAAGACATTATGTATAGGAGTCTAAAGGTTCACTGTAAGTCCAAAACTTTTCATTTTTATTTTGCAATCTTATGATTGTATTTGTTTGGTGAGAAATTGAGGGAAAAGAGAAGGGAAAAAAGGGTTTTGGATCTTGGGAAAGAATGAGAAATCTGAGGGCACTACCGTTAAGATATGATAAAAACCTAAATAGTCGAAGGCTACGCCCCAGCCAATTCAAAAAATTGTATCAATCATCCTCTAGAGAAGGAGTAGAAGAAGAAGATGAGAGAACGATCTCACCACCTTGTTACCTTGCGATTCAAAAACCTGTTAAGAAGTCTTCTTTTTGTCTTTCCTTTTTCACAGATTTTTTTCCTTCTTCTTTTTTGCCATTGATTTCAGGATCAGGTACTAAGTTTTCGCCCTTCTAATTGATTTCTCATAGTTCCAAAACCCCCTTACAAAATTCTCTAAGCATAAAACAATGGCTGTCTAAGTGGGTATGTATTTCTTATTTGAATTGTGATTGTGGGAATTATTGTTGATTGAAGAAATTGGCAATAAAGATTGGGTTTCTAGGGTTGTTTTTAAGAAATTTCAAATAAATTTTTTGGGGTGTTTTGTTTGATTTGTTTCGTGTATTAACTATTAATGCTTTGGGATGTCATAGGGGAAAAAATGTTGATATAGGGGAAAAAATGTTTGACAATGAATAAGGGAGAGCAAGGAAAAGTGACGTAGTAAGAGTTGAGGCATTGCAACTTGCAAAGCCAGTTTGTGGATCATGGACTCATGGAGTGGCTAATGTAATAGGTATAACCTGAAAACATGGAATAATTTACGATATTTAAAATAGTGAGAACTACAAGTGAAAGAAAATTACAGCATTATGAAATAAAATAATATCAAATGGGGACAAACTACTCATAAGAATTAGGAATATTAGAAGGCACAGGTTAATGCTGTGTGAGATCGTGGCATATCATTTGTGAAAATATGACATTCATAGGTGCCATAGCTACTTCTATGTTGCATTGTAAAGTTATCATCATTAGTTTTGAGTTTAAAAAAATTGTTTTTACTGTGTTTTAACTCAATTTTATTTTCAGATAATATTCATCTCATATATATATATATATATTGTTCAAGACTGTGTTTGGTTCTAAAGTGATGGTTTCACTCTCTACTATTCAATTACAGTCAAATTTCAATTTGAATAATTGCAATTGTTAACTTATTTTATGCAATTTTTATCTATTCAAGATAATTACATCAAACTTAGGCATCTACATCCCATTGTGGATTTCCATAGCAGGTATGTAGGTGATTTTGCTGCTAACTTTGAGCTTTAATATTTTTGGACTTCAATGGGGACTGCTCGATGGAATCTAACATAAGTTTACATTTTTAATGTTTTGAGGCATGAGGAGTACTTTTAGAAACGTGATCATGCACTTGAATTTATTGTCTATATGAAGAGGTAATTTACCCAATTCAATTTCTTAATGCTTTAGAATTTATGAAAAAAAAAATCTTAATGCTTTAATACGATTGCCTTTTGTTGGATTCACAAAATCCTATTGATCACAGGCGTTGAATTTTTGTAAGGTTTTAGTTGTAATCGATTTCTTGGCTTGGTTGGTTTGCAGCAGTTTTGTTGCTTTTTGGATTTATGCAAAACCTATCTTTTCTGTCCTGGTTTTCACAGCTTCCTTAAAATATGTATTGTCATTATATGTCATTCTATTTATTTGTTTATGCTAATCTAGGCAGTGGCAACAGAAAGGCAGGAGGTGAATGTTGTGACAGATTACATTCTAAAGGTAATAACAGCAAATTGTTGAATTGATTATGAAATTGTTTAGAACTTATCAATATAGCTTAGTTGGGAATCTGTGCATATACCTTAGTTGGGAATCAAATGTTAAGGGGAATATTTGGAGGGCAAAGGAAACAAGTTTCAACTGGTAAAGTCAAATTTGTAGTACATATATACAGAATCATATTTTCTCTACATCTGTATCAATAATATCTAATACTAAAATTGTAGGTTAGATGTTGGTTGGACCACCTAAAGTGTTATTCATGGATGAAATATCTACTGGTTTGGATAGCTCAACAACTTTTTAGAATGTGAATTCAATCAAGCAATATGTTCACATTAGAACCAAACATTTCTTATTTAGTGTTTTTATTATTGCATGGGTTTGAACATGAGAAATGAAATTATTGTAATTGCATATTATTTAAATATGTATCATAATATGATAATATATATTTTGCAAAACTTTCCCGTGCATCGCACGGGTTAGCGACTAGTACTATATATAATAGCAGAAGCCTTTTAAGGAGGTGCTGCCACGTTTACAATTTCAAAGGCGATAAAATTACAATCTTTCACTCTGTAAAACACTGTTTGGAGCCTGTGGGTATAACAAGAAACTAACTGCTTAAAAAAAAAAAAAAAAAAAAATTTGCTTCACGGAGAAAGGAGAAAGAGAGAAAAGAGAGACAGAGAAATAGAGAGGCAGAGAGAGTTCTCCGTTCCCTCGCCAGACTTAGAGCACCGCTGCAAGCAGAAAGAAAAATCTATGGGCATCAACACCGTTACACTATATACCTGCCACCATCAGATCGTGGGAAGCAGCTCCAGTACGTTTTTCTCTATATTTTAAAATTTGGGTATGAAATATTACCTTTTATTGATTTTTTTGTTGGAAAGGTTTAGATTTGATTTTGGTTTTGATTCATTTTTGTTTCATGCTTTTGGGTTGTCCAGGTAAATGTTTGTTTTCTCAAATTTCCGATTTATTTTGATATGACTAAGCCTTTCCCTGTTTTCTAATATTTGTGTTCATAGTTTTTTTTTTTTTTTTTTTTTTTTTTTTTCTTTTTGGGGTTTTGATTTGGAAAACATCTTTTGATCTGTATGGCAGAGTTAAAACACCTTTTCATAGCCTTCAGTATAAAAGAAAACCAACCGCTTAAATCAGTAAATTGCAAACAAAAGGAAAGAGAACAGAGTTCGTCGGAATCGTAACCCATTAGCTTAAAAGAGAATTTTCTAGAACCATCACTATCGGTTTCCCCACCGCTGAATACAAAACTGAAAGCTCAAAAATGTGTTGAAAACACAAGAGCTGTTTAGACCCCCCCAATTAAAATTACGGCTCGATAGATTTTACACAACTTTAATACAAAGTGCGGAATAGTGTAAAAGCGAGCGGATGAACAAGTAAGCTACTCTAATCCATAAACTAAGCAACACAGCAGTATAATGGAATTAAACAAGAGTAGGAAAGAAGGATGCAAACACAGAAAACACCGAGACGTGTTCTCGAAGAGGAAACCGAAGAACTCGGCGAAAAACCTCTCCGCCGCCCTCCAAGCGGAAATCGATCCACTAGACAATCAGTTGGGATACATGGGTTAGCAAGAGACCCTCCAAGCCTAATCTACCCGATGTACCTAAGCCCTCCAAGCTCCTACTCCAACAAGGCTTCTCGGAACCGTGTCTTGTCCTAGTTCTCCGGATCCCGCAACAAGCTCCATGTTGCATCTGCCATCCTTGGCTTCTTCCAATGCTTCCCAGCAACTCCAAAACACTCTCTACACTCTGAATAGGTGTGGGTTGTGTTTGGGTACAAATCTCCTCTCAAGCTATGATAATGGGAGAGGGATGGAGATGAGACTACTATGATTTCTCACTAAGGAGGAGTAGCTCTCTCTAAAAAGATAGGTGTGTGTGTTGTAGAAAACCTATCTAGGGTTTTTCTCTCTAAAGCATTCCTCAACATTTGTGGGTAATGAGGGTATATATAGTATGGGTGAAGGGTAAGAAAGTCACTCTTAAAAAACCTCCAGGCAGAATGTTTCGCGACTATCTCGCGGGAAGGCCTTACCCGCGAGACACTCGCGAAAACGACAGCTTGGCACGACTCTTCAGCTTCCAGTCATGTGCTTCTCACATGGCTCTTTCGCGGGTTAGCTTCCAGCGACACACCCGCGAGATCCACTGATCTTCAATAAAGCTTGAGTCTTCACCAACTTGATACTAAACCCAATACAATTAAATCCCACAAAATACAAGGAAATGAATTAAAGTAATTACAACACATTTTGTCATGGAATAAAGCCAATATAAAACATAGTTGTAAATCACAACTTTACAATCTCCCCCTTTGGCTATTCCGTGACAAAACACCCTATGATAGACTCTAAACTTAAACATGAGTTTGGGAACAAAGGCAAAACTCACTCACACCTAATTCTAGATTCTGATAAGCTCTTGAAACATATGGACAAGTAACTCCTAAAACACAACAACAAAATAATATCATTGTATGCAGAAAACTTGAAAAGCATATGGAGCAATAAAAGCATGATCAAGCAAAATGAAATAGAAACACTAGATCATGGCAAGATCAAACAAGTAATCACTATACATAAGCAATTACTATGCTTATTCACTCAAGGAATGACTATCCGGATATGTAAGATGATAAGCTCATTTGAAGAGTACCATTTGCAAATCCAACACTCAAACCAATGCTAAATACACGAAGTATTTGCATCTAGGAACAATCCTATTAGGGCATAAGAGTGTTCATCACTCAACCAATGCATAGACCGTATATGCATCTAGGAACAATCCTACACGGGCACAAGAGTGATGTACTGAAGTAAAATGTATGACATTAAACTTCAATAACACAAGCATAAAGGCTACATAAACAGTGTACTGCATATGCATGGCACAAACCATCAAAGCCTACAAATTTTCAATGAAACAAACACTAAAAGCTTACAAAAGCATCATGGGTACAAAATATAATGTACTTCCCTATCATATCACTCCCCCTATCATGAATCATAGGAGCTGTGATGAACTTGGAACATATATACCTGTAACCTGAAACACTTGCACAAACCACATTAGACCCTCAAGGTAAATCAGGTGATAAAAAGACAAGTATAATGTAACAAGTAAAATGCGATCAAGTAAACATGTTGTGAAACATATGAGCAACTTGATCAAACACATGATAGTCATATGGAAATGACTACAATGATCATATAGCAAAGCAAATGATCATCCGAACATGCAACCAATAAAGCACAATAGCATAAGGGTAAAAGCATGTCCAACACATAAGCACGATGCAATGAGAGCAATAAAGCATATCAAAGCACCATAAAGTAACGAGAAAACAAGCATAAAGTAGATCAAGGTTTTCTCAAAAAATGTCTTCTCCCCCTTGGTATATGCATCTCCCCCTACGAATGTGCACAAGGTAGAATTTCTCCCCCTAAGAGTGTGCACATGAGTCATATAGAAATGACGAAACACACCGGTATACTCTCCGGAATATTCTCCCCCTTTTTGTCACGAATAGACAAATGAATCAAGAGGAAGGAGGGAAAGAAGAAAATATGAAGATGATGCATGAGGAATGCAAGATGAGTGAGAAAATAAAGCTCAAACATAAGACAAAAACACATTTTTTTTTTTTTAAATGCTACAAAGCATGAAGAACATGACATGCTAAGGATGATGGAACATGATATGGACCTAGGCATGACATAGACACAAGAACATGTTAAATGTGTTAAAGGTCTAAAAAGACTTAACTAGTATGAGTGAATGCAAAACATGTCACGTGTTCAAGTGTGTGTAGCAAAGGTGCAACTAGTGTGCATCTAGTGTGCATGTGAGATGCATGACCAATGCATGAGCAAGGCACTCAAGGGGAAAAGTGTACAAAACACACCACCAAAGATCAAAACGTGATAAACATGAATAATTATGGTGATCCCCAAAATTGGTACTCATCGGAGTCCAAAACAACGAGAAAATGTCATATGGGCATTTTATCAAACACTTAGAGTGCACACACTACACAAACACTTAGAGTGCACACACTACACATGTATGATAAACAATGCAAGAACATATGAAAATCTTGCCTAAATACATGATATTTTTGCCACACGGGGCCAACATCTAAAGAAAATCATCATTCAAAACAAAGCCCAATAAAAAAGATTGACAAAAATTAAGTTTTCCAACTCCCATTTGAGAAAATCCCAACTATGAACATAAAACCCCCAAAAACATAATCTAAGGATCAAAATCAATGAAAAAAGTTAAAGATTACCTTAGAGATGTTAATGGAATGAAAAACACTTGAATTTAGTTGGGTTTTGATGTAGAAACATGAAAATAAGTGTTTGGGAGAAGATGGGAGAAGTTTAAAACAAAAGACCCACGAAATGCCCTTTAAAAAGCTGATTTGGAAATTTTCGCGGGAAGCTGACTCGCGAAAGTACTCGCGAAAATTTTTGCGGGTAAGCCTTACTCGCGAGCTACTCGCGAAACAGTCGCGAAACTCTCTGTCCAAAGCTGAAAAAGCTTTAAAATTGGACCATTTAACTCCCAGTTGAGCCTATACATGAAATAGGTCACAAAAACACCCAGAAAACATGTTTTTCACACAAAAACACTTTAAAAACTTTGAAAAACATGGGTGATACAAATCACTTCCAAAAGCAAACAAAAAGAACAAAAATCTTTTTGGTTTGAACCACATATGGTTGAGCACACACACATCACATTTGAACATGTACAAACACACAAATGAAATAGGCATTCATTGAACATTAAACTTGTGTGTTGTGTGTGGGAAACAAGTGTGGAATAGTCCTTAGACTAGAGTGAAGCTTCAATGATCAATTCAATCGAGTCATACACAACTAATACGAAATCAAGTGGACTATCTCCATTATAGAAATGAGTATATATGACCTCCCACACATTGAATACATAACTTCAGAAGCTTTTCATTTGGCTTCTGTATAAGGCATAACAATTGGTCCATTTTATTTTGTTTGAACAAAAACATCTCATTTTGAGATTGGTGCTTGAAATTTATGATATTTCAACATTGATGATTAGCCTTTGGCTTTTTGAGCACTATACAAATCACATTAACAGAGTCGCTTTCCCTTTTTCCTAGTCGAATACTAGTATGTGTGACAGGCTTTTGCAGCTCAATATCTCTTTTCATTTGGAGATTTACATTTGCTGAGCTCTATTTGCAAAAACAAAAAAAAAATAAAGTGGGAAGAGATATAGACACAAGTCTATGCAAGTATCAGGACCAACAAGACTATTGACCAATCATTCATGACAAGCTTGAAGATCTATTTACAACAGTCACACATAGTTTTCAAGATTTCTCCCACAAAGAACTAGGTGCATACAAAACAAGCTAAGCTCGTAAATGCACTACGCCATTAGTACGAAGGTACTAGGCCAAACTCATATGTGAAATGTGCTCAAACATATATGATCAAACTTTTTGAATTTTTCACTTTTTATGTGGTTTTGGATTTTTTACACACACACAAAACAAAGACATAAAAGTAAGATCAAAACAAAAGCAATGCATACAAATAAATGCAAAATGCACAAATGCATGAAGATATGACATTCAATGCATGAAGGGTCCTACAAAGATCGAAAGAATTAGATCAAGGACCAAAAGAGCAAAAAGCTCAACCATAGGAACCCTTCCTCATCCCAACGGAACAATTGTTTGGAATGAGTGTCTCATGAGAAGCGAGACGAGGGTTGGAAGAATGAGAACCGGAGATGCACATAGTCAAGGAGTTAAGAGCATTAAACATTTTCTTTAACAACATGCTATTTTCACTCAAATCCGGTTTATCATGCAAAGCACAACTTCCAAGAAGCTCAAGTTTCTCTTTTCTTTTTATTCTTTTAAGAGCTTGAAACTTAGAGCAATGTGGTCTAAGATGACCAAAGACACCACAATGGTGACAAACAATGTGTTTAGGTCCATTAGGCTTTTTGGGAATGGATCTAGCAACATGGTTTTGTTCTTTCTTCAACTTATGACATTGAGGTCTTATATGACCAATCACACCACAATGGTGACAAGTTGGAACAAATTTAGATCCATCCAAAACCTTAGGTTGAGACCTAAACAGGGGCTGTGGCTTAAGAGCCTTTCTCTCCACTTTTTGGTTTCTTTTGTGTGGAGGAATGTACACCGATTTGTCCTTTGAGGCAAAACACACATTAGGCACAAAATCGGGTACCACAACATGATTGCAACATATATTTTCATCCTTTTTAACAATAGGTTCAGCAATCAAACACTTGGCATGCATCTTAAGAGATTCATTTTCAGATTTAAGATCATCAACAAGTTTGTTAGACAAAACAAGTTTAGCATCCAAGTCCATATTCAAACATTTAAACTCTTTTATCTTTTCAAGAGAATTTTCAGCAAGCTTTTTATATTTTTCAACCAATTTATTGGATTCATTGAGCTTAGCAATCAAATCATCCTTTTCACAAAGGAACTTGCTCAAATTCTTTTGAAACTTCTTAGTTTCTTTCTTCAAGAGTTTGTCAACAACACCCATAGAATCAAATAACATGTCATCAGAATTATGAGGATTAACACTCATAGAGGCATTTTCACAAACACATGGCATGTTACACTCACAAACATCCATAGAAGCATACAAAACACTATCCATGGCAAAACACACACGGGGTCAAGGATCACACTAAGATATTTAAACCACAGTAAGTGTACCCGCTCTGATACCAATTGAAAGCTCGAAAACGTGTTGAAAACACAAGAGCTGTTTAGACCCCCCAATTAAAATTACGGCTCGATAGATTTTACACAACTTTAATACAAAGTGCGGAATAGTGTAAAAGCGAGCGGATGAACAAGTAAGCTACTCTAATCCATAAACTAAGCAACACAGCAGTATAATGGAATTAAACAAGAGTAGGGAAGAAGGATGCAAACACAGAAAACACCGAGACGTGTTCTCGAAGAGGAAACCGAAGAACTCGGCGAAAAACCTCTCCGCCGCCCTCCAAGCGGAAATCGATCCACTAGACAATCAGTTGGGATACATGAGTAAGCAAGAGACCCTCCAAGCCTAATCTACCCGATGTACCTAAGCCCTCCAAGCTCCTACTCCAACAAGGCTTCTCGGAACCGTGTCTTGTCCTAGTTCTCCGGATCCCGCAACAAGCTCCATGTTGCATCTGCCATCCTTGGCTTCTTCCAATGCTTTCCAGCAACTCCAAAACACTCTCTACATTTTGAATAGGTGTGGGTTGTGTTTGGGTACAAATCTCCTCTCAAGCTATGATAATGGGAGAGGGATGGAGATGAGACTACTATGATTTCTCACTAAGGAGGAGTAGCTCTCTCTAAAAAGATAGGTGTGTGTGTTGTAGAAAACCTATCTAGGGTTTTTCTCTCTGAATAGCCTCTCATACATTTGTGGGTAATGAGGGTATATATAGTATGGGTGAAGGGTAAGAAAGTCATTCTTAAAAAAAACTTCTAGGCAGAATGTTTCGCGACTATCTCGCGGGAAGGCCTTACCCGCGAGACACTCGCGAAAACGACAGCCTGGCACGACTCTTCAGCTTCCAGTCATGTGCTTCTCACATGGCTCTTTCGCGGGTTAGCTTCCAGCGACACACCCGCGAGATCCACTGATCTTCAATAAAGCTTGAGTCTTCACCAACTTGATACTAAACCCAATACAATTAAATCCCACAAAATACAAGGAAATGAATTAAAGTAATTACAACACATTTTGTCATGGAATAAAGCCAATAAAAAACATAGTTGTAAATCACAACTTTACAAAAACCCTTTGGCCTATTTTTCTCACAAGTTTCACATGCTTATGTCTTTCGGGGTACATATCAGATTGTTGGTAAGATCACCTTAAATCCTCATTCTTCACTACTCTCTTCCTATTTTGTTGTTGTTGTCCTAATCTACTTGCTTATGAATAATTTGTGGTTTTTCTTTCCAAAATGACTTTGAGGCTCAAATGTTTGTAGGAAATTGAGAAAACAAACAAGGACACTGGGGAAATTACTAGATTTTTGATTTGGGGGTTGTTTTTAATTTTGGGATTTGGGGGTTCCTAATTAGGCTTTGCTGCAATTATAGATATTATTTTAGGGGGAACCAACATATTTATAGAACTTGTTTTTTATTTGTGACTTGGGTGCTGATCTAGGTCTAAGTACTCAGATTTGAGGTTTTGCATTCCTTTAACCAATTAACTGAAAGTTACTGCTTCAAATTGGTTTAAACATATTGTGATGTGAATTGTTCATTGTCTTTGTTATTATGTGGATGTGTAAACTATTTATTGTGTTTTTGTTATTATGTGGATTGTTGTTGTATTTTGGTAATTAATGTTATTGCTTGAATATTAATCATTAATACCATCACTATAACTGGAAGTATCTCCCATCACTATCACTATCACTACTTTTTTTTTTATATCAGCTTTAGCTTTGGGAAAATGTTTATCTGTTAATATAGTTGTCCAACCTGGTAAATGCTATGCTTATGTCTTTTGGATATTAATATGCATGCCACCAATTAATTAATTCACAAATTTAGAAGAATAATACCTTATTCACAGTGATGTGATCTTTTGCCCCTATTTGTTAAATAAGTGATTGTGTACTAATTCTTAACCAAATTATTTGACTCATGCAAATTAAGGCTATTTCAGTTATCTTTGTGTTTCAGATCTACATGAAGCTACAAGAAAGTTGATCTGGAAGACAGTATATGACAAGGCATTGCATCTTCTACGTTTATAGATATGGTCTTTTTCAAATTTCAATTTCCTTTGATTGATATGGATTAAAATTCAGATTGACATTGGTTTAAATAGAACAGAGCCTCAAAGTTCAGTTTTTATTATATTGTTTCATTGTTTGCTCTGTTATGGTAGTGTGTATATATATTGCGTTTTTAGCTTCCGTTGCCCTTATGGCAGTGCATATATATTGCACATTTTTATACGAAATTGTTGCTTTGTAAATTGCTCTGAATCAAAAATTGTGTCACTTCCTATTTTGGTGAGCCTCTATTGAAAAAAATATGAATTTTATTAAATGCAAAAGGCACCTGTGAGTGTATCTTTAAGTACTTCAATGCTAATGGTGATGAAAAAAATCTCATTCTGGCCGTTTGAATCCTCCCCAAGCATGTATAGATAGAGTTAAAAAGCGAAACGTTGCGCCTTTCACGTCTTTAGGATTTAAAAAATCAAGCATTGCACTCCTTCGCCATTGAAAGAAAAATGCTTTAGGAACCGTTACATTTAAAACAAATAACGCTTAGGCGGACTGTTGTCTGCCAACTTTTATCAATAAACACCGCTTATAAGTGTTTCAATCAATTAATAGAAATCCAAAACAACGTGATCTTAGATAGTTGCGAAATTAACTACAACGGCCATCTTCCATTCAAAACCTCTCTCAATTTATATTTACCTTTTGAACCATTTTTTCCCTACAAAAACAGTGATTTGAAAAATAATACCCTTTACGTTTTTTTTAAAAATGTCTTCTATATTGCAACACATATTGATGACATGCGAAGTCAAGAAATACATTTAAAGATATAACGTAACAAACAGGGAAAATAAAAAATTCCCGCGCATGGATGGAATAGTTGTCATATGACCAAAGCTGATTGAATAGGATAATATGGAGGGAATAGAACATACTGGACCGAATAGGACCAAAGTGGATCGAATAAGACCAAACTAAACAAAATAGACCAAATAAGACCAAAGTAGTGCTGAAACCAAAATATAAAGTTACTTCCCTTATATACACATTTGCCAGTCATGGAGCATAATAAACGATGATACTTCTACTTAAAACCTTTTGCAACAAGCCAACCCTGTTACTTCGCGCTCATTTACCCGTACCTTGTCTCGTAGGTGCATCACCTTCATCATCCCCCACAACATGGGCCACCACTTCATTCAACATGTTCGCACTCAAGATTGCAATCCTCCTTGCGTGGTCACGCTCCTCAATGGTAACTTCCAACTGATACCTTAACAATGTGTTCCTAAGGTCTCCACTGCAGTAGTTGGTTCCTTCGCTTGGAGAAGTGGTCGATGGAGTTGAGGTTGACATGTTCGGAGTTTCCCATGATGTGGACGCATCACCCTGCATGTCCATACCATTACAATGCAAATACTCCATGTATGCAGCTTCTGCTTCCCTTCGATCTTTATATGACTTGTGATTAGCATTTGGGAACTTATGAACTTGTTTGCTCGCATCTAGCCAACTATTGTATATGCCTGGAACACGGCCGTTAAATACAACATAGGTACGTCCCATCCCGCTTGACAAATGTCGTATATGGTGGGAAGTTATTGCACCAGAATGGTGGATGCATACCATTTTGGTTATTGTTCAAGTCTGGGTTTTTATAGAAACAATCAATGCAGAACTCAATTATAGTAGACCTACGGGTTACCAAATAACTCGATTATCACAAAGGTAAGTTATTAATAACTCGATTCATCATTTATCGAGTTACTGAACTGCCATCACATCAGTAGTCGTATCCGCAGTAACTCAACTACCTATATATCGAGTTATTCATTAACTCGCCTACCTGGATATCAAGCTACAAATGACCACCTCACCACATTTCAGAACCCATGCACGTGTCTGGCAATACTTGTGCTGAAGAGGTTTACTGTGGGTTCTGAAAAAAAAAAAAAAAAAAAAAAAAAAAAAAAAAAAAAAAAAAAAAAAAAGCCTGTGAGCTGAACAAGTATTCCTGACCATCTTCTTTCTCCCCATTGGATCCTCACCAAGTGTGACAAAATAATTGCTGTGGTCCCTTTCTTCTTTTTTGTGGCACATACCATATTCACAGGTATATCTTCACTTCTGAGAAAACTGTGATTACACTTGGATTCTACTTGTCAACATTCTACTCCTTCAATGCTTTCAAACTCGAGGCCGAGTTTTCTCTAGTCAGAGGAGAATGATGCGGGAGACGCAAGAAGATTATTATTTAGTATTATTTATGTTTGCAAGTCAATTGTATTTTTATGTTTTAGGTCCTAGTAATTTATTAGGCTATTAGTATTTTAATTTGGAAGCAATGTTATTTTTGTAATAAGGCAATTAGGGTTTCCTAACCAATTAGAACTAGGGTTTAGCAATCTTTTATAAGCAACCTATTGTACTCCTTGAGAAGATAGTTGATATTTTGATGAATGAAAAAATGGCCGTTTGGTCTCTTTTGGTCTGGTGCTGACTCCAAGTCTACCCTAGGTGCTAACTCCTAGTGGCTCCCCACTTGGTGCCGACTCCAAGCCAGGCTTGGGTGCTGACTCCTAAGTCATATCCCTTTATTTTCCTGTTGTTTAGTTTTTGTTCCTGTTGTCCTGCGTCAAGAGGTCTAGTTGCAACAACATAAAAAGTTTAGTTGTCTTATTGTTACAATACCAATCTTTATACACTAAACTAGAAAAACTGGGTTCTAATTTGTTACTGTTGTTCATATTTTTCCAACCTAAAAATATGGACCTAACACATTTGAAAGGTTAAGTTTCTTCCCATGGACAAAGACTATCTTCATATGTGTTAGGACATATGTGTTTTTCACTTGTTAAAGACATATGTCACTTTTTATGTAAATTGGCTAATCCTTATGACAAAACGCACTCTACTTGTAATTGGGTAGTTCTAGGTGTTTTTAATACTTCAAGAAACATTGTTTCAAGATCAAGTGTTGAAGTCATCAAGTCTGTTCAAGAAAAAGCAAGCTGAAGTGCAATTTCATTAACTCTCGACACCTGCTCGATAGCTACCTCAACACCTGCTATCTGTCGAGAATTACGAAAATCAGTTTTCTGATTTGATTTTCTTGGGATCCGTGAATATGGTTTTGGGCTTTCTTTTCTTCTAACCCTAAACATATAAAAGGATTGTTTTAAGAGCCGTCAAATAAGACACAAGTTGCAAAAGTATTGAGCAATCCTTGTTCAAGCAAATTGTGATCAAAAGACGAAGTTCTTAACCTAGTTCATCTTCTCTCTTGAAGTTGCTGTGTATTTGCACCATAGGGTTTTGTAACCAAGCATCTTCCTGATCTTCATCGTGTATGATGAACTGAAGAACTTTGCAGCCAACCTCTCCTTCTAAAGTTGGTGTTTGAAGACGCGTACTGGGATCCGCGCATTAGTTAGTCACGTACTTGGGAGCCGTGCATCAAAGGTGGAAATTGTCACTACAGATCAAGTCCAATTGGGTATTGGGGTAAGGGTTCAACTGTAGGTTGGTAAGGTACTTGGGATTCCTTTACTTGTAACCGCTTGATTTGATAATAGTGGAGTTTCGGGAGTGGTGACCTGAAAATCACCCGGTGGGGTTTTTGCCGTTAGGGTTTTCCCCATTCGTAAACAAATCACCGTGTTATTTATTTTTCCGCTGCATATTTAGTATTTGGTGATTTGTTTGTGCTTCCACGCAATTGCATGCTTAATTGATTAATTAACAACTTGGCTAATTAATTAATTAATTAGGGTTTATCACAAGGGGTCATTCAGATTGTGGCCTATCAAGTGGTATCAGAGCAGGCACACTTTGATTAGGTTTAATCTTTGCTATGTTGATCCATTGACCCCTGTTTGTCATGGATAGAGGATAATCTTTAATCATACCTCCTTTATTTGATGGCTCTAACTATGCATACTGGAAAGTACGCATGAGAGCTTTCTTGCAGTCTTTAGATGAAAAGGTGTGGCAAGCTGTAGAGATTGGCTAGACTAAGCCAAAAGAAGAACTGGCCAATTGGGATGATGCAAAGATCAAGGCGGCTAACTTCAACAGCAGAGCGTTAAATGCCCTATTTAGCCCAGTCACCAATGAAGAGTTCAAGAAGATATCCTCAACTGAAACTGCTAAGGAGGCTTGGACCATCCTCCAGACAACCTGTGAAGGAACAAAGGCTGTCAAAGATTCAAAGCTTCAGAGGCTCACTACAAGCTTTGAAGAAATTAAGATGGAGGAGGATGAGTCGTTTGATGAGTTCTATGCCAAGCTCAAGGACATAGTGAACTCAGCCTTCAATCTTGGGGAAACCATCCCTGAACCCAAGATTGTAAGGAAGGTGCTCAGATCTCTACCTGAGAGAGTCCATGCCAAGATTACGGCAATAGAGGAATCAAAGGACATTGACAAGATTCCTTTGACTGAGCTGGTTGGAAACTTGCAAACCTATGAAATAGGGTTATCTAGGATTGGCAAGTCAAGTAAAGGCAAAAGCATGGCCTTGAAGGCAAAGAGCAGTGATACAGATGAGTCTTCCGATGATGAAGATTCCAAGTTGAAATCCTACATCACCCGGCAGTTCAAGAAGTTCATGAAGAATGCCAATGGAAGGAGCTTCGACAAGGACCGTAGGCAGTTCAGTTCTTCTCAGTTTAAAAGCCAAGACAAAGGGAAGAAGGATGCTAAGGATGGCGGTCAGTACACTGTTCCTGCAGGACCAAAGTGCTTTGGATGTCATGGGTTCGGTCACATGAAGCATGAATGCCCGACATATCTCAAGAGCATTGGGAAGAGTAAGGAACTTGCTGCAACCTTAAGTGACACTGAGCCTGAAGATGATTCCGACGATGAGGATGACGGAATCTTAAATGCCTTCACTGCCATAGTCAATCCTACTGAAGGGATTGTTGAAGAAGTGGATGAAGAAGAAGAACTGGTGGAGTCAAAATTTGAAAAGATGGATGATCAAGATGATATCCATTCAGCCTATGAGAAGCTTTACAAGCTCTTTGAAAAGCATGAGAAATTATATAGGCTGGCCACCAAGAAGCTCAGTGAGGTGGAACTCGATCGTGAAGAGTTATCCACAAAGTTTGATGAGGCGAATCAAACTATTGGAGCACTGAGATTTGAGAACAACTTTTTGGCTGAGAAGACCAAGAAGCTTGAAGCGGAGCTATTTCAAGTTAGAGCTCAACTGGAGAGGACTTCAAGTGCAAAGCTTGATGAGATACTCAACAATCAGAAATCTGCTTCGGATCGAACTGGTTTGGGGTATGGTCTTTCTTTCTCTAATACTGCTTCTACTAGCAATACTGTTTTTGTTCCTCCTGCTAATAACACTGAAATTGAGAATGTTGATGTTAAAACTGAATTAGCTAGTGAGAACTTAGACAAGAATAAATCTATCTTAGGAGCACCCCCTAAGCAAGATAAGAAAGATGCTAAGAACCCTAGGGCTAAGGAGGCTAACTCTCAAAAGCCTAAACAAAAGAAGCAGCATCTCTGTCATCATTGTGGAGCTGCCGGTCATACTCGACCAAATTGCTATAAGTGGCTAGCCACTCAACAGAGCAATGGCATGATAGCATCTGGAAGCCAATCTCAGCTTCAATCCTCTCTTGCTCCTCTTGGAGATCTTCTGAAAGCCCTCATGTTCCTTTCAAACTTGAATGGATTCAATTCTTCCCCCTCACCGCCGGCTCAAGGATTCAATCAAAGGAAAGGTTCTTCCAAGATGTGGAAGAAAAAGGACTCTAAGTGATTTAATCACTTTCTTTTCCCTTCTTGTTTTTCTGTTTGTCGCATTGCTTATGTGTTTTACTTTTCTGCTGAGTCAGTCTAGTTTTTGCTTTGCTTTGTTAACATGTTTTGTGTGTTTACTTTCAGTGTTGTTTAATTTTTGTTTTTAAATATAAAAATAAAAAAAAAATTGAAAAATTGAAAAAAAAAAATACAAAAACAGTGTGTGTTTTGTGTACTTTGGTATTTGTGTACCTTGGATGGCCATTGAAACAAAGTTTCTAAACTTTGTATCTATTGTAGCTTAGATGAGCATCTCTATGCACAACTAAGCAAGTGAGCTTTGTAGCTCTTGTTTGTGATGAGTAAGATTAAGTTATCTCTTAAACTTAACACTCATATCACTCTTTTTGACGGGTAGGACTAGAAAATCCTAAGAGAAAGGCATAAATAACCATCTCACCACTGTTACCCGCCAATCATAGTATGACACCTGTATGCTTCGGCATAGCAAAAGTGCAGTGTCAAAGACATTCGTATGCTTCGGCATAGCAAAAATGCGATGTCAAATGCTTAACATCTTGGGTATTTCTTTTCTCTCTATTTATGCTCATGCATGATATGCTTAAAAGAAAATATGCAAAGAAAATATAAAGCAAAAAGATTAAAGATGCTTTGAATATGATTGCAAGCGTGTTTTCTAGGAGATGTGGGAATTATAGGATGTACCTCGAAGGTGATAGTCCCCATCAAACAGTTATGATTGTGTGTGAGTTAAAGTTATTTTCTCATATCTCAGATCGTCATAACATGTATACACATATGCAATCTTGCGATGTTTTTCACACACAACACGCAATATTCTTTGCTACTCTTGATACATGTGCAGGTACAATGTGATTTGGCCATCACAAGTGTTTACATATGCTAATGTATGCTCACTAAACTGTCTTGACTTGTTTTTGAAATATAAAATTGGTTAGACTTGTTTAGTGTGTGTGTGTGTGTGTTTCTGAGGATCCATGTGCTTTTAACTTCTTTTGAGAGATGTTTTTGAGAGCTTAATATGTTGTTTGGATCTATGGTTGAGGTGTAAGTTGAATTGCATTCATGTCTGTGTTTTTCTCTTCTCGAAAAACTGCTTTTCACTGAAGGCTCGACACCTCCTCGACACCTTCTCGACACCTGGTCATCTGTCGAGGTTCTCAAGCTTTTCTTATCGCAATCTCGACACTTCCCTCGACACTTGGTGGATCGATCGAGATATCTTCTGTCTTCTCGATACCTTCTCGATACCTCGTCGATCGATCGAGCTTCTGTTCTCTGAAATTGGTCTTGTACCTCGACACCTTCTCGACACCTTCAGCTGTCGAAGGCCATTTTCTCGATACCTTCCTCGACAGCTTCCTCGATACCTCTCGACACCTCAGCTGTCGAGATTTACTGAAGTGTCTATATAAGTTTTTCTCGCGATTCAGACTTCATTCTCTCGATCTCTCTCGATCTGTCCGCGACTGTTCATCTCCCAAACTCCTTTTTCTCACTCCAAATCCTCAATCCACGTGATTTTTGGCCCTTCCTTGCTTCAAATCACTTGGTATGATCTCTCTTTCCCTCATAATTCATGCATTTCATGTTTTGAAACTTAGGTTTTGGGGTTTTTGAAAATTTTTGGGGTTTTTCAAAATTGATGAGGTTTTTCTTCAAATTTTGGGTTGGGTTTGCACTTAAATGTTTTTAAAATGTCGTACATTGCATTTCATGTGCATTATAATGATATTTTCATGCATTTAGATGTGAGTACTTTGTTTATATGCTGATTAGGATTGGATTGGGCTGAGCCCATGATGATTTTTCTGTTTTGCATGTCACATGTTCATGCATTCCCATGCATACGTACTCTTTGTTCATATATCTGTCATATTTGAACTAATTTGGGACTTTTCTGTTTGTCTCCCTCTCTATCTCTTTCTCATTGTTTTACGTTAGTAGTGTCTATGGCACCCAAATGTAAATCCACTCCTGCTCGGAACCCTCTGCGTTCTAGAGCATCTTCATCTTCTGATTCTGCTCCTTTTAACCTTCGGTTCCGTGATGGAGATGCCCAAAAGGCATTTACTGAGAACTTTTCTAGACGAGGTGTTCATTCGGAACGCCAAGTCATTTTGGCAGACTTCGCCAACACTGACCTTCCCTCTGTCATTCACAGTAGGGGATGGGGGTCACTGTGTGACATCCCGGTCACTTGTCCTCTCGTGCTCATACAGGAGTTCTACTCCAACATGCACGGGATTGATCGTTCAGTACCTCTCTTCTTCACTCGCGTTCGAGGTACGCGCATTCATGTCACTCCGCAGCTAGTTGCGGATGTGCTTAGGGTACCTAGGATAGAGTTTCCCGATTACCCTTCTTGTGAGCGTCTGAGGACTGTGTCCAAAGAAGAGCTCATCTCTGCCTTCTGTCAGCGTCCTGCTGATTGGGGTGAGCATCTGTACACATCATGTAGGCCTTTTGCTAAAGGTCCTAGATTTCTTAACATGGTGATGACTTTTGTACTCCATCCACTCTTTCACTACAACTCTATCACAGAGCCTCGTGCTCGGTTTTTGCTATCACTTCTAGAGCATCTTACTATAGACTTTCCCTCTCATTTCATCCTGTCTATCATAGATGTCCATCTAGATTCGGTGTCCCGTGATAAGCTCATCTTTCCTTCCGCTATCACGAGGATCTTACGCCATTTTTCTATCCCCTTTCCTGTGTCTGACCACTTCACTCATATCTGTGCCATAGATGCCACTACCGTAAAACGTAGTGAGACTCAGTTTAGGTCGAGACAGACGGATGCCACTCCTCCCTCCCGTTCGGCTCCGTCCAGATCTGCTCCATCCAGATCCGCTCCATCTACATCTACTCCTTCCTCTACGGGCGATGTATCTCTAGGTGACATTATGGCGCAGCTGCAGCGCATGGACACTCGCCTTGATACACTCTATGCTGAGTTATATTAGGTGAATGTTCGTGTTAGTCGTATTGCACAACGGCAGGCGACCATGGGTGGTTTTGCTCCAGAGGCTACTCCTTCATCACCCACTCCAGTAGCTTCAGATTCTGAGGATGAGGATGATGATGATGGCGATGATGATGATGATGGAGATGCTAGCTCTACTGATGAGATGTCTACATGACACTCTACCCTTTGTCACTCGTGACAAAAAGGGGGAGTAGTTTTGGGTTATGAGAGTAGTCATCTTAGGGGGAGAGTTAGTATAGGACATTTTGATAGGGGGAGTGTTGATATTTTTGAGGGATGTAGTGAGGTTTTGATGTATCTTTTCTTTTCTTATCCTTTTAGATACATTGTTCTTGTATATGAGGTCTTGTGACCAGTTTTACATACATGGTACTTATTCTTTATATATGTGTGGATGTATGTTTATTTCACCTCTCTCTTCATGTGTTGTTTCTTCTCTATCTTTATACACATGTTCTTTATACTTGTATGCAATCTATTTATTTCTGTTTCACACAAGATGCCTTGATGAGTTTTGTTTAAAGTGTTTCAGAAATACAGATTGTCAAAGTCTACTTGTCATAAACTCTCTTCTTACAAAGTTTTTCAAGAGTTTGTGTTAGGGTAGATTTTATTGTATTCAACAAGTGAGTATGAGTTGAGTGATTTATGACTTCTCTCATATGTTCATTTGTTTGTTGTGGTTTTGTCACGGATTGCCAAAGGGGGAGATTGTTAGGACATATGTGTTTTTCACTTGTTAAGAACATATGTCACTTTTTATGTAAATTGGCTAATCCTTATGACAAAACGCACTCTACTTGTAATTGGGTAGTTCTAGGTGTTTTTAATACTTCAAGAAACATTGTTTCAAGATCAAGTGTTGAAGTCATCAAGTCTGTCCAAGAAAAAGCAAGCTGAAGTGCAATTTCATTAACTCTCGATAGCTACCTCAACACCTGCTATCTGTCGAGAATTACGAGAATCAGTTTTCTGATTTGATTTTCTTGGGATCCATGAATATGGTTTTGGGCTTTCTTTTCTTCTAACCCTAAACATATAAAAGGATTGTTTTAAGAGCCGTCAAACAAGACACAAGTTGCAAAAGCATTGAGCAATCCTTGTTCAAGCAAATTGTGATCAAAAGACGAAGTTCTTAACCTAGTTCATCTTCTCTCTTGAAGTTGCTGTGTATTTGCACCATAGGGTTTTGTAACCAAGCATCTTCCTGATCTTCATCGTGTATGATGAACTGAAGAACATCGCAGCCAACCTCTCCTTCTAAAGTTGGTGTTTGAAGACGCGTACTGGGATCCGCGCATTGGTTAGTCGCGTACTTGGGAGCCGTGCATCAAAGGTGGAAATTGTCACTACAGATCAAGTCCAATTGGGTATTGGGGTAAGGGTTCAACTGTAGGTTGGTAAGGTACTTGGGATTCCTTTACTTGTAACCACTTGATTTGATAATAGTGGAGTTTCGGGAGTGGTGACCTGAAAATCACCCGGTAGGGTTTTTGCCGTTAGGGTTTTCCCTATTCGTAAACAAATCACCGTGTTATTTATTTTTCCGCTGCATATTTAGTATTTGGTGATTTGTTTGTGCTTCCACGCAATTGCATGCTTAATTGATTAATTAACAACTTGGCTAATTAATTAATTAATTAGGGTTTATCACAAGGGGTCATTCAGATTGTGGCCTATCAATATGGACGTTGATTGTAGCAGTTACCTAATACACTAGAAGCTTTGAATCCATCTAATTATTGGTTCTACAATAGTAATTATCTACCATTCTATTTAATTTTGGCAAACAAAAGCCACACAGAAACTTTCCACCAAAGTATTAAGTTATTAACAACTCCTTGAAATATCAACACATCCAATCAGTTGTATACAAGACATGGTGTGTTCAATTAGTTCAGAGCTTGGTCAATTGTGAACAGAGATGAGCGATGTACATTGTAAGAACAAAGTACAGGTTTAGTACACATACTAATTCAATCTATTGGTTGTGCCGTAGTAACATAGAATTGTAATATTTTCTCATTGAACTGGTCTTATTCGTTGAAACTTTAAGGCACAGGGTAGTAGTTAAAGAATAATTTGGCAATCAAAAAGAAAATTGGTAATAATCGAAGACTGAACAAGTCTATATATCATTCACGTGGAAAACCATAGACCTATTCAATGTGTCTTATCTATAAATAGACATGCCTTCCATGCAACATTTCTCATCCCTCATCCGAAGCAAAAATATATAGAACAGAAGATAGAGTAAGCGTGAAATATGACGAAAGCTTACATTGTAACTGTTGCCCTCTTCGCTTTGGCATTCTCTCTTGCCTCTGCCTCTGACCCCGATCCCCTGCAGGACTTCTGTGTTGCATTTAAGGACTACTCGGACTACTCCAAATCAGCTGGTACAAACTTTTCTTTTTCTTTTTTCAAGTTTCTGCATTATTTTTCTCATGTGAAGAATCTACACTAACCAGAATATTAATGGAAGAAATATTATTAGCTACCTGGCCTTACTATTTTCTGCATCGAAGTCTTAAGCATTCTTTTTAAAGTGTCCATAACAAAAATTCATTTATGCAGTATTCGTTAATGGAAAGTTCTGCAAGGATCCAAAGCTTGTCAAAGCTGAAGATTTCTTCTTCAAGGGATTGAACGTTGCTGGGAACACTGATAATAAAGTTGGGTCAAACGTCACTACCGTGAATGTAGACACATTACCAGGCCTCAATACTCTTGGCATATCCCTGGCTCGAATCGACTTTTCCCCATATGGAGAAAATCCTCCCCATACTCACCCTCGTGGCACTGAAATTCTAGTAGTCTTGGAGGGTACTCTCTTCGTTGGTTTTGTAACATCCAACCCAGATAATCGTCTCTTCACCAAAACTCTAAATAAGGGGGATGTGTTTGTCTTTCCAGTCGGTCTCATTCACTTCCAATTCAATGTGGGAAAAACTAATGCAATTGCCATTTCTGGTTTAAGCAGCCAAAATGCAGGCGTAATCACAATAGCAGATGCTGTCTTTGGATCCAATCCTCCCATTAATCCTAATGTTCTCACCAAGGCCTTCCAACTCGACAAAAATGTGGTTGAAGAGCTTCAGAAAGAATTTGGAGTTGAAAAGTAGAAAAAAATTGTTTGCAAGTGCCTTGAAGCACTAGTCATTTTGCTATGTTTATCTCTGTGCAATCATAACTAGAATAAAATAAAACAATTGCTTATGTAACTCATTTTAAATTTAGAGGGTTTGGGATATAATAAAAGAATGTTGGGTTTAGTAACTCTTCCTCATTTGTCTATTTTTATATTAATTTATGCAGTAAAAACATTATTTACTAAATTCAAAAAAAAGGAAAAAAAATTGCATAATGTATTAAGCTATGGTTTATTTAAGTTAGACTGAAGCTCAACTACAGTTAAATGAAAAAAGGCTTCCAAAAAAACAGGCATAGTTACATAAATTGAATATATCCATTTTCAGCTCATATGTTGTATCCCAAGCTAGCTTTGCAGTGGCGGCACCAAAAATTTTGTTCAGGGTGGTTATTAAAAAATTTAAATTAAACAAAATTTAAATAAAATAAAACTTGAATATATTGACATAAAAAAAATTGTCACATATACATAAAGTTTTAAAGTTTCCTTCTACAGGTTTTTCATATTTTGAAATTGTTGTATGATAGCTTCATTATTAATGCTATCAGCCACATCTTTTTCGACATAAACAACCAAGTAATCATTAAACTATTGGTTTACCTTTCAATTACCAACATCTTGCCTAAATAAGTATCAATATAAACAAAATGCATCATCCTTTTTTATGATATGTTCCAACCAATATTTTGTATTCTTTAAACTAATCAGGATTAAATCAATGCAATGCTCTACTAATTTCTTTTTTAGGGAAATCATGTCTAAGAGTTTGACAAGAACATCTTCGTAAATATGCTCTTTTTATATTCTCTCGATCATTAGGATGAAAAGATGAGACTTTTTCTCATAGCCTAGGATCTAAAGAAGATTATTCAAGTGAATACGAATTTGCTTAGAAGATAAATTTTACAATAAAAGTGATTTCCTTATAAGAAATTTGTCCATAATGCTAACAAAAAAATAAAGGGTAAGCTACAAGTTCATTCATCATATTCAACTTAGGCATTAAACCGTTACATTAATCATGTTCAATAAAGTCTTGAGGTATAATTTTAGTGCATATGTGTATGTACAAGATGTATCACATAAATCCAATAAATTAAGCTAAAAACTAAAGCAAGCACTAACTGACTAGTTATTGGAAAATATGCATTTTTTTTATTAAAAAAATAGCAATTTTAAAATATGTCTTTTGAAAACACAATTTAAAATATCACAATTAAACATTTGATTTGGGCTTTTAGGCTAATTTGTTTGTTTAGACAATTTTTGAGAATTGCTACGTCCACAATATTTTCACAATAAATCATAGTTGGCAATTGTTACTAGTTTAAATTTACATATCATTAAAAAAAAAAAAAAAAATTCCACCAGTAACAACTTGCTACTTAGAATTTGTTATGAAAGTATTGAGGACATGTTGTGAACATAACATTTCTCGAAATTTTTTGGTTCAATCTTCAATGGAACAAAATTTTGGAGAAGTGAAATTTTATTTATAATGGGAAAATTTTTATTTAGGATGCTCAAGTTTTTTTTAGGGTGGTCAAGTTTTTTTTACACAACCCATATTAATTTAGAATTTCATTTTTTTAAAGTATAATTATTTTTTTTCCCCAAGTTGAGGGTGGTCCTGTGACCACCCTCAATTATACATGGTGCCGCCCCTATAGCTTTGGCCATCCTTAGCTGACTCACGTAATTTGTGAGCAACACTATTATAATTAAATTGTACATGAAGATGAACTAAGGGAGTCAATTTCGTATCGAATGCTGTTTCAGTTTGGCTAAGGGAATGAAATATTTCAGTTCTAATTGATACCAGTGTACCGTTTCGGGATTATTGTTATTTATATATTTCTATACATAAATATATATTTGTATTATTTATGTAATTATGAATTTTTATGTTTATCATCATAAATTTTAAAATCAACATATTTTATAAGCCTACATATTAGCTTAAGTACATTAATCAATATATTAGATTAAATAAAATGTTTATGAATAATTTTTTTCAATATATATATTAGAAACAAGCTGGTATAGCCGAAATAAGCCGGTACAACCTAGAATTTTTTCTAGTACGTTTTGGAGGAGTATCAGTACCGGTTTAATGGCTGGTATAGTATATTTACCTGGTACATGTACGGTATTGACTTCCTTGACATGAACTTGTTCTAGCTTTGATCTGACGGCCACAAACACAGAACTTAACAAAATAAATCTTCAAATTTAAAACCAAAAACTTAATCCATTCAAAGTATGACATAAAATCTACAGGCTATCATACACCCAAACCATAAGTTACCATCATTTAGACTACAACAGCAGCAGCTAATTCTATTCAAAAGGAAGAAAATTTTAAGACACTTTATATAATACGTTTGCATGTTCATAAAACTTACTTTAACTTGAATACCAAATTGTAACCTAAATATTTGATCCTGAAAATGACATGGTTCATACTGCACAATTTTATTTTTTTTTAATTATTAATTAAAACAAGTTCAAGTGATTTAATTACTGGCATAAATTGGAGAGTGTAGCCCCTTTGAGAATATAGGAGCTTTGAACTTGAGAGTTTTAACTATTTTTTTATTGTTAAAAAAAGAAAAAGTAATAGGAAATCAATGGTAAGCACAAGTGCACAGGATTTTCTTTTCGAAGTGAGTAGTGATAGAGAGTAGGGATAATTCAAATTTTACTATATAACCTTTATAAATTCATGTCACACAAAACAAAACAAAAAAATGTTATCGTTTATTATGTTATTGAAATCCATCAATTACATTCATTGTTATGTCAATTTGTTAACTCATTGTAATAAAATAAAGTGGCTTTAGCATTAAGGATAGCTTATGTATAATACAGGCACCTTGTATGAGTTTCGATGATGAGATTGCCTACTCCAAATTTGTCTTGGTCATGTGGGTTGAAAAGTAGTAAAGATAGAAGTGGTTAAAGAATATTAAGAAGAAGAAGAAAAAAAAGTCGTTAAAAAATAAATAATCGATAAAACTTAGATATAATTTCTTAGTTAAATGCAATACATTTTCTTAATTAAATTCAAATACATAAGTGAATTTAATTTAATTTTCCTTTTAAAAAAAATACATTTTATACTGTACTGGTCAATATAGATTATAGACATATATTTCAATTTAAGCACAATGAAAAGCTGTATTTAAGTTTTGTCTATGAATAATAATAAGCTAGGAAGACCAACCAAATTTATCACTTCCTTTATCTTTTTCTTCTTCTTCTATCCTTTTTGGCATAAAATGAATTAAAAATAGTGTAAGTTGAGAGTAATCAACGCACTAACAATCAGATTTAATTTCAATAAATCAGATTTGCAATATAACAAAGCTGACCTAAGCTCAAGTTGAACTGAAGTCTATTGAAACCTATCTTCCATGGTGCAGGTGAAGACTGGATAGCTTGATGTTGATTGATGCTATCCAAAACTCAATGGATTACACTCTGAAGTTAAGATAAACATTTGAATTTTGAAACCCAGGCATATACGATCCAGCATATTCTTGAAATGCAGCCACAACTATCACATTCGTACCAAGCTTTGAATCCATCTAATTATTGGATCTACAATAGTAATTATCAACCGTTCTATTTAATTTAGGCAGACAAAGTCACTGAGAAACTTTCCACCAAAATATTAAGTTATTAAAAACCCCTTGAAGAAATACAGACACATCCAATCAGTTGAATACACACGATGTGTTCAATTAGTTCAGAGCTTGATCAATTCTGGACAGAGATGAGAACAAAATACAGGTTTAGTACACCTACTAATTCAATCTATTGGTTGTTAAGATTGGTTATGCCGTAGTAACATAGAATTGTAATATTTTTTCATTGAACTGTTCTTATATGTTGAAAATTTAAGGCATGGGGTAGTAGTTAAAGAATAATTTGGCAATCAAAAAGAAAATTGGTAATAATGGAAGACTGAACAAGTCTACATATCTTTCACGTATGGAAAACCATAGACCTATTCAATGTGTCTTATCTATAAATAGACATGCTTTCCATGCAACATTTCTCATCCCTCACCCGAAGCAAAAATATATAGAACAGAAGATAGAGTTAGCCTGAAATATGAGGAAAGCTTACATTGTAACTGTTGCCCTCTTCGCTTTGGCATTCTCTCTTGCCTCTGCCTCTGACCCCGATCCCCTGCAGGACTTTTGTGTTGCACTTAAGGACTACTCGGACTCCAAATCAGCCGGTACATACTTTTCTTTTTCTTTTTAAAGTTTGTGCATTATTTTTGTCATGTGAAGAATCTACACTAACCAGAATATTAATGGAAGAAATATTATTAGCTACCTGGCCTTACTATTTTCTGCATTGAATTCTTAAGCATTCTTTTTAAAGTGACATAAAAAAAATTCCTTTATGCAGTATTCGTTAATGGAAAGTTTTGCAAGGATCCAAAGCTTGTCACACCTGAAGATTTCTTCTTCGAGGGATTGAACATTGCTGGGAACACAGATAACAAAGTTGGGTCAAACGTCACTATGGTGAACGTAGACACATTACCAGGCCTCAATACTCTTGGCATATCCCTGGCTCGAATCGACTTTGCACCATATGGAGAAAATCCTCCCCATACTCACCCTCGCGGCACTGAAATTCTAGTAGTTGTGGAGGGTACTCTCTTCGTTGGTTTTGTAACATCCAACCCAGAGAATCGCCTCTTCACCAAAACTCTAAATAAGGGGGATGTGTTTGTCTTTCCAGTTGGTCTCATTCACTTCCAATTAAATGTGGGAAAAACTAATGCAGTTGCCATTTCTGGTTTAAGCAGCCAAAATGCAGGCGTAATCACAATAGCAAATGCTGTCTTTGGATCCAATCCTCCCATTAATCCTGATGTTCTCACCAAGGCCTTCCAACTCGACAAAAATGTGGTTGAAGAGCTTCAGAAAAAATTTGAAGTTGACAATTATTAGAAAAAAAAAAATGTTTGTAAGTGCCTTGAAGCACTAGTCATTTTGCTATGTTTATCCCCTTGCAACCATAACTAGAATAAAATAAAACGATTGCTTATATATGTAATTCTTTTTTAATTTGGAGGATTTGGGATATAAAAATAATGTTGGGTTTAGTACCTCTTCCTCATTTGTCAATTTGTCTATTAATTTATGCAGTTATTTACTAAATTTAAAAAAAGGAAAAAATATGGATAATATTTTAAGATACATTTTATTTAAGGTTGACTTAAATGAAAAAAGCCTACCAAAAAAATAGGCATAGTTACATAAATTGAATATATCCATTTTCAGCTCACATGCTGTATCCCAAGCTGGCTCACGTAATTTGTGAGCAACACTATTATAATTAAATTGTAGATGAACATGTTCATGTACAATTTAATTATAATAGTGTTGTATAATAATTAAATTGTAGACCAGGTTCATGTACATGAACCTGGTCTAGCCTGGATCGACAGCCACAGTAGTTACAGAAATTAACAAAATAAATCTTCAAATTTAAAACTGAAGACTTAATCCATTCAAAGTAAGACATAAAATCTACAGGCTATCATACACTCAGACACATAAAACAAATTAACAGATAATTACTCTACAGCGGCAGCACCTAATTAATTGCTGCATAAGCAAAACCTTTTCCATTCGTTTGCTTGTTCACTTTTTGACGGAACTAATACCAGCCCTCTCAGTGATAAAACTTACTTTAAAATCTGTTACATGTGTTGTGTTGGCCCTTGACTTGTATTGCCTCTTTAATCAACAATTTTTACTGGGTCTTGTTTACGTGATTAGAAAGATTATACATGGATAAAAACATATCGTGAAGACTAAGTCATAATTTCTTGGAATTCAAGTTTGAAGATAAAGACACGAGTTTAACAACTTTTGTCTTGGTGATAAAAGTCACTAAAATAGAAATGAGATTAGAATTTGTTGTTCCTTTATTAGAAGAAATACGTGGAAATTGTGCTTAAGAAATTTATTATGAGATATTATGTGTTTTCATCATGAGAAGAAGAATAAAATTGTCTGCATGTCCAAGGGGTTGGAACTTGGAACTCTCATCATGAGCCTAATCTTTGTCATGTGCTTCAATTTTCCATGCTGTCGTACAACACGTAGTGCCGCATTAAATTTCTTTATATATAACCTAATTTCCATCTTGAATACCAAATTGTAAACTAAATATTTGATCCTGAAAATGACATGGTTCATACTGCACATTTTTTTTTAATTATAAAATAAATCAAGTTCAAGTGATTTAATTATTGGCATAAATTGGAGAGTGTAGCCCCTTTGAGAATATAGGAGTTTTGAACTTGAAAGTTTTAATTATTTCTTTATTGTTAAAAGAAAAGAAAAAAAAAAGAAAAGAAAATGGAAATCAAAGGATTTTTTCAAAGCGAGTAATGCTAGAGAATAGGAATAATACAAATTTTACTATATAACTTTTATAAATTCATGTCTCACAAAACAACAACAAAAATGATATTTTTTATTATGTTATTGAAATCCATCAATTATATTGATTGTTATGTCAATTTGTTAACTTGTTGTAATAAAATTTAGAGTGGCTTTAGCATTAAGGATAGCTTATGTACGTATAATGTAGGCGCCTTGTTTGAGTTTCGGTGCTGAGATAGCCTACTCCAAATTTGTCTTGGTCATCATGTGAGTTGAAAAGTAGTAAAGATAGAAGTGGTTAAAGAATATTAAGAAGAAGAAAAAAAAGTTGTTAAAAAATAAATAATCAATAAAACCTAGATATGATTTCTTAGTTAGCTAGATGCAATACATTTTCTTAATTAAATTCAAATATATAAGTGAATTTAATTTGATTTTTCTCAAAAAAGATAATCCATTTTATACTGTAATGGTCAATATAGAATACTGACATGTGTTTCAATTTAAGCATACTGAAAGACTGTATTTAAGTTTTGTCCATGAATAATAAGCTAGGAAGACCAACCAAATCTATCACTTTCTTCTTCTTCTTTTTCTTTTCTTTTTTTGGCATAAAATGAATTAAAAATAGTGTTATTTAAGAGTATTCAAAGCATTAACAATCAGATTTAATTTCGTTAAATTAGGTTTGCAATGTAAACAAAGTTGACCATAAGAGCATTCACATCCGGACTGCCAAATGATATATGTACGACAGATTTAGCATTAAAGGCCAAAAACCACTCAACACCCGGACTTGTAAGTGTTTAGAATTGCAAAAAAAATTTGCAATATACTGCTACAGTACCATCGTAAATTTACTATGGTACTGTAGCAGCATTCTAAAACAAAATAATAATTTTTTAATCTCACCTATAAATATCTGCCACTTTCTCTCTCCTCCACTCTCTGTCTCACGTCTCTCTCTTCATCTCTCAATCTCTAATTCTCTCTCTCCTTTTAGTCCCTATTCACTCCCTCTCTTCAGACTCAAAACTCCATAGCCACCACACCATGGCATGACCCATTGTCACCGACCATGGCAAGCCACAACCCATTCATTATTTCTTTTCCCTCTCTCGTTGTAGATCAATGTGGTGGCGTGGAGATTGGCGTTTGGGGTTTGGCACAGAGATCAGTGTTTGGGTGTGGTGTGGAGATCAGCATTGGACTGTGGGTTTGTCGTGGGTTTTGTTTGGGTTTGTCGTGGATTGCGTGGGTTTGGATTGGCGTGGGTTTCTCTTGGTGGTTGTCGGTGTGGGTTTCATCTAAGGTTGTCGGCGTGGGTTTTGGTGGTTGGAATGGTGGTGGCATGGTGGTGGGTACTGTGATTATGGTGGTGGTTGCTAGCTGGTGCAGTGGTGGTTTTGCGTGGTGGTGGCTGGGTTTTTTCACTTGGTGGGCCATGATTTCTTGGATTTCTTTGGATATTGGTGGAGTTGTTGTGGCAGTTAGGTCGACGGTGGAAGTGGGTTTAGTGTGTTTGTGGTGGTGGTGGCGGCGAGAGGTGATGCAAAGAGAGAGTTATTTGGAAGTGGGTTTGATTGATATTTGGTTTCCGCAAAGTGGTTTTTATTTTTGGAGGTTTGTTTGAGTTCTGGGCTACTGAGAAATCAGCCAAATTCCGAGAAAGTTAAGGTTTTTGGCATCTAGGTTTGATTTGTATTGGATTTTTGCAGGTGGGTTTTTTTTTAGCCTTTTTGGACGGTGGAGGTGGTTTGGTTTCAGTGGAAGAGAGGTAAAATTAGAGAGAGGAGAGAGATGGGAGAGAAAGATTTGGATTTGGGATATATTATTTTATTGGGTAGATATATTATTTTAAGAACAAAGTTTAGCTACAAAATTAGTCGTAGCCTTAGGTTACAACCTTACTCAATATCTTTTTATTGAAGGTGAATTTTGACAAATCTGCCATTAGATTACATCTTATTCTTTTATCCTCCATGATTGTAAAATTTCAAGAAAATTAAAGATCTATAGTTATGTCATCAATAAATTATTTAAATTTTAAGTTTTTGTAGTTTAAAATTATGCATAAAATATAAGTTTATAGATTATATAGTAAATAATATCCGATTAACACAAAATTTGACATGTGTATTAAGAGTGTAAAGAACATGTAATTCAATGATTAGATTTAAAAAATATGTAATAATGTTTATTTATTGAGTAAGGTTATAGCCTTAAGCTACAACCAATTTTGTAGCTAAACTTTGTCCTTATTTTAATGAATAAAATAGGAAAATAAAAGTTGGGATGTTGGATGTGTTGTAAAATAGTATGGTATAAATAATAAAATAGTTTTTTGAGATGGTAAAATATGATAGGATGAAATTCTCGGATGCGAATGCTCTAAGCTCAAGCTGAACTGAAGTCTATTGAAACCTATTTTCCATGGTGCAGGTGTGGAGGGGAGAGCTTGATGTTGTCAACGTCATGTTGATTGATGTTATCAAAAACTCAATGGATTACCCTCTGGAGTTGAGATAAACATTTGAATTTTGAAATCCAGGCATATACGACCCAGCATATTCTAGAAAGTTGAAATGCAGTCACAACAATCACATTCGTACCAAGCTTAAACACCACCTTTTTTTTTCCCTTTAAAAAAAGAAAACCAAAATTGAATGTCCAACATGTTATATCACTACAACAAAGTGCATTATTTTTTTTGATATGCCAAATTCTTTTACCATCAAAATAAATAAATAAAGGATTCTTTTTAATGATGTTTTCCCAATGGTTGCAAAAAAAGTTGTGAATAGGAGGACGATAACTTTTTGTGGTTCAAAATGGCGTCCGTTTGTTTTCACTTTAAAATCCATTTTATTTCGGTACTTTCCTTGAAAATAATTGGTAAAAACTGAAATTGAGATAAATTTTTTGGACAGCCTTCTAGCTAAATATTATGATAGAAAAACTAAATGTTAGTTATATTTCTACAACTAGTCGTTAATTGGTTTGATGGACATGGAAATTTTTACAACTAGTCATTAGCCCGTGTAATGCACAAGAAAATTCATCAGCTTAAAATACATTTTTTTTTTTTTTGAAAGAGAGTTTCAATCTATGGCATCTGCTTCTGATGATAGTTTTTTATTATCAGACTAAGACATCAATCGGGTTTTGGTGTAACCGAAGATTGAACCCCCAAATCTTTTATTCAACCATCAAAAACTTTACCATTTGAACTAACTAGAACCCATAAATACATAATATGATTAAAATAAAATAAGATGATTTTAATCTATCTATCTATCTATCTATCTATCTATATATAAACTGAAGCGTAATATTTATTGTTACTACGTTCTTATCGAGTCATTTCAATGGTTACATCATTCACCTATTTTCAACATTCTCTCTCTTATTTTTAACTCTCTTTCTTTATTATTAATTTCCCAACTTATTGTTATACTTTCTCTAACTTTTCCTCTCCCTTTTACCTTTTTCATCTCCTCACTACTATCTACCTTAATATCACTTTTCCTCTATCCTTTTATCTTCCTTTATTTTTTGTTTTTCTTATTCCCCTCCTCTTATTATATATTTACTATTTCACGTCTTATACATAGTTTTCCCACATACAAAAGGTTATTTCTCTCTCTCTCTCTCTCTCTTCCATTTTTGGTGGATTTTTTAAAATATTTTTAGTGCATCTCTACTTTAGGTTGGATGAATTTTTGTATTATTTGAAACTCTACGTTGGGTTGATGTGATTAAGTTTTGTGTTTTTAAGTTGTTATCTTTTTTATTTTCTTTGATTTCATTGATGTTATCATAATGCATTATAAAGATAGTATATAAGAATATAATGTTATTTTATTACATAACATGACTTGGATAATTTGATGTCTACTACTATATATTTTTTTTATTTTTACTATTTTTATTCCCATATTATTTTCTATAAATTTCTTATTATCCTCTCTCACATTCTCTCTTGAAAAGTGGTTATTTTATTTCTCTTGTTTTTTTTATTCTTTAAAGCAACTCTATTTTATATTGATGAATTATTGTGATTTTTAAAACTCTATTTTGGGTTCATACATTTTGGTGTTGTATTTTTTTAGTTCCCAATCACAAGTAATCTTCTCTCTCTACAATAAAATTTAGAGATATAAATTATACATATTCAATATAAGCTTGATATGAGTTTTGATTATCATAATAATATCTTTTAAGAGAATGAATATATAATTTGAATAATTTATTTAAATAAAAATTATATATATATATATATATATATATAATTCTTAAATGTATAATCAATCTCATACAATTCGTTTAAAAGTAACGACGTTAAAACAAATGAATAATTTCCCTAATGATTATATTATATATTTATAACTTTTATGTTTAGAAAGACTTTCACTTAAATTTAGCCGTATCGAAGTTGACGGAAATAATACATTAAAGTGGATCAACAAAAGCATAGTAACAATAAATGTTATGCTTAAAATTTAAGAAATTACAAGCTTTCAACCCAAATAGGTGCTTTCAACCCAAATATGTCTTTTTCCATCATGTAAGTGCAAAAAAATGATTGAAGTATACCAAAATGAACCGAATGGGCCAAATTGGAGCAAATGGAACAAAGTGGACCAAATGGACTTAATAGAATCAAATGGACTGAATAGGAACAAGATGGACCGAATAGGACCAAAGCGGACATAATGGACTGAAGAGGACCAAATCAGACCAAAGTGGACCAAAGAGGACCAATGTAGACTGAACAGGACCGAAGTGGACAGAATGAACTGAATAGAACCAAAGTGGACAAAATGGACTGAATAAGACCAAAGTGTACCGAATAGCCTGAATAGGACTGAAGTGGATAAAAGTAGACAGAGTGGACCGAATAGGACCAATTTAAACTGAATAGGACCAAATTAAATAGAATGGACCGAATAGGACTGAAGTGAACAGAATGGACCGAATAGGACTGAAGGGGACAGAATAGGACCAATGTGGACCGACTAGAGCCAATATGGATTGAACTGACCGATGTGGACTGAATAAGACGAATAGATCGAATTGGACCGAATAGAACTATAGTGGACAAAATGGACTAAATAGGACCCAATAGGACCAAATTAGACTGATTGGACCAAATAGAAACAATGTGGACCGAATTATACTTATGAATATTTATCATTTTTATTGCATTTTTAGGGCTCATATTTCTAATTTCTAATGTCTATTTTAGTATTTTATTGTATTTTTTAACTTAAAAATATAGAGTTTAGCCCAAATATAATAAAATTTCATACTTTTCAACCCAAAAATAAGAAAAAAAATAAAATTTTGAGCTAAACTTAAAAAGAAAACCTACATAAAGAAGTGGTTTAAGACCCAATTATTCTAAAATGAATTGAAGGGGGACCGAAATTGACCAAGTGGAACAAATTGGAACAAAGTAGACTTAATTGGACCGAATAAAAATTGTTTAATTTTTTGGGAGAATAAATTATTTTCAAAAACATTTAGAGAAAAAACTATACATTATATTACAATACAAAATAATTATTTATTCCCACGCATGATGTGGGTCTGTGACTAGTGTCAATAACTACAACATGCATTTCTCTGCACTATTTCCTATTTCTATCCAAATTCAATAACTACATCTAACATCTCTCCCACTGCCCTTCCCGCCACCGTTCTGCTTCTTCCATCATCTTCAAAAAAGAACTGTTGTTGTCAAAGTTATCTTTAAAACGCCTAGGTTTGAATTACGTAGGTTTTGTTGTTAACTTGTCCTTAGTATTTTTTGAGTCTGATAGTTGGACAAAGGTTTTCTGCTCAAGACTTGTGTCGATTTACACAAGCAATAGTACAGTAATGTATGGATCTTAGCCTAAGCAAGGCCTAAGTGTGATGCATGAAGGGCATTCAGCAGATGGTTCCGCAAACATAGCCAAGATACTTGGCTTATGTTTGTAGATATTTGGCATTTTTTTTTTTTTTTGCCCTCTCCATTGGATTCTCCCTAGCAGGGAGTGACTCAGTTTTCTTAAGTTGATTTCAATGTGCCTTAGGGAGAATATGATTGTGCCATTGGTAAATTGTTTTTTGTTCCCCCTGTTTCTGTTATTTGACTGTAATTTTTCTGTGGTGAGGCCTAGCCCATTAAAGCTTTGACTTCTCAGTTCAACCACTGTAAATCGTTCCAAAACAATCTGGTCACAAGCAAGTGCTGTTAGTCATTTACAAAATTTTCATAATGGTGGCACTAGTGAAACAAGTTCCGCAGAGAACTTACATTTTGAACCTCTATAAGCTTTTATAAATGCATATATAGATTTATAAAAGAAAAACATTTATATATATTGGTATGCTTGTCTTAACTATCAGTAATGATAAATCACTAAACATTTTGTGTTAAATGCCCTTATGCCCTTGTGTTTTTATTTTAGAACATAAACTCTGCTAATGTAGCAAATAGTACCCCTTATTTTTTTTCTTTGCCAATGTTGTAAACACTAAATAGACTTGACACTGCACTAGCATGACCCTCATTACTCCTTCTGCAATGTACCTTTTTCTGCTCCAATTCCAAATCATTAAAAATTTGCAAAGAAGAGGTATAGTTGCAACAACATAAAAAGTTTAGTTGTCTTTTTGCTACAATACCAATCTTAATACACTAAACTAGAAAGTTGTTACTGTTGTTCATGTTTTTCCAACATAAAAATATGGACCTAACACATTTGAAAGAAAGTTGTCATCAAGGGTGCTTGCTATCTCATAGGCGATGGAGCCTCTGTTAACATATGGATGGACCCGTGGGTCCCATGGATTCAAAACTTCAAGCCCAGGCCGAGAGTACAATCCTTCACCCAACTCCCCATTATGGCTTATCAGCTTATCAATCATGAGAGACATGCTTGGAAGGAATCCATGATTAGAGAGCTCTTTGACCCTGCTGATGTCCCAGCCATTCTATCCATTCCTCTCCCCATGAGGCACAGAGAAGATAAACTCATTTGGGTCCCAAATTCCAAGGGAGTGTTCACTGTTAAATCTGCCTATCACTCAGTCACCAACCAATACCTCCCCAAACCCCCATCCGCCCCATGGAAAAAGATTTGGAATCTCAATGCTCCTGAGCGTTTGAAAATGTTCCTTTGGAGAATCGGGGTAAATGTCCTCCCTACTAGAGAAAATCTGATGAAGAGATTCGATGTAGCAGATTCCTCATGTGTTCATTGTGGTGCTGATCTTGAATCGGCCATTCATATTTTCTTCACTTGTCCTGTAGCAAGAGCCTTATGGCACTCGGCTTGCTGGGGCTTTAGAGCAGATGAAGCCCATATCCAATCTTCTGAAGACATCATCAAGCTAGTTCTCGAACCTCCAGCATCCATTTGCCCAAACAGTGAATCATGGAGAGTCTCCCTCAACATGGCTCTTACGCTAGATGGAATATGGAAATGGAATCTACGTAACCAAGTTCTTTTTCATGAAGACAAAGCTGATATACAAGCGGCAGCACAACAAATTCAGTTTAGACTTGTTGAGTTTTCAAGGATAGCAGCCCCCAATGCCTACACCACACCTCCGCCCTCCCATTTGAGTTGGACCCCCCCACCTATCAACTGCATTAAGATCAATGTTGACGCTGCACATTCTGATCTCAAAGCTTCCATAGCTGCCGTGGCTCGCAACCATGATGGAGTAGTCATCTAAGTTTGGGCAAAATCTATCTCCTTGTGCTCGCCTATCCAAGCTGAAGCCACAGCTATCCTTTGGGCTGCTCAATTAGCCATCTCTGTGACCTGGACTAACGTCATCATTGAAAGAGATGCGAAGCTTTGTTTTGATGCGCTCTCGTCTACACCCTCTTCTGCAAATTGGTCCATTATGCATATCATTGATAACATCCAGAGTCTGACCCCTTCCTTTGTTAGCTGCACTTTCTTGTGGGTCAGAAGACTGTAATATCCCAGAACATAATGCTGCTAAGTTAGCTCTATCTTCTGATGTTTCCTTTTGTTTTAGCTCAAACATTCTGTCTCCGCCCTTAAGGCTTGCTTGTATGGCAGATTGTCCACCTGTTTCTTAGTTTTTTCTATATGAATAAAATTGCAGATTATCAAAAAAGGTTAAGGTGCTGCCCATTGACAAAGACTATCTTCATATGGACGTTGATTATAGCGGTTACCTAATACACTAGAAACTTTGAATCCATCTAATTTTTGGTTCTACAATAGCAATTATTAACCATTCTATTTAATTTAGGCAAACAAAAGTCACGCAGAAACTTTCCACCAAAGTATTAAGTTATTAACAACCCCTTGAAATACAGACACATCGAATATGAGACATGGTGTGTTCAATTAGTTCAGAGCCTAGATCAATTGTGGACAAAGATGAGTGATGAAGTACATTGTAAGAACAAATAACAGGTTTTGTACACATAGTTGTTAAGATTGGTTGTGCCGTAGTAACATAGAATTGTAATATTATCTCATTGAACTGGCCTTATTTGTTGAAAATTTAAGGCATGGGGTAGTAGTTAAAGAATAATTTCGCAATCAAAAGAAAATTGGTAATAATGGAAGACTGAACAAGTCTATATATCATTCACATATGGAAAACCATAGACCTATTCAATGTGTCTTATCTATAAATAGACATCCTTTCCATGCAACATTTCTCATCCCTCACCCGAAGCAAAAATATATAGAACAAAAGATAGAGTAAGCCTGAAATATGATGAAAACTTAAATTGTAACTGTTGCCCTCTTTGCTTTGGCATTCTCTCTTGCCTCTGCCTCTGACCCCGATCCCCTGCAGGACTTTTGTGTTGCACTTAAGGACTACTCGGAATACTCCAAATCAACCAATACAAACTTGTTAGGTTTTAGACTCATGTAAACTAGATTGTTTAACCTAATTAATTAACCAAGTGAATACTTAGGTTTATTATTCAGATCTAGGTTAAAATAATAATAATCATATCATATAAAGCAATGGAAAAGTAAATAACAAAACAATATGATGACCTAGGAAAACCAAACCGGTAAAAAACTTGGGGAGGATTTAACCTAGGATACCTCAAGGTAAAAAACAAATCCACTAGAAAGAATTGAAGTTTGTACAATAGAACTTAAACCACTAATATCCTATTGCTACCTTGAGTAGAAAACTTACTACCACGACCCCATGATAGCTTTGAGTCCACAGACTACTTCTTTCCTTGACCTTTGCAACAGAGGCACCCACACTTGTGATAAAAAATACAAAATCTCCTGTTTGTGACTCCAAGACTACCCTTGAAGGTTTAGATCTTCAACTATTGTTGATCTTAATGCTGCAACTTCAGATCTACCGGTTCTAAAGATATGAGAGTGATATCCGGTAGTGACTTTGACAGAGGAATGCACAAAACCTTTTTGATCTCACAAGAGCACCTCCAAAGTAATAATAAAATGTGCCTGGGTTTTCTTTTATATACTAGAAGAAGTACATCTGAAACCCTAATCCATTTTGGCCTTGAACTGCTATTGGGCCGAACTTAAAATTTTGCAGACCCGTATTTCGATTGGTTGAGCCTGTCTTTCGATCGATCGAACCAAGCAAATTCTGAAATCTTCTTTCTACAACTTACTTGTTCTTGAATCTTGACTTGAATCACCTTGAGCATTGTCTAATAATACCTATAAACTGTAGGATATATATCTAGACAAGTTTGTATTCAAGATTTGCCAATTGTTCTAAACTTTTAGAACCTAACAATCTCCCCCTTTGGCAATTCGTGACAAAACTTACATATAAAATGAAATGCTCAAGTACAAGAACAACCTAATACAATAAAATGCCCAAATACAACAAAAATCCCAATCTAAGACTCCTAACCTAGAAGTTGCGAGGTAGAAGGTCTTGATCAGAATGTACCTGTCTTTCCTGAAAACACTCAAAAGAACACATCACCACATGTGTGGAAAGAAAGACATATAAACAATAATATGAAACACAATATAAAAAAACAAAAGTAAAATCTAACTCTCCCCCTAAGTTAGATACATCAAAAAGTTTTATATTCTCTCCCTTTCAAAAATAATTTAATCTCCCTCTAAACAAAACATTTTAAAAACTTTTTTAAACAGGATTCCCACATTTTATCTATTTCTCTCCCTTTTTGTCACATATTGACAAAGACAGCTCAAACAAAGAGTAAATAGAAAACATACGCAACAAAAGTCAAGAGAAAATAGAGAATCAAGAAAACAAATGAATCCAGCTCTATATAAGATTTTCAGACCCGAACCGTTCATTGAACCGTAAAAGGGAGAGGTTCAAGGTTTTTGAGATTGAACCGAGGTCGAACCGTGATGATGTCATAATTAATTTAATAATTAATTAAAGCCTAAATATAGATATTAAATTTATAAAACTAGCAAAATTGACTAATATATCTATATATGTAAGGAAAATTTAATGATTTTCAAGCATATATTTAATAATTAAATAAGAAAGTTAACAAAATAAAATAATAGCCATGAAAACATTAAAATTTATGATTAATTTTTGAAGTAAAGTTGAATATCTTTGAAGGATTTTAATTATAATTTTTTTTTATTCTTTGTAAGAGATGGATAATTTAATTAAATGGAATAAAATTGTGTTAAGTTGTTTTTATATTAAAAAAAAAATTGCTAAGGGATTGGACCGCATGGTTCTCACCGGTTCGTGCAGTCCAACCCCGGTTTTAGGGGTTCACGGAATTAACAAAAAATCCGGTTCTTTAGGCTTAAAAAACCGGTTTTCATCCCGGTTTCCGGTTCTCACGGTCCGACCTCCCGGTCCGGTCCGGTTCTGAGAACCATGGCTCTATAGAGAATAGAGGCAACCCCCCCTAAGAAGAGCAACAACTCCCTCTAAGAACAAAAAAGGTTAAAAAAAACTTTTATCCCCCTATAAAAATAGGAAAAACAAAACATGTTTTGGGAAAAACAGTTTTGGGGAAAATTTAGGAGGTGGGGAAAATAAAGACACACAAATCAAACTTAAAAACTAAGTTGAGGATACACATAAAGAAAAATATTATCTCTTTCAATAAATGCAAACTTGATACTATGTGACCCATAAACAGTTGCATGAGTAGAGAAAATATTTGCACATTGATTATCCATCATATCTCTTAAGAAAAATATTTTCTATAGTTCACACATAAAAATAGCATATACTAAAAAGTACATAACTCAAATTAATCAATTAATTTTTAGATCAAGTTGAGTACCCAATTTAGCAAAGTGTATGCATGTTATGTGTGAAAACAAAGAGAGATATGACTGCAAAACTGCAAGATGGATACAGAAAATAATGCAATGCACGTGAGTCCTAAACATAAATAATGCATGAAAAAATATTTGGTCAAAAACTTAGAAACTGAAAATTTTTTAGTTTTGATCGGTCGAACATTGATCGAATACCAATCGAGTTAGGCTGAGAGCAATGACTAAAAATCAAGGGATTTTCAATTGGTCGAAAAACAAATTCGATCGATCAAATCTACAATTTGAATTTTTTGAAAAATTGTAGAAGATTATGCAGAAACAATTCAACCCAAGTCATTTCATGAATGAAATGCATGAGAATGAGTTTAAATGTTTTTCAAAAACATGAGTTTTCAACCCAGAACTTCGAAACAAGGTTTTTAATCATCAAAAACACAATTTTTGCCAACTCTTAAACACATTTTGCATCAAACACCATAGAAAACATAATCTTGGATGGCCAAACCAAATTCACACACAATTTCATGTATTAAGTTTAGCAAAGAATAACTTGTGAAGTGTGTGCAACTAGTAACAACATGAGATACATGTGAGGTGATACGTATATAGTAGTCTGTACGTTTTTAGACCCCTTAAAACACAACCAGATTAACCTAGTTATTTAGCCAAGTGATTAACTTAGGTAAATTATGCAGATCTAAGTTAACACATATAAATCATATCATTGAACAAAATGGAAAATAAATAACACAACGATATGATAATCTAGGAAAACCAAACCGGTAAAAAACCTGGAATGATTTAACCTAGCTATCCTCAAGGTAAAACAAATTCACTATGAAAGAATTGAAATTTACACAATAGCGACTTAGACCACTAACATCCTATTGCTACCTCGAGTAGGAAACTTACTACCACAACCACGTGATAGCTTCGAGTCCACGGATTACTTCGTTCTTGGATTCACAGCATCCACAAGTACTCCCACTTGTGTTTTTTTTAAGCTCTTTATGCAGCAACTGAATCGATCATCAAGCTCTTGACATAATCTTGATTTTTGATAATCCTAAGTATATGTAAAGGCAAACACCTCGAGATCTCACAAGAGATTCACATACACAGCATAAACAACAACTTTAGAGAGCTTTTGGGTACAAAACCCTAGACCTATAAAAGAGGCACAAGATGCACTCTAATCTCTCTAAAAGCTTATAAAAACGTCCTTAGGGTTTCCTTTATATACTAGGAGTGTTTTACTTGAAACCCAATACGTTTAGTAGAGTTTGGGCTAAATTGGAATTCTACAGAAAAATAAATCTGCACGAATTTCAATCGATCGAGTCTAATTTTCGATCGATTGAGCTAGGCAGATTTACACAATAAATCCTGCAGTAACTCGATTCCAACTTTACACATAAACATACTTTGAGTAAGCCTAAACCTAAACTCTATGTTTTGATCATGGTTTGCTAACATAATACAAATTGAAGTTCTAATACATTAGTTCCTAAAGTCTTAAAACCTAACAAACTCCCTCTTTGGAAATCCGTGACAAAACACATCACAAAAATGAAAAGCTCAAAGTTACAAATAGCCCAAATATAATTCAACCTAACTACTATCTATCAGTTGCTAGTGTAGACAGCAGCCACGACTGAATTAACCTGTATATTCCTAAAACACTCAACAAACACATAAACGCATGTGTGGAAAATACAAGTAAACCAAAATAAACAAACTAAAGCGAATAACAAATATGCAAACTAACTCTCCCCCTAAGTTAGATACATTAAAAAAAATTTATTTTCTCCCCATTTCAAAAACAATTTCAACTCCCCCTAAACAAAACAAACAAGAGTCTCACATATGTCCACATTTCATCTAAATCTCCCCCTTTTTGTCACGTAATGACAAAGACAACTCAAACAAAGAGTAAATAGAAAACATACGCAACAAAAGTCAAGAGACAATAGAGAATTAAGGGAACACAAAACAATTCAACTCTATAGAAAATAGAAACAACTCCCGCTATGAACAATAAAGGATAAAAACAAGCTTCTCCCCCTATAAAAATAGGAAAAAACAAAACAAGTTTTGGGAAAAACAATTTTGGGGAAACTTTAGGAGGTGGGGAAAATAAAGACACATAAACCAAACTTAAAAACTAAGTTGATAAGTTGAGGATACACATGAAAAAAAATATTCTCTCTTTCAATAAATGCAAACTTGACACTGTGTGACCCATAAATAGTTGCATAAGTAGAGAAAATATTCGCACATTGATTATCCATCATATCTTTTAAGAAAAATATTTTCTGCAGTTCACACATAAAAATAGCATATACTAAAAAAACATAACTCAAAAATTAATCAATCAATTTTTAAATCAAGTTGAGTACCTAATTTAGCAAAGTGTATGCATGTTATGTGTAAAAACAATGACTACAAAATTGCAAGATAGATACAAAAAACAATGCAATGCATGTGAATCCTAAACATAAATGATGCATGAAACGTATTAACCCATGATGCATGCTCTAATGCAGTAAGAATAGTTCAATTTGACTTCAAAAACACAGAATTTGGCTTGAACATAGAGTTTATATCAAAAACTCCAAATTTTGAAAACCCACTTTCAGAAATCCAACCAAATTGACCAATTTATCATTATATACTATATAATGATAAAATGAAGCAATTACAAAAGCCAATTTCATCAAATTATGCTCAATTGAACAAAATCCCCAATTCGGGTAGTTTCAAGCCCTAGAAAATTCAATTTCTCCCAATTCATCAAATTGATCAAATTAAACCATGAAGATCATGTTAATATCATCCCACAACAAAAACCCATTGATCAATTTTGAAAGAAAACATTGAAATCACCAAAAACCCCAAAATCTCTAAGGTTTGAAATTTTCCCTAAAATGCATGAAAAATGAAATAAAACCAAAAAAGAGAGGGTAAAAGGGTCTTACCAGTGCTAGACGACAAAGACCATGAAGAAAAATTGAGGGAAAAAAGACAAAAATCTTGCCTTTGAATCTAGATCGGTCGAAGAGAGCGAGAAAGAGCTTTTGAAAAAGTTTTGAATAGTGAAGAACACGTGAAAACTCAAGTTTTAAAAAAACTCTTTGAACGATTTTCGATTGATCGAAAAATAGATTCAATTGATCGAAAATTACATTCGATTGATCCAGTAGTAACTGAGCATCGATCAAGCCAAGCAAATTCAAACCAAAATTTTAATCGCAATTTCGATCGGTCGAGCAATAGGTTTGATTGATCGAAAATCTGGAATAATCAAATTTTTGAAAAACAGAGCATTTTAATGCAAAAACTCCTCAAAACACAATATTTTATGAATAAAATGCAAGAGTATAAGATAAAAAGTTTTTGAAAAACCCTTCAATTTACTCTAGATCTTCCAAAAACAAGATTTTCAATCAATTTATCCTCAAATCTCAAAGTTTAAACATATTTTGCATTAAAATCAAGGAACTTTCAATCTTGGATAGCCACAACAAGATCACTCACAATATAATGTACCAAGTTTAACAAAGAGTAACTTGCGTAGTGTGTGCAACTAGTAAAAGCTTGAGATACATGTGAGGTGATATGTGAATAGTAATCAATTACAATCTCTACAAAATTTATCACATAAATTTGAAAGAGACAATCACCTAAAGAGTTACTACCGTGAATGTAGACAATCACTGATAATAAAGTTGGGTCAAACGTCACTACCGTGAATGTAGACACATTACCAGGCCTCAATACTCTTGGCATATCCCTGGCTCAAATCGACTTTGCACCATATGGAGAAAATCCTCCCCATACTCACCCTTGTGGCACTGAAATTCTAGTCTTGGAGGGTACTCTCTTCGTTGGTTTTGTAACATCCAACCCAGATAATCGTCTCTTCACCAAAACTCTAAATAAGGGGGATGTGTTTGTCTTTCCAGTCGGTCTCATTCACTTCCAATTCAATGTGGGAAAAACTAATGCAACTGCCATTTCTGGTTTAAGCAGCCAAAATGCAGGCGTAATCACAATAGCAGATGCTGTCTTTGGATCCAATCCTCCCATTAATCCTAATGTTCTCACCAAGGCCTTCCAACTCAACAAAAATGCGGTTGAAAAGCTTCAGAAAGAATTTGGAGTTGAAAAGTAGAAAAAAATTGTTTGCAAGTGCCTTGGAGCACTAGTCATTTTGCTATGTTTATCTCTGTGCAATCATAACTAGAATAAAATAAAACGATTGCTTATGTAACTCATTTTAAATTTAGAGGGTTTGGGATATAATAAAAGAATGTTGGGTTTAGTAACTCTTCCTCATTTGTCTATTTTTCTATTAATCTATGCAGTAAAACCATTATTTACTAAATTCAAAAAAAGGAAAAAAATTGCATAATGTATTAAGCTATAGTTTATTTAAGTTAGACTGAAGCTCAACTACAGTTAAATGAAAAAAGGCTTCCAAAAAAAAGGCATAGTTACATAAATTGAATATATCCATTTTTAGCTCATATGTTGTATCCCAAGCTAGCTTTGCAGTGGCGGCTTCTGAAATTTTGTTCAGGGTGGTCATTAAAAAATTTAAAATAAACAAAATTTAAATAAAATAAAACTTGAATATATTGACATAAAAAAACTGTCGCATATACATAAAGTTTTAAAATTTCCTTTTACAAGTTTTTCATATTTTGAAATTGTTGTATGATAGCTTCATTATTAATGCTATTAGCCACATCTTTTTCAACATAAACAACCAAGTAATCATTAAACTATTGGTTTACCTTTCAATTACCAACATCTTGCCTAAATAAGTATCAATATAAACAAAATGCATCATCCTTTTTTATGATATGTTCCAACCAATATTTTGTATTCTTTAAACTAATCAGGATTAAATCAATGCAATGCTCTACTAATTTCGTTTTTAGGGAAATCATGTCTAAGAGTTTGACAAGAACATCTTCGTAAATATGCTCTTTTTATATTCTCTCGATCATTAGGATGAAAAGATGAAACTTTTTCTCATAGCCTAGGATCTAAAGAAGATTATTCAAGTGAATACGAATTTGCTTAGAAGATAAATTTTACAATAAAAGTGATTTCCTTATAAGAAATTTGTCCATAGTGCTAACAAAAAAATGAAAGGTAAGCTACAAGTACATTCATCATATTCAACTTAGGCATTAAACCATTACATTAATCATGTTCAATAAAGTATTGAGGTATAATTTTAGTGCATATGTGTATGTACAAGATGTATCATATAAATCCAATAAATTCAGCTAAAGACTAAAGCAAGCACCAACTGACTAGTTATTGGAAAATATGCATTTTTTTATTAAAAAAAATAGCAATTTTAAAATATGTCTTTTGAAAACACAATTTAAAATATCACAATTAAACATTTGATTTGGGCTTTTAGGCTAATTTGTTTGTTTAGACAATTTTTGAGAATTGCTATGTCCACAATATTTTCACAACAAATCTTAGTTGGCAATTGTTATTAGTTTAAATTTACATATCATTAAAATTTTTTTTTGTCCACCAATAACAACTTGCCACTTAGAATTTGTTATGAAAGCATTGATGACATGTTTTAAAATATCACAATTAAACATTTGATTTGGGCATTTAGGCTAATTTGTTTGTTTAGACAATTTTTGAGAATTGCTATGTCCACAATATTTTCACAACAAATCTTAGTTGGCAATTGTTATTAGTTTAAATTTACATATCATTAAAATTGTTTTTTTGTCCACCAATAACAACTTGCCACTTAGAATTTGTTATGAAAGCATTGATGACATGTTGTGAACATAACATTTCTCGCAATTTTTTGGGTTCAATCTTCAATGGAACAAAATTTTGGAGAAGTGAAATTTTATTTATAATGGGCAAATTTTTATCTAGGATGCTCAAGTTTTTTTTAGGGTGGTCAAGTTTTTTTTCCACAACCCATATTAATTTAGAATTTCATTTTTTTAAAGTATAAATTTTTTTTTTTCCAAGTTGAGGGCAGTGGCAACGCTAGGTTGGTCCCAGGGTGTTCCCAGGAACACCCTGAACTGAAAAAAAAAAAATTATATATAATAATTAAAAAAAAATTTATTTGTTTATCCTTAAAAAAAAATTTAGGAACACCCTCAAATTAAAATTAGGAACACCCTAAAACTAACCTCCAGCAAGATCTTGATTTTGGTTGGAGGGGAGCTTGACTCTCATAGTCTCGTTGTGAAGAAGAAAGATTGAGAGAGATAGAGAGCGGAGGAAAGAAAAATCTGAGTCTGTGACAAAGAGCAAGTGGGTTTTGATATTTATTTTGGGGAAGAACACCTAAGCGTTGGGAAGTGGGATATTAGATTTAAAAATAATATATATATATATATATATATATATTAAATAAGCTTTTTCTCTTGGGACGAGTTATTGGGCTCCTATTTTTTAAATTTTAAACTACATTGCATTGTATATTTTATATTTTATATTATTATTATTATTATTATTATTATATTTTGGTTAAGAAAAGGTTCCTCGCCTCGCCCATCAGCCTCAGGCCTCCCTGCTCCCTCAACCTCAAGGTATTTCATTTCTGTCTTAGTCTCTCTCACTTCATCTTAGTCTCTCAGTCTCTCTCTCTCTCTTCATCTCAGTCTTTCTTTATGAGTAATATTTACCCTATTTTTGGCTTTATGCCTTTATCCGGTGTTGGTGTTTTTTTTTTTTTTTTTTTTTTTTTTTTTGAGAATATCCGGTGTTGGTGTTGGTGTAACTCAGTAACTGTGTAAGGTGTTGGTGAGATTATTTTTGTGCTGCAAAATTTATTGACTTTTCTTTTTTTTGTTAAGTAATAGTGTGATATTCCAAGTAGGGAAGTATCAAACAACCATAGTAATTAGTTGAACTAATTAATTTTGTTTGTTTGGGATATTAAATTAACCAATAATTAATTGGGGAAAGCAACTAATAAAAAATAATTAATCAATACATTATATAAGACAAACAAATTAAATTATGTTAGGTTAAACAACAATTAATAATTTTATAATTAATAAAACAACAATATAACAAATTATAGTTTATAAAAGACAAACAAATTAATGAAACAACTAAACAACAATACATTTGGGAAAAATTCCTGGAACCGCCACTGGGAAAATTTATGCTTCTTAAGGAACACTCTGGAAAAAATTCCTGGAGTTGCCACTGGTTGAGGGTGGTCTTGTGACCACCCTCAATTATACATGGCGCTGCCCCTATAGCTTTGGCCATCCCTAGCTGACTCACGTAATTTGTGAGCAACACTATTATAATTAAATTGTACATGAAGATGAACTAAGGGAGTCAATTTCGTACCGAAGGCTGTTTCAGTTTGGTCAGGGGAATGAAATATTTCAGTTCTGATTGATACCGGTGTACCGTTTCGGGATTACTATTATTTATATATTTCTATACATAAATATATATTTGTATTATTTATGTAATTATGAATTTATGAATTTTTATGTTTAACAACATAAATTTTAAAATCAACATATTTTATAAGCCTACATATTAATTAGCTTAAGTACATTAATCAATATATTAGATTAAATAAAATGTTTCTGAATAATTTTTTTCAATATATATATTAGATACAAGCTGGTATAGCCAAAATAAGCCGATACAACCCAAAAATTTTTCTAGTACGTTTTGGAGGAGTATCAGTACTGGTTTAATGGCTGGTACAGTATATTTATACCCGGTACCTATACGGTATTGACTTCCTTGACATGAACCTGTTCTAGCTTCGATCTGACGGCCACAATTATAGAACTTAACAAAATAAATCTTCAAATTTAAAACCGAAAACTTAATCCATTCAAAGTATGACATAAAATCTACAGGCTATCATACACTCAGACCATAAGTTACCATCATTTAGACTACAACAGCAGCAGCTAATTCTATTCAAAAGGATGAAAATTTTAAGACACTTTATATAATACGTTTGCATGTTCATAAAACTTACTTTAACTTGAATACCAAATTGTAACCTAAATATTTGATCCTGTGAATGACATGGTTCATACTGCACATTTTTTTTTTAATTATTAATTAAAACAAGTTCAAGTGATTTAATTACTGCAATAAATTGGAGAGTGTAGCCCCTTTGAGAATATAGGAGCTTTGACCTTGAGAGCTTTAACTATTTTTTTATTGTTAAAAAAAAGAAAAAGTAATAGGAAATCAATGGTAAGCACAAGTGCACAGGATTTTTTTTTTCGAAGTGAGTAGTGATAGAGAGTAGGGATAATTCAAATTTTACTATATAACCTTTATAAATTCATGTCACACAAAAAAAAAAAATGTTATCGTTTATTATGATATTGAAATCCATCAATTACATTCATTGTTATGTCAATTTGTTAACTCATTGTAATAAAATATAGTGGCTTCAACATTAAGGATAGCTTATATATAATGCAGGCACCTCGTATGAGTTTCGATGATGAGATTGCCTACTCCAAATTTGTCTTGGTCATGTGAGTTGAAAAGTAGTAAAGATAGAAGTGGTTAAAGAATATTAAGAAGAAGAAGAAAAAAAGTCGTTAAAAAATAAATAATCCATAAAACTTAGATATAATTTCTTAGTTAAATGCAATACATTTTCTTAATTAAATTCAAATACATAAGCGAATTTAATTTAATTTTCCTTTTAAAAAAATACATTTTATACTGTACTAGTCAATATAGATTATAGACATATATTTCAATTTAAGTACATTGAAAAGCTGCATTTAAGTTTTGTCTATGAATAATAATAAGCTAGGAAGACCAACCAAATTTATCACTTTATTTATCTTTTTCTTCTTCTTTTATCCTTTTTGGCATAAAATGAATTAAAAATAGTGTAAGTTGAGAGTAATCAACGCGTTAACAATCAGATTTAATTTCATTAAATCAGATTTGCAATATAACAAAGCTGACCATAAGCTCAAACTGAACTGAAGTCTATTGAAACCTATCTTCCATGGTGTAGGTGAAGACTGGATAGCTTGATGTTGTCAACTTGACGCTATCCAAAACTCAATGGATTACACTCTGAAGTTAAGATAAGCATCTGAATTTCGAAACCCAGGCATGCATATACGATCCAGCATATTCTTGAAATGCAGTCACAACTATCACATTCGTACCTAGCTTTGAATCCATCTAATTATTGGTTTTACAATAGTAATTGTCAACCATTCTATTTAATTTAGGCAGAAAAAAAGTCACACAAACTTTCCACCAAAATATTAAGTTAGTAACAACCCCTTGAAGAAATACATACCCATCCAATTAGTTGAATACACATGATGTGTTCAATTAGTTCAGAGCTTGATCAATTCTGGACAGAGATGAGAGATGAAGTACATTGTTAGAACAAAATACAGGTTTAGTACACCTACTAATTCAATCTATCGGTTGTTAAGATTGGTTGTGCCGTAGTAACATAGAATTGTAATATTTTTTCATTGAACTGGTCTTATTTGTTGAAAATTTAAGGCATGGGGTAGTAGGTAAAGAATAATTTGGCAATCAAAAAGAAAATTGGTAATAATGGAAGACTGAACAAGTCTACGTATGATTCAGGTATGGAAAACCATAGACCTATTCAATGTGTCTTATCTATAAATAGACATGCTTTCCATGCAACATTTCTCATCCCACACCCGAAGCAAAAATATATAGAACAGAATATAGAGTTAGCCTGAAATATGAGGAAAGCTTACATTGTAACTGTTGCCCTCTTCGCTTTGGCATTCTCTCTTGCCTCTGCCTCTGACCCCGATCCCCTGCAGGATTTTTGTGTTGCACTTAAGGACTACTCGGACTCCAAATCAGCCGGTACATACTTTTCTTTTCTTTTTCAAGTTTTTGCATTATTTTTGTCATGTGAAGAATCTACACTAACCAGAATATGAATGGAAGAAGTATTATAAGCTACCTGGCCTTACTATTTTCTGCATTGAATTCTTAAGCATTCTTTTTAAAGTGTCCATAACAAAAATTACTTTATGCAGTATTCGTTAATGGAAAGTTTTGCAAGGATCCAAAGCTTGTCAAACCTGAAGATTTCTTTTTCAAGGGACTAAACATTGCTGGAAACACAGATAATAAAGTTGGGTCAAACGTCACTACCGTGAACGTAGACACATTACCAGGCCTCAATACTCTTGGCATATCCCTGGCCCGAATTGACTTTGCACCATATGGAGAAAATCCTCCCCATACTCACCCTCGCGGCACTGAAATTCTAGTAGTTGTGGAGGGTACTCTCTTCGTTGGTTTTGTGACATCCAACCCAGAGAATCGCCTCTTCACCAAAACTCTAAATAAGGGGGATGTGTTTGTCTTTCCAGTTGGTCTCATTCACTTCCAATTAAACGTGGGAAAAAATAATGCAATTGCCATTTCTGGTTTAAGCAGCCAAAATGCAGGCGTAATCACAATAGCAGATGCTGTCTTTGGATCCAATCCTCCCATTAATCCTGATGTTCTCACCAAGGCCTTCCAACTTGACAAAAATGTGGTTGAAGAGCTTCAGAAAAAATTTGAAGTTGACAATTATTAGAAAAAAAAATTGTTTGTAAGTGCCTTGAAGCACTAGTCATTTTGCTATGTTTATCCCCTTGCAATCATAACTAGAATAAAATAAAACGATTGCTTATATATGTAATTCTTTTTTAATTTGGAGGATTTGGGATATAAAAATAATGTTGGGTTTAGTACCTCTTCCTCGTTTGTCAATTTGTCTATTAATTTATGCAGTAAAACCATTATTTACTAAATTTAAAAAAAGGAAAAAAAAATTGCATAATATATTAAGATACAATTTATTTGAGGTAGTCTGAAGCTCAACTACAGTTAAATGAAAAAAGCCTACCAAAAAAAAATAGGCACAGCTACTTAAATTGAATACATCCATTTTCAGCTCACATGCTGTATCCCAAGCTAGCTTTGGCCATCCCTAGTTGACTCACGTAATTTGTGAGCAACACTATTAAAATTAAATTGTAGATGAACATGAACCTGGTCTAGCTTGGATCGACAGCCACAGTAGTTACAGAAATTAACAAAAATAAATCTTCAAATTTAAAACTGAAAACTTCATCCATTCAAAGTAAGACATAAAATCTACAGGGGCTATCATACTCTCAGACACATAAAATAAATTAACAGATAATTACTCTATAGCGGCAGCACCTAATTGATGCACACAAGTATGCAGCAAAACCTTTTCCATTTGTTTGCATGTTTGCTTTTTGACGGAACTTATACCAGCCCTCTCGGTGATAAAACTTACTTTAAAATCCGTTACATGTGTTGTGTTCATAGGTGGAGCTAGGGGGGTGCCAAGGGGGGCCATGGCCCCCTAGCTTTTGAAATTATCCATTAATTTTCTTTTATATTTGGTAATAAATCTAAAAATTACATAAAAATGTACTCACCGACCTCCCCTAAGAAAATTTTCTAACTCCACCATTGGACTCACATGTGTTGGCCCTTGGCTTGTAATGCCTCCTTAATCAACAATTTTTACTGCGTCTTGTTTACGTGAAAAGAAAGATTAACATGGATAAAAACATATCGGGAAGAATAAGTCATAATTTCTTGGAATTTAAGTTTGAAGATAAAGACACAAGTTTAACAACTTTTTTCTTGGTGATAAAAGTCTCTATAGATAATGAGATTAGAATTTGTTGTTCCTGGATTAGAATAAATACGTGGAAATTGTGCTCAAGAAATTTATTATGAGATATTATGTGCTTTCATCATGAGAAGAAGATTAAAATTGTCTGCATGTCCAAGGTGTTGGAACTCTCATGTACACCATAACAAGCCTAATCTTTGTCTTGTGCTTCAATTCTCCATGCCGTCGTACAACACAGAGCCGCATTAAATATCTTTATATATAACCTAATTTCCATCTTGACTACCAAATTGTAAACTAAATATTTTATCCTGAAAATGACATGGTTCATACTGCACATTTTTTATTATTATTAATTAAATCAAGTTCAAGTGATTTAATTATTGGCATAAATTGGAGAGTGTGGCCCCTTTGAGAATATAGGAGTTTTGAACTTGAAAGTTTTAACTATTTCTTTATTGTTAAAAAAAGAAAAAAGAAATCAATGGATTTTTTTGAAGCAAGTAATGCTAGAGAGTAGGGATAATACAAATTTTACTATATAACTTTTATAAATTCATGTCTCACAAAACAACAACAACAAAAAAAATGTTATTGTTTATTATGTTATTGAAATCCATCAATTACATTGATTGTTATCTTAATTTGTTAACTTGTTGTAATAAAATTTAGAGTGACCTTAGCATTAAGATTCGGTGATGAGATCACCTACTCCAAATTTGTCTTGGTCATCATGTGAGTTGAAAAGTAGTAAAGATAGAAGTGGTTAAAGAATATTAGGAAGAAGAAAACGAATTGTTAAAAAATAAATAATCGATAAAACTTAGACATAATTTCTTAGTTAGATGCAATACATTTTCTTAATTAAATTCAAATATATAAGTGAATTTAATTTAATTTTTCTCTAAAAATATAATACATTTTATACTGTAATGGTCAATATAGATTACTGACATGTGTTTCAATTTAAGCACATTGAAAAACTGTATTTAAGTTTCATTGATGAATAATAAGCTAGGAAGACCAACCAAATCTATCACTTTCTTTAATTTTTTTTTCTTCTATCCTTTTTGGCATAAAATGAATTAAAAATAGTAATCAAAGCATTAACAATCAGATTTAATTTCATTATATCAGATTTGCGATATAAAGAAACAAAGCTTACCATAAGTTCAAGCTGAACTGAAGTCTTTTGAAACCTATTTTCCATGGTGCAGGTGTAGAGGGGAGAGCTTGACGTTGTCAACTTCATGTTGATTGATGTTATCCAAAACTCAATGGATTACACTCTGGAGTTAAGATACACATTTGAATTTTGAAACCCAGGCATATACGACCCAGCATATTCTAGAAAGTTGAAATGCAGTCACAACAATCACATACGTACCAAGCTTAAACACCACCTTTTTTTTTTCTTTGAAAAACGAAAACAAAAATTGAATGTCTAACATGTTACATCACTACAACAAAGTGCATTCTTTTTTTTGATGAGCCAAATTCTTTTACTATCAAAATAAATAAATAAAGGATTCTTTATAATGATGTTTTCCCAATGGTTGCAAAAAAAGCTGTGAATAGGAGAACGATAACTTTTTGTGGTTCAAAATGGCATCGATCCGTTTGTTTTCACTTTAAAATCCATTTTATTTCGGTACTTTCATTGAAAATAATTGGTAAAAACTAAAATTGGGATAAATTATTTGGACAGCCTTCTAGCTAAATATTATGATAGAAAAACTAAAAGCCAGTTATATTTTTACAACTAGTCATTAACCCGTTTGATGCACAGGAAAATTTTTACAACTAGTCATTAACCCATGTAATGCACAGAAAAATTCATCAGCTTAAATACAGATTTTTTTTAGAGAAAGTTTCAACCTATGGAGTTCACTCCTGATGAAAGTTCTTTATTACCAGACCAAGATACCAATCGGTTTTTGGTATAGACGGGAATTGAACCTCCTAATATCTTATTCAACTATCAGAGACTTTATTAATTTAACTAACTGGAACCCACAAATACATAATATATATGATTAGAATAACATAAGACGATGTTAATCTATATCTATATCTATATATATTTAAAAGCTAAAACATAGTATTTATTGTTGTTACGCTCTTATCAAGCCACTTCAACGGCCACATCATTCACCCATTTTCAACATTCTCTCTCTTATTTTTAACTCTCTTTCTTTCTTATTAATTTCCTAACTTATTGTTATACTTTCTCTGACTTCTCCTCTTCCTTTTACCTTTTTCATCTCCTCATTACTATCTACCTTAATATCACTTTTCTTATATCCCTTTATCTTCCTTTATTTTTTGCTTTTCTTATTCCTCTCCTCTTATTATAAATTTAAAATTCTCTTTACATCTTATACATAGTTTTCCCACACACAAATTTTTACTTCTCTATCTTTCTCTTTCTCTCTTTTTTACCCATTTTTGGTGTATTTTTTTAAATATTTTGATTGCATCTCTACTTTAGATTGGATGAATTTTTGTATTATTTGAAACTCTACGTTGGGTTGATGTGATTAAGTTTTGTGTTTATAAGTTGTTATCTTTTTTTTATTTTCTCTGATTTCATAGATGTTATCATATTGTATTATAAAGATAGTATATAAGAATATAATGTTATTTTATTACATAACATGACTTAGATAATTTGGAGTCTAGTTCTATATATATATATATATATATATATATATATATATATTGTTTTTACTATTTTTATTCCCATATTATTTTCTATAATTTTTTTATTATTCTCACTCACATTCTCTCTTGAAAAGTGGTTATTTTCTTTCTCTTGATTTTTTATTCTTTCTTGCAACTCTATTTTATATTGATGAATCATTGTGATTTTTAAAATTCTATTTCTGGTTCATACATTTTGGTGTTGTATTTTTTAGTTTCCAATCACAAGTAATCACAAGTATTTTTTTAAAAATAAATGAATAATTGCCCTAAAGATTACATTTGTATATTCATAGCATTTATGTTTAGAAAGACTTTCATTTAAATTTAGCCTTACTGAAGTGGACGGAAATGCTACATTAATATGGATCAAGAAAAGCATAGTAACAATAAATGTTATGCTTAAGATTTCAGATATTGCGAATTTGAGATTATATATTTTTTAATTAAATTTGGATTAAAATTAGGTGCTTTCAACCCAAATATGTCTTTTCCCATTATGTAAGTGCATAAAAATAGATTGAAGTAGACCAAAATGAACCAAATGAACCAAATTGGATTAAATTGAACAAAGTAGACCAAATGGACTTAGTAGAACTGAATGGACCGAATAGGAACAAAATGGACCGAATAAAACCAAAGTGGAAATAGTGGACTAAGTGAGATCAAATCAGACTGAAGTGGACCAATTAGGACTATTGTAGACTGAACAAGACCGAAGTGGACAGAATAGAACCAAAGTGGACAAAATGGACTGAATTGGACCAAAGTGGACAGAATTTCCTAAATAAGAATGAAGTGGATCAAAGTGTAAAGAATGGATTGAATAGCACCAAATAGAACTAAAGTAGGCAGAATGGACTGAATAGAACCAAAGTGGATAGAATGGACCGAATAAGACTGATGTGGACAAAATAGGACCAATGTGGACTAAATGGACAAACGTGGACTAAATAAGAATGAATGGATTGAATTGGACCAAATAGAACTATTGTGGACAGAATGGACTAAATAGGACCCAATAGGACTAAATTGGACCGAAGAGGACTGATTGGGCCAAATAGAAACAATGTGGACCGAATAAGACTTTTGAATATTTATAATTTTTATTGCACTTTTAGGGCTCATATTTCTAATTTCTAATGTCTATTTTAGTATTTTATTGAATTTTTAACTCAAAACTAAAGAGTTTTTTCCAAATATAATAAAATTTCATACTTTTCAACGCAAAATTAAGGAAAAAAAATGAAATTTTGAGCTAAACTTAAAAAGAAAACCTACAAAAAGAACTAGTTTAAGGCCCAATTAGTCTAAAATGGACTGAAGGGAGAATGGAATTGACCGAGTGGACTAAATTGGATCAAAGTAGACCTAACATATGGAATAAAAATAGTTTAATTTTTAGAGGGAACAAATTATCTTCAAAATTTTTTAGAGAAAAACCTACACAATACAAAAAATTTATTTATTCCCACGCATAATGTGGGTATGTAACTATTGTCAATAACTACAACTTACATGTCTCTCCACTATTTCCTATTTCTATCCAAGTTCAATAACTACATCAAACATCTCTCCCACTGGCCTTCCCCCCACCGTTCTGCTTCTTCCATTTTCAAAGAAGAACGGTTGTTGTCAAAGTTATCTTTAAAATGCCAAGGTTTGAATTATGTAGGTTTTGTTGTTAACTTGTCCTAAGTATTTTTTGAGTTTCATAGTTGGACAATAATTTTGGTTTTGAATGGTTATGCTTTGCTTCTGTGGACAAAGGTTTTCTGCTCAAGAACTGTGTCGATTTACATGAGCAATGGTACAGTAATGTATGAATCTTAGCCTAAGCAAGGCCCATGTGTGATGCATGAAGGGCATTCAGAGTTGATGGTTCCACAATTCTTTCATGTTTGTAGATATTTGGCAAATTTTTTTTTTTTTTGCCTTCTCCATTGGATTCTCCCTTGCAGGGAGTGGCTCCATTTTTGGTGTGATATGACTTACATTTTTTAAGTTGATTTCAATGTGCCTTAGGGAGAATTTGATTGTGCCATTGGTAAATTGTTTTTTGTCCCCCCTTTTTCTGTTATGTGACTGTAATTTTTCTGTGGTGAGGCCTAGCCCATTAAAGCTTTGACTTCTCAGTTCAACCACTGTAACTCGTTCCTAAACAATCTGGTCGCAAGTTAGTGCTGTTAGTCATTTACAAAATTTTCATAATGATGGCACTAGTGAAACAAGTTTCGCAGAGAACTTGCATTCTGAACCTTTATAAGTTTTTATATATGCATATATAGATTTATAAAAGAAAAACATTTATATATATAGGTATGTTTGTCTTAACTGTCAGTAATGATAAATCACTAAGCATTTTATGTTAAATGCCCTTACTTCCCTTCTGCTTTTATTTTAGAACATAAACTCTGCTAATGTACCAAATATTACCCCTTATTTTTTCTTTGTCAATGTGGTAAATAGACTTTGACACTATACTAGCATGACCTCCATAACTACATCTGCAATTCAACCTCTTTTTGCTCCATATCATTAAAATTTTGCAAAGAAGAGGTCTAGTTGCAACAACATAAAAAATTTAGTTGTCTTATTGTTACAATACCAATCTTTATACACTAAACTAGAAAAACTGGGTTCTAATTTTTTACTGTTGTTCATATTTTTCCAACCTAAAAATATGGACCTAACACATTTGAAAGGTTAAGTTTCTTCCCATGGACAAAGACTATCTTCATATGGACGTTGATTGTAGCAGTTACCTAATATACTAGAAGCTTTGAATCCATCTAATTATTGGTTCTACAATAGTAAATATCAACCATTCTATTTAATTTTGGCAAACAAAAGCCACACAGAAACTTTCCACCAAAGTATTAAGTTATTAACAACTCCTTGAAATATCAACACATCCAATCAGTTGTATACAAGACATGGTGTGTTCAATTAGTTCAGAGCTTGGTCAATTGTGAACAGAGATGAGCGATGAAGTACATTGTAAGAACAAAGTACAGATTTAGTACACATACTAATTCAATCTATTGGTTGTGCCGTAGTTACATAGAATTGTAATATTTTCTCATTGAACTGGTCTTATTTGTTGAAACTTTAAGGCACAAGGTAGTAGTTAAAGAATAATTTGGCAATCAAAAAGAAAATTGGTAATAATCGAAGACTGAACAAGTCTATATATCATTCACGCATGGAAAACCATAGACCTATTCAATGGGTCTTATCTATAAATAGACATGCCTTCCATGCAACATTTCTTATCCCTCATCCGAAACATATATAGAACAGAAGATAGAGTAAGCCTGAAATATGAGGAAAGCTTACATTGTAACTGTTGCCCTCTTTGCTTTGGCATTCTCTCTTGCCTCTGCCTCTGACCCCGATCCCCTGCAGGACTTCTGTGTTGCACTTAAGGACTACTCGGACTACTCCAAATCAGCTGGTACAAACTTTTCTTTTTCTTCTTTCAAGTTTCTGCATTATTTTCTCATGTGAAGAATCTACACTAGCCAGAATATTAATGGAAGAAATATTATTAGCTACCTGGCCTTACTATTTTCTGCATCGAAGTCTTAAGCATTCTCTTTAAATTGTCCATAACAAAAATTCATTTTTGCAGTATTCGTTAATGGAAAGTTTTGCAAGGATCCAAAGCTTGTCAAACCTGAAGATTTCTTCTTTGAGGGATTGAACATTGCTGGGAACACAGATAACAAAGTTGGGTCAAATGTCACTACCGTGAACGTAGACACATTACCAGGCCTCAATACTCTCGGCATATCCCTGGCTCGAATTGACTTTGCACCATATGGAGAAAATCCTCCCCATACTCACCCTCGCGGCACTGAAATTCTAGTAGTTGTGGAGGGTACTCTCTTCGTTGGTTTTGTAACATCCAACCCAGAGAATCGCCTCTTCACCAAAACTCTAAATAAGGGGGATGTGTTTGTCTTTCCAGTTGGTCTCATTCACTTCCAATTCAACGTGGGAAAAACTAAAGCAATTGCCATTTCTGGTTTAAGCAGCCAAAATGCAGGCGTAATCACAATAGCAGATGCTGTCTTTGGATCCAATCCTCCCATTAATCCTAATGTTCTCACCAAGGCCTTCCAACTCGACAAAAATGTGGTTGAAGAGCTTCAGAAAGAATTTGGAGATCACAATTATTAGGAAAAAAAAAAAAAAAAGTTTGTTAGTGCCTTGAAGCACTAGTCATTTTGCTATGTTTATACCCTTGCAATCATAACTAGAATAAAATAAAACGATTGCTTATATATGTAATTCTTTTTTAATTTGGAGGATTTGGGATATAAAAATAATGTTGGGTTTAGTACCTCTTCCTCATTTGTCAATTTGTCTATTAATTTATGCAGTAAAAATATTATTTACTAAATTTAAAAAAAGAAAAAAGAAAAAATATGCATAATATTTTAAGATACATTTTATTTAAGGTAGACTGAAGCTCAACTACAGTTAAATGAAAAAAGCCTACCAAAAAAATAGGCATAGTTACATAAATTGAATATATCCATTTTCAACTCACATGCTGTATCCCAAGCTAGCTTTGGCCATCCCTAGCTGGCTCACGTAATTTGTGAGCAACACTATTATAATTAAATTGTAGATGAACATGTTCATGTACAATTTAATTATAATAATGTTGTATAATAATTAAATTGTACATAAATCTTCAAATTAACAAAATAAGACATAAAATTAACAAAATAAATCTTCAAATTTAAAACTGAAGACTTAATCCATTCAAAGTAAGACATAAAATCTACAGGCTATCATACACTCAGACACATAAAACAAATTAACAGATAATTACTCTACAGCGACAGCACCTAATTGCTGCATACAAGTATGCAGCAAAATCTTTTCCATTCGTTTGCTTGTTCACTGTTTGACGGAACTAATACCAGCCTTCTCAGTGATAAAACTTACTTTAAAATCTGTTACATATGTTGTGTTGGCCCTTGGCTTATAATGCCTCTTTAATCAACAATTTTTACTGGGTCTTGTTTACGTGATTAGAAAGATTATACATGGATAAAAACATATCGAGAAGACTAAGTCATAATTTCTTGGAATTCAAGTTTGAAGATAAAGACACGAGTTTAACAACTTTTGTCTTGGTGATAAAAGTCTCTAAAATAGAAATGAGATTAGAATTTGTTGTTCTTGGATTAGAATAAATACGTGGAAATTGTGCTCAAGAAATTTATAATGAGATATTATGTGTTTTCATCATGAGAAGAAGAATGAAATTGTCTGCATGTCCAAAGGGTTGGAACTCTCATCATTAGCCTAATCTTTGTCATGTGCTTGAATTTTCCATGCTGTCGTACGACACAGTGCCGCATTAAATTTCTTTATATATGACCTAATTTCCATCTTGAATACCAAATTGTAAACTAAATATTCGATCCTAAAAATGACATGGTTCATACTGCACTTTTTTTTTAATTATAAAATAAATCAAGTTCAAGTGATTTAATTATTGGCATAAATTGGAGAGTGTAGCCCCTTTGAGATTTAGGAGTTTTGAACTTGAAAGTTTTAACTATTTCTTTATTGCTAAAAAAACGAAAAAAGAAAAAGAAAATGGAAATCAATGGATTTTTTTGAAGCGAGTAATGCTGGAGAATAGGAATAATACAAATTTTACTATAAAACTTTTATAAATTCATGTCTCAAAAAAAAAAAAAAAAAAAAAAGATATTGTTTATTAGTTTATTCAAATCCATCAATTACATTCATTGTTATGTCAATTTGTTAACTTGTTGTAATAAAATTTAGAGTGGCTTTAGCATTAAGGATAGCTTACGTATAATGCAGGCGGCAGGTGCCTTGTTTGAGTTTCGGTGATGAGATCGCCTACCCCAAATTTGTCTTGGTCATCATGTGAGTTGAAAAGTAATAAAGATAGAACTGGTTAAAGAATATTAAGAAGAAGAAAAAAAAAAGTCGTTAAAAAACAAATAATTGATAAAACTTAGATATAATTTCTTAGTTAGATGCAATACATTTTCTTAATTAAATTCAATTATATAACTGAATTTAATTTAATTTATCTTAAAAAATATAATACATTTTATACTATAATGGTCAATATAGATTATTGACATGTGTTTCAATTTAGGCACATTGAAAAACTGTATTTAAGTTTTGTCCATGAATAATAAGCTAGGAAGACCAACAAATCTATCACTTTCTTTATCTTTTTTTTTTTCTTCTATCCTTTTTGGCATAAAATGAATTAAAAATAGTGTAAGTTGAGAGTAATCAACGCATTAACAATCAGATTTAATTTCATTAAATCAGATTTGCAATATAAACAAAGCTGACCATAAGCTCAGGCTGAACTGAAGTCTATTGAAACCTATTTTCCATGGTGCAGGTGAAGACTGGAGAGCTTGATGTTGTCAACTTCATGTTGATTGATGTTATCCAAAACTCAATGGATTACACTCTGAAGTTAAGATAAACATTTGAATTTTGAAACCCAGGCATGTACGTCCCAGCATATTCTAGAAAGTTGAAATGCAGTCACAACAATCACATTCGTACCAGGCTTAAACACCACCTTTTTTTTTTTTCTTTAAAAATAGAAAACCAAAAATTGAATGTCTAACATGTTATATCACTACAACAAAGTGCATTCTTTTTTTTGATAAGCCAAATTCTTGTATTATCAAAATAAATAAATAAAGTATTCTTTTTAATTATGTTTTTCCCAATGGTTGCAAAAAAAGTTGTGAATAGGAGGACGATAACTTTTTGTGGTTCAAAATGGGTTCCGTTTGTTTTCACTTTAAAATCCATTTTACTTCGGTACTTTCCTTGAAAATAATTGGTAAAAACTAAAATTGGGATAAATTATTTGGACAGCTTTCTAGCTAAATATTATGATAGAAAATCTTAAAGTTAGTTATATTGTTACAACTAGTCGTTAAACCGTTTGATGTATTGGAAAATTTTTACAACTAGTTGTTAACCCGTGTAATGCACAGGAAAATTGATCAGCTTAAATACAATTTTTTTTTTTTTAGAGAGAGTTTCAACCTATGTCATCCTCTCTTGATAAAAACTCTTTAATCATCAGACCAAGACACCAATCGATTTTTGGTGTAGGCAGGAATTGAACCCTCAGATCTCTTATTTAACTAGATTTTTTTCAGTTGAACTAACTGGAACCTACAAATACGTAATATGATTAGAATAACATAAGATGATGTCAATATATATATATATATATATATATAAACTGAAACATAGTATTTATTGTTACTATGTTCCTATCGAGCAATTTCAATGGCCATATCATTCACCCATTTTCAACATTCTCTCTCTTATTTTTAACTCTCTTTCTTTCTTATAAATTTATAATTTGCTTTCACATCTTATACATAGTTTTCCCACACACAAAAGGTTATTTCTCTATCTTTCTCTCTCTCTCTCTCTCTCTCTCTCTCTCTCTCTCTCTCTCTCTCTTTTCCATTTTTGGCGGATTTTTTAAAATATTTTTATTGCATCTCTACTTTAGGTTGGATGAATTTTTGTATTATTTGAAACTCTATTTTGGGTTGATGTGATTAAGTTTTGTGTTTTTAAGTTGTTATCTTTTTTATTTTCTTTGATTTCATAGATGTTATCATATTGCATTATAAAGACAGTATATAAGAATATAATGTTATTTGATTACATAACATGACTTGGATAATTTGATGTCTATTACTATATATTTTTTATTTTTACTATTTTTGTTCTCATATTATTTTCTATAAATTTCTTATTATTCTCTCTCACATTCTCTCTTGAAAAGTGGTTATTTTATTTCTCTTGACTTTTTATTCTTTCTTGCAACTCTATTTTATATTGATGAATCATTGTGATTTTTAAAACTCTATTTTGGGTTTATACGTTTTGGTGTTGTATTTTTAAGTTCCCAATCACAAGTCTCTACAATTATATTTGGAGATATAAATTATATATATTTAGTATAAGCTTGATATGAGTTTTGATTATCATGAGATAATCTCTTTTAAGAGAATAAATATATAATTTAAATAAATTATATATATATATATATATATATATATATTGCTTAAATGTATAATCAACCTTATGCAATTCATTTAAAAGTAACGACTTTAAAACAAATGAATAATTGCTCTAAAAATTATAGTTGTATATTCATAACCTTTATGTTTAGAAAGACTTCCACTTAAATTTAGCCATACCGAAGTGGATGGAAATGATACATTAAAGTGGATCAACGAAAGTGTAGCAACAATATTAAATGCTATGTATAAGATTTTAGATATTATGAGTTTGAGAGTATATATATTTTTAATAAATTTGGATTTAGATTAAATGCTTTCAACCCAAATATGTCTTTTCCCATTATGTAAGTGCACAAAAATAGATCGAAGTGGACCAAAATGAACTGAACGGACCAAATTTGAGCGAATGGAGCAAAGTGGACCAAATGGACTTAATAGAATCAAATGGACCGAATAGGAACAAGATGGACTAAATAGGACCAAAGTGGACATAATGGACTGAAAAGGACCAAAGTGGACCATATAGGACTAATGTAGTCTGAAAGGACCGAAGTGGACATAATGGACCGAATAGAACCACAGTGGACAAAATGAACTGAATAAGACCAAAAGTGGACCGAATGGCCTAAATAGGACCGAAGTGGATCAAAGTGGATAGAATAGACCGAATAGGACCAATGTGGACTGAATAGAACCAAATAGAACCAAAGTAGGCAGAATGGACCAAACAGGACTAAAGTGAACAGAATGGAGCATATAGGACCGAAGTGGACAGAATAGGACCAACGTGGACCGAATAGAGCCAATATGGACTGAACTAACCGACATGGACTGAATAAGACTGAATGGATCGAATTGGACCGAATAGAACTATAGTGGACAGAATGGACTAAATAGGACCCAATAGGACCAAATTGGACCAAAGAGTACTGATTGGACCAAATAGAAACAATGTGGACCGAATAAGACTTTTGAATATTTATCATTTTTATTGCATTTTTACGGCTCATATTTCTAATTTCTAATGTCTATTTTAGTATTTTATTGTATTTTTTAACTCAAAACTAAAAAAATTAGCCCAAATATAATAAAGATTCATACTTTTCAACCCAAAAGGCAAGAAAAAAAATGAATTTTTGAGCTAAAATTGAAAAGAAAACCTACAAAAAGAATCAATTTAAGGCCCAATTAGTCTAAAATGGACTGAAGGGGGACCGAAATTGACCAAATGGAGCAAATTGGACCAAAGTGGACCTAGGGTCCGTTGGATACAGCTGAAAACTGAAAAACACTGTAGCAAATAATTTTAAATGTGTAAATAGTACCGTGGGACCCATTTTTAATGAAAAAGTTGCTGAAAAGTGAAATTTGTGGATTCATGAACAGTAAAATTTGTGCTAAAAAGTCAACTATTGCGGCTACTGTTCATTGAACAGTAGTCACTACAGTGCTGCTACAGTAAAAATTTGTCTCTAAAAAGCTGGAAACGCGTGAAAAAAAAAAAGGAGCTGAAAACGTAAACGCCAGACGCAACGCACTGGCCAAACGAGCACCTAATCGGACCGAATAAAAATTGTTTAATTTTTAGGGAGAACAAATTATCTTCAAAAATTTTAGAGAAAAAACTATAAATTATATTACAATACAAAATAATTATTTATTCCCACGCATAATGTGGGTCCGTGACTAGTGTCAATAACTACAACATGCATGTCTCTCTACTATTTCCTATTTCTATCCAAATTCAATAACTACATCTACATCTAACATCTCTCCCACTGCCCTGCCCCCCACCGTTCTGCTTCTTCCATCATATTCATAAAAGAACTGTTGTTGTCAAAGTTATCTTTACACTACGTAGGTTTTGTTGTTAACTTGTCCTTAGTATTTTTTGAGTCTGATAGTTGGACAATATTTTTTGTTTTGAATGGTTATGCTGTTCTTCAGTGGACAAAGGTTTTCTGCTCAAGATTTTTGTCGATTTACACGAGCAATGGTACAGTAATGTATGAATCTTAGCCTAAGCAAGGCCCATGTGTGATGCATGAAGGGCATTCAGTGGATGGAATTCCGCAAACATACCCAAGATACTTGGCTTATGTTTGTAGATATTTGGCATTTTTTTTTTTTTTTTTTTTTTTTTTTTTGCCCTCTCAATTGGATTCTCCCTAGCAGGGAGTGACTCCATTTTTGGGGTGAAATGACTCACTTTTCTTAAGTTGATTTCAATGTGCCTTAGGGAGAATTTGATTGTGCCATTGGTAAATTGTTTTTTGTTCCCCCTGTTTCTATTATTTGACTATAACTAATAAGTTACCCATGCAATGAACGAATAATGTTGTAATATTTTATGTAAGATGATTTTAAAAAATGTTGTATATGTATTATAGCATAATTGTTATAGAACTTTATTAGTAATGAGTTCATCATAAAAAGCAACAATTATAAATTGCACACACATATTCATTATAATTATTCAATTGGAAAAAAAAAAAAAAAAAAAAAAAAAAAAAAAAAAAAAAAAAAAAAAAAAACTAACTTTGGAGGAATCTTATAAAATAAAAGTTGATATAGAAGGTATCTTTCTATTTCTCCTTAATTCTAAAACAAAATACACATTTCAAACACCCACAGTCAATCACAACTACATCATTTACAAAGCCCACAAATCCACAACTTTTGACCTCAACATCAAAATCATAATTAGTGTTGTCACTCAATATAAAATGCAAGCCCTCCTTCCTTGGTTGTTGTCAATTCATACGGGTTAGGATTAGATGAAACAACAATGTTAAAATTAGGTAGGTGTCGTCGAAATATTGAAGGTAAATGACATCGTTTTTTGTCTATGTGTATTTGACATGATATGGCATGCATGAAGAGCTATGAGTAGAGATATATATATATATATATATATATATATATATATATAAAGGCGTAGATATGCAAGAGGTGAAAATGATGCATTAAAATGCAAAGAGTTTTATGTGTATGTGTGAGAAATGAAAAGTTTTGAAACATTGAACCAAATGATACAAAAAATATTTAATTTTTAATTAGAAAAGTCTTGAAACAATAAACCAAATGAAATAAAAAGTCAATATTTAATTTGTTCTTATCTCTGATGTAGCACTTGAGAATGTTTCAATTCTTTTTGCATAGAGTACGCCACTTGGCTGAATCTAATACTTTTCCACATAACATCTCTACTTTTATATATATATATATATATATATATATATATATATATATTGATTGATGATTGATATGGATTGATTGATTGATTGATGGTTAATTTTTCTGTGGTGAGGCCTAGCCCATTAAAGCTTTGATTTCTCAGCTCAACCACTGTAACTCGTTCCTAAACAATCTGGTCGCAAGCAAGTGCTGTTAAGTCATTTACAAAATTTTCATAATGGCGCCACTAGTGAAACAAGTTCCGCAGAGAACTTGCATTTTGAACCTTTATAGGTTTTTATATATGCATATTAGATTTATAAAAGAATAACATATATATATATATGTTTGTCTTAACGATCAGTAATGATAAATCACTAAACATTTTTTGTTAAATGCCCTTATGCCCTTGGCGCTTTTATTTTAGAACATAAACTCTGCTAATGTAGCAACATTTTGTGTTAAATGCCCTTATTCCCTTGTGTTTTTATTTTAGAACATAAACTCTGCTAATGTAGCAAATAGTACCCCTTATTTTTTTCTTTGCCAATTTTGTAAATAGACTTTGACACTGTACTAGCATGACCCCCATAACTCCATCTGCAATGTACCTCTTTTTGCTCCAAATCATTAAAGATTTGCAAAGAAGAGGTATAGTTGCAACAACATAAAAAGTTTAGTTGTCATTTTGTTGCAATACCAATCTTTATACACTAAACTAGAAAAACTGGGTTCTAAGTTGTTACTGTTGTTCATGTTTTTCCAACATAAAAATATGGACCTAACACATTTGAAAGGTTAAGGTGCTTCCCATTGACAAAGTCTATTTGCATATGGACGTTGATAGCAGTCACCTAATAGGCTAATACACTAGAAGCTTTGAATCCATCTAATTATTGGTCCTACAATAGTAATTATCAACCATTCTATTTAATTTAGGCAAACAAAAGTCACACAGAAACTTCCACCAAAGTATTAAGTTATTAACAACCCCTTGAAATACAGACACATCGTATACGAGACATGGTGTGTTCAATGAGTTCAGAGCTAGATCAATTGTGGAAAAAGATGAGCGATGAAGTACATTGTAAGAACAAAAAACAGGGGTTTAGTACACAGTTGTTAAGATTGGTTGTGCCGTAGTAACATAGAATTGTAATATTATCTCATTGAACCGGTCTTATTTGTTGAAAATTTAAGGCATGGGGAAGTAGTTAAAGAATAATTTGGCAATCAAAAAGAAAATTGGTAATAATCGAAGACTGAACAAGTCTATATATCATTCACGCATGGAAAACCATAGACCTATTCAATGGGTCTTATCTATAAATAGACATGCCTTCCATGCAACATTTCTTATCCCTCATCCGAAACATATATAGAACAGAAGATAGAGTAAGCCTGAAATATGAGGAAAGCTTACATTGTAACTGTTGCCCTCTTTGCTTTGGCATTCTCTCTTGCCTCTGCCTCTGACCCCGATCCCCTGCAGGACTTCTGTGTTGCACTTAAGGACTACTCGGACTCCAAATCAGCCGGTACATACTTTTCTTTTTCTTTTTCAAGTCTTTGCATTATTTTTGTCAAGTGAAGAATATACACTAACCGGAATATTAATGGAAGAAATATTATTAGCTACCTCCCCTTACTATTTTCTGCATTGAATTCTTCAGCATTTTTTTTTAAAGCGTCCATAACAAAAATTCCTTTATGCAGTATTCGTTAATGGAAAGTTTTGCAAGGATCCAAAGCTTGTCAAACCTGAAGATTTCTTCTTCGAGGGATTGAACATTGCTGGGAACACAGATAACAAAGTTGGGTCAAACGTCACTACCGTGAACGTAGACACATTACCAGGCCTCAATACTCTTGGCATATCCCTGGCTCGAATTGACTTTGCACCATATGGAGAAAATCCTCCCCATACTCACCCTCGCGGCACTGAAATTCTAGTAGTTGTGGAGGGTACTCTCTTCGTTGGTTTTGTAACATCCAACCCAGAGAATCGCCTCTTCACCAAAACTCTAAATAAGGGGGATGTGTTTGTCTTTCCAGTTGGTCTCATTCACTTCCAATTCAACGTGGGAAAAACTAAAGCAATTGCCATTTCTGGTTTAAGCAGCCAAAATGCAGGCGTAATCACAATAGCAGATGCTGTCTTTGGATCCAATCCTCCCATTAATCCTGATGTTCTCACCAAGGCCTTCCAACTAGACAAAAATGTGGTTGAAGAGCTTCAGAAAGAATTTGGAGATCACAATTATTAGAAAAAAAAAAAATGTTTGTAAGTGCCTTGAAGCACTAGTCATATTGCTACGTTTATCCCCTTGCAATCATAACTAGAATAAAATAAAACGATTGCTTATAATGTTGGCTTTAATACCTCTTCCTCATTTGTCAATTTGTCTATTAATTTATGCAGTAAAACCACTCTGATAGGCCAAAAACGTATTGACCCTTTGTGATGAATTAATTGATTAATTAGCCAAGTTTAATTAATTAATCAAATTAACATGCAAACGCGTGGTAGCACAAACAAATCATCAATCAAACTAAGTGCAGCGGAAATTAAATTGACACGGTGATTTATTTACGAATGGGGAAAACCAACACGGCAAAAACCCCACCGAGTGATTTTAAGGTCACCACTCCCGAGAATCCACTATTATCACAACAAACGGTTACAAATAAAGAAATCATAGTACCTTATACCAACCTACAGTTAAACTCTTACCGCAATACCCAATTGGACTTGTTCTGTAGTGACAATCTCTCTTTGTAATGCACGACTCCCAGTACGTGACTAACCAAATGCGCTGATCCTAGTACGCAACTTCAATCACCAACTAGAGAAGATTGTTGGCTACAAAGTTCTTCAATTCATCCAGAAGACAAAGATCAAGGAGATGTTTGGTCACAAAACCCTACGGTGTACAAACACAGCAACTTCTTCACAAGAACGATGAACTAGGGCAAAACTCTGTCTCCGGTCACAATTTGCTTGAACAAATTTTGCTCAACACTTGTGCAACTTGTGTCCACTTTGACAACCCTTAAAATAATCCTTTTATATGTCTAGAGTTGTGAGAAAAAAAAGCCCAAACACATAATCACGGATTAGAGTCAAAATAGAACTGAAATTCTGTTTTTCATAAACCTCGACAAATGGCTATCTGTCGAGCAGCTATCGAGCCACGAGGCTAGAACAGCTCTTCAAGCTTGATAGATACTAGCTGTTGAGCTAACTGTCGAGCTTTAATGAACTTGCACTTTCAGCTTGAATCTTGGACAGACTTGCATGGCTTCAACACTTGATCTTGAAACAAAATTTCTTGAAGTATTTGTTAGGACATATGTGATTCACTTGTTAGAAACATATGTCAATATTTTATGTAGTTAGCTAATCCTTTGACAAAAAACACTTTACTTGTATTTGGGTATATCTAAGATGTGTTTGATGCTTCAAGAAACCTTATTTCAAGTTCAAGTGTTAAAGCCATGCAAGTCTGTCTAAGAATCAAGTGAGAAAGTGCTGAATTTTAAAGCTTGATAGCTGCTCGACACCTCTCGACAACTAGGCTATCTATCGAGCTCTTCAGCTGTTTCTTATCGTAATCTTGACACCTTCTAGACAACTGATGGATCGATCAAGAAAGCTCCTATCCCCTTAACACTTCCTTGACACCTCCTCGATCGATCGAGAATTACTGAGCCTTACGAAATTCAAATTTTTTAGATCTGATTTTCGGCCCATTCTGACATGTATGTGTAGGGTTTCTTTTCTCACAACCCTAGACCTATATAAGGCTTATTTTAGAGGCCGTCACATAAGAGAATACAAGGAGAACATATGCAAAAGGTGACTGATGCCTTATTCTCTCTGAAAGAAGCTACTACATCTTTGCGCCTTAGGGTTTTGTAACCAAGTGCTTCTTGATCATCATTGTTGATGAAGTGAAGAACTTTACAACCAACAATCTTCTTCAAGTTGGTGTGTTAGTCACATACTGGAGTCGTACATCTTTGGTTAGTCACGTACTAGGATCCGTGCATCAAAAAGGGTGGCGTTCATATATTGAAGAGTTCAGAAGTTCTGAAGTGGTAGAAGGTTTCTACTGTAAGTTCATCTACGAGGATTGTGGAGTCTAGGGACAAAGGTTTTGTACTAGATCTGAAACTTCTCTTTACTATAGTGGATTGCTTTTCAAGAAGGTTTCCCCCCAGGTTTTTTACTGTGAAACTAGTTTGTTTCATTGGTTTTCCTGGGTCATCATAACTTGTCTTATTTATTTTTCCGCTGCATGATTTTGACATAATATTGATGTTTGTTTGTTTTTAACAAGTTAAATTCATAATAAATCTAATTAACAACTTGGATTTAAAACTTGTTAATTCTATTAACTAGAGTCTAAATTTCCCAACAAGTGGTATCAAAGCGGGTTCACTCAGATTGGATTAATTTTCTAAGTGTGATCCTTGATCCCAGTTATCATGGATAGAAGACAATCCTTAATTATACCTCCTTTATTTGATGGCATTAATTATGTGTACTGGAAAGTTCATATGAAAGTTTTTTTGCAGGCTCTAGGTGAACAGGTATGGCAAGCTGTTAAAGTTGGCTGGAATAAGTCAAAGGAAGTGCCGGTAGATCGGGATGATGCAACAATCATAGCGGCAAATTTCAATAGTAGGGCCTTGAATGCTTTATTTAATGGGGTGACCAATGAAGAATTCAAGAAAATATCATCCACGAAAGTTGCCAAAGAAGCATGGACCATTTTTTAGACCACCTATGAAGGTACCAAGGCAGTAAAGACTGTGAAGTTTCAAAGATTCACTAGTAGTTTTGAAGAAATAAGGATGGAGGAGGATGAGACCTTTGATGAGTTCTATGCTAACTCAAGGATATTGTGAATTCTGCTTTCAACCTTGGAGAATTTATAGTAGAATCCAAAATTGTTAGGAAAATACTTAGGTCCTTACTTGAAAGATTCCATGCCAAGATCACTATCATTGAAGAAGCAAAGGACATTGATCAAATTCCTTTGACTGAGCTTGTAAAGAACCTTCAAACCAATGAGATGAGATTAGGTTTAATGGTAAAAGGTAGAAAGAGTAGAAATTTGGCTCACAAGGGTATAGAGGAAGAGATTGAGGACTCTGAAGATGAGGATGAGAATCTAACCTTCATAACTGATGAGATTATCAAACTTCTTCAGTTTTGGAAAAAGGATAAGAGCAAACCTCCTAGGAAACCTAAATCCTCAAGGAATGGTAAGAATGAGAAACCCCTTATTCAATGCCATGAGTGCAAAAGTTTTGGTCATATGAGGATAGAGTGTCCAAACTACCTCATGAAGGAAAAGACCAAAGAGTCAAAAGATAAAGGGTTGGTTGCTACTTAAAGTGATACTTAAAATGACTCTTCTTATAAGTATGCAAATGAATGTAATCACGTTATAGCATTTGCTGCCTCAACCGATAAGGTGATTGTGGAGAGTGCTAGTGACAGTGAGAATTCTTCTAATGATGAAGTACCTAAGAAATTAACCCTTCAGGAAGCCTATGATAAGCTATGCACTGAATTCATAAAATCTGAAAAGACTTCTTGTCTTTGTAGAAAAGAGCTTAATGAGGTAAAAATTGAAATAGCTTATTTGTTAGCCAAACTAGATGAAACTACAAGGTTAGTTGAGACTCTTGTTGTGGAGAACACCTCATTAGAAAAGAATGTCAAGAATCTTGAGGTTGAGCTTAGTCAAGGTAGAACTCAAATAGAGAGGATGTCTAGTGCAAAGCTTGATGAGGTATTGAGTGCTCAAAAGCCTAATTCTGATAAGACTGGCTTAGGATATGTTGTTTCCTCCGGCCCCTCCTTTTCCACGGCTTCTAGATCAAGGACTGTCTTTATGCCACAATCTGAGAAAGGTGATAAAGGTATGAAATCCAAAACTGATTTATCTAATTCTAAATCCTTTGTTAGACCTCATGTTTGTCGCCATTGTGGTATTTCTAGATACATTCTTCCTAATTGCTTTAAGTTGTATCCTCATAAACAATTGTCCAAACGGTCACAGGTTTCCTCTCAAGAACCTACACCTTTGTTTAGAGAGTTATTAAAAGTTTTGAACTTTTTAACTCAATTTTAGGAGAATTCTAATTCTTCTACCTACACCTTTGTTTGGAGAGTTATTAACAGTTTTGAGCTTTTTAACTCAATTTTAGAAGAATTCTAATTCTTCTATGTCCTTTAGTAGACATACTAGGACACGTGCCTTTTCATCTTCACGGCCAAAGACTCGTGCTGTATGGGTGAGAAATGAGCCTAAAACTTAATTGTCTTTTATGTTTGTCCTCTGCTTTAATTCTTTCTATCTAAAGTAGGACTCTTTTTGCTTGATTTCTTATCTGCTTTTGGAATCATGTTTTCATGCATCTGCACATTTCTATCATGCCTTCATGCATAAGCATCTTTCTTTTTGCTTTCATGTTGTTTGTCTACTTTTGTTTGGTTGTTTTGTTTTTGTTTTGTTTTTTTTTCAAAATAAAATTAAAATTAAAATTGAAAAATCAGAAAAAAAAAAAAAAAACATTGTGTGTTTGTGTACATTAGTACTTGTGTACCTTGGATGGCCATTGAAACAAAATTTTTTAAATTTTGTATCTTTTGTAGCTTAGATAAGCATCTCTATGCACAACTAAGCAAGTGAGCTTTGTGGCTCATGTTTGTGATGAGTAAGATTAAGTGATCTCTTGTACTTAACACTTGTATCACTCTTTTTTACGGGAAGGACTAGAAAATCCTAAGAGAAAGGCATAAATAACCATCTCATCACTGTTGCCCGCCAATCATGAATGACATCTGTATGCTTCAGCATAGCAAAAGTGCAATGTCAATGACATCCGTATGCTTCGACATAGCAAAAGTGCAATGTCAAATGCTTAACATTATTGGGTATTTCTTTTCTTTCTCTTATATGTCCATGCATGATTTGATTAAAAAGAAAAATATGCAAAGAAAAATAAAAAGCAAAAAGAATAAAAATGCTTTATATATGATTGCAAGCATGTATTCTAGGAGATGTGGGAGTTATAGGATGTACCTCGAAGGTGATAGTCCTCATCAAACAATTATGATTGTGTGTGAGTTAAAGTAATTTTCTCATATCTCAAATCGTCATAACATATATACATTTATGCAATCTTGCGATGTTTTTCACACACAACACGCAATATTCTTTGCTACTCTTGATACATGTGCAGGTATAATGTGATTTGGCCATCACAAAGTTTACATGTGTTAATATATGCTCACTAAACTGTCTTGACTTGTTTTTGAAATATAAAATTGGTTAGACTTGTTGTGTGTGTGTGTGTGTGTGTGTATGTGTGTTTTGGGATCCTTGTGCTTAATATTTTTCTTGTTGAGAGATTTGTTTTTCACATGTTTTGTATCTTTCTATTATCTTGTTATCCATAGCATCTTGTTTCATTACATTCATGCAATTATATGGATTTCTTATACTCCCTTGATCATCCTTGATCATTTTTATGCTTCTCGGGTAAAGTTTTCTAGCTTCTTATATCATTTGTCAATCATGACAAAAAGGGGGAGAAATTGTGGATAATATGTGGTTTCTTTTTAAGATTCTACATGTTAGGGGGAGAAATACATGCCTCTGTAAGGGGGAGATATGTTTCATCTTGTTAGGGGGAGTGCTTACCTCCTTCTTCTTGTACACCGGTCTTGTAACCATGTTTACATACATTGTGCTTATCTCTCTCTCTCTCTATATATATATATGATGATGTATGTCTTCTTCACCTACCCTTACATGTGTTGTTTCTTTTCTCTCTTTATGCACGTGCTTCTTGTTAAGGACATATTTTATGTAAATTGGCAAATCCTTTTGACAAAACGCACTTTACTTGTAATTGAGTAGATCTAGGATATGTTTAATACTTCAAGGAATATGTTGTTCAAGTCTAGTATTAAAGTCATGAAGATTGGACCAAGAAACAAGTGAAGAAAAGCTATTCAAGAAGGCTGGACAGATAGCTCGACACCTGCGGACAGATAGCCCGACAGCTGCCCGACACCTCTTGACAGCTAGCCATCTATCGAGCTCTTAAGGTGTTTTCTTATCGCAATCTCGACAGCTGGTGGATCGATCGAGAAAGCTCTTGTCCCCTCGACAGATTCTCGACACCTCCTCGACACCTGCTATCTATCGAGGATTAAATCTCGACACCTCCCGATCGATCGAGGTATCTATCGAGGTTACGGGAAATCAGAATTTTCAGCTTTTTGATTTTTGGGCCAGGCTTATGTATTTGAGTGGGGTTTCTTTTCTCACAACCCTAGACCTATATAAGGCTTATTTTAGAGGCCGTCACATAAGAGAATACAAGGAGAACATATGCAAAAGGTGACCGATACCTTATTCTCTCTAAAAGAAGCTACTGCGTCTTTGCGCCTTAGGGTTTTGTAACCAAGTGCTTCTTGATCTTCATTGTTGATGAAGTGAAGAACTTTGCATCCAACATTCTTCTTCCTTAAGTTGGTGAGTGAGTCACGTATTGAGATTCATGCAAAGAAGTTAGTCACGTACTGAGATCCATGCAACAAAAAAGGTGGCGTTCATATATTGAAGAGTTCAAAGGTTCTGAAGCGGTAGAAGGTTTCTACTGTGAGTTCATCTACAGGGATTGTAGAGTCTAGAGACAAAGGTTTTGTTCTAGATCTGAAACTTCTCTTTACTATAGTGAATTGCTTTTTGGGAAGGTTTCCCCCCAGGTTTTTTACTGTGAAACTGGTTGGTTTCATTGGTTTTCCTGGGTCATCATATCTTGTCTTATTTACTTTTCCACTGCATTCATTATTGACATGATATTGATGTTTGTTTGTTTTAACAAGTTTGATTCATAATAAATCTAATTAACAACTTAGGTTTAAAACTTGTTAATTCTATCAACCGGGGTGTATATTTCCCAACAAGTGGTATCAGAGCGGGTTCACTCTGATTGGATTAATTTCCTGAGTGTGATCCATTGACCCCTGTTGTCATGGATAGAGGACAATCTTTATTTATTCCTCCTTTATTTGATGGAACTAATTATGCGTACTGGAAAGTTCGTATGAAAGTGTTCTTGCAGGCTCTAGGTGAACAAGTATGGCAAGCTGTTGAAATTGGCTGGATTAAGCCGAAGGAAGCACCGGTGGATTGGGATGATGCAATAATTATAGCGGCAAATTTCAACAGTAGGGCCTTGAATGCTTTGTTCTGTGGGGTGACCAATGAAGAATTCAAGAAAATATCATCCACGGAAGTTGCCAAGGAAGCATGGACCATTCTTGAGACCACCTATGAAGGTACCAAGGCAGTAAAGACTATGAAGCTTCAACAACTCACTAGTAGTTTTGAAGAAATAAAAATGGAGGAGGATGAGACCTTTGATGAGTTCTATGCCAAACTCAAGGATATTGTGAATTCTGCTTTCAACCTTGGAGAATGTATTGCAGAATCCAAAATTGTGAGGAAAATCCTTAGGTCCTTACCTGAAAGATTCCATGCCAAGATCACTGCCATTGAAGAAGTCAAGGACATTGATCAAATTCCTTTGACTGAGCTTGTAGGAAACCTTCAAACCTATGAGATGGGATTAGGCTCAATGGGAAAAGGTGGAAAGAGCAAAAACTTGGCTCTCAAGGGTATAGAGGAAGAGACTGAGGACTCTGAAGATGAAGATCAAAGTGAAGATGAGGATGAGGATCTAACCTTCATAACTGATGAAAAACCCCTTATTCAATGCCATGAGTGCAAAGGTTTTGGTCATATGAGGATAGAGTGTCCAAACTACCTCATGAAGGAAAAGACCAAGAAGCCAAAAGAGAAAGGGTTGGTTGCTACCTGGAGTGATATTGAGGATGACTCTTCTGATGAGTTTGTGGATGAATGTCGTCAAGTTATGGCCTTTGCTGCCACAACCGATGAGGTGATTGTGGAGAGTGCTAGTGACAGTGAGGATTCTTCTGATGATAAAGTACCTAAGAAGATGACCTTTCAGGAAGCCTCTGATAAGACTGGCTTAGGATATGCTGTTTCCTCCAGCCCCTCCTCATCCACAGCTTCTGGATCAAAGATTGTCTTTGTGCCACAATATGAGAAAGGTAATAAAGGTATAAAATCCAAAACTGATCTGGTTAATTCTAAATCCTTTATTAGACCTCATGTTTGTCACCATTATGGTGTTGCTGGACATATTCGTCCTAATTGCTTTAGGTTGTATCCTTATAAGCAATTGTCCAAACGGTCACAGGTTTCCTCTCAAGGACCTACACCTTTGTTTGGAGAGTTATTAAAATTCTTGAGCTTTTTAACTCAATTTCAAGAAAATTCTAATTCTTCTATGTCCTTTAGTAAACATACTAGGACACGTGCCTTTTCATCTTCACGGTCAAAGACTCGTGCTGTGTGGGTGAGAAAGAAGTCTAAGACTTAATTGTCTTTTCTGTTTGTCCTCTGCTTTAATTCTTTCTATCTAGAGTAGGACTTTCTTGCTTGATTTCTTATCTGTTCTTGGAATCATGCTTTCATGCATCTGCATATTTCTATCATGTTTTCATGCATATGCATCCATCTTTCTTTCTGCTTCCATGCTGTTTGTCTGTTTTTGTTTGGTTGTTTAGTCTTTATTTTGTTTTGTTTTCAAAATAAAAATAAAAAGGAAAAATCAGAAAAATACAAAAACAGTGTGTGTTTTGTGTACTTTGGTATTCGTGTACCTTGGATGGCCATTGAAACAAAGTTTCTAAACTTTGTATCTTTTGTAGCTTAGATGAGCATCTCTATGCACAACTAAGCAAGTGAGCTTTGTGGCTCTTGTTTGTGATGAGTAAGATTAAGTTATCTCTTAAAACTTAACACTCATATCACTCTTTTTGACGGGTAGGACTAGAAAATCCTAAGAGAAAGGCATAAATGACCATCTCACCACTGTTGCCCGCCAATCATTGTATGACACCTGTATGCTTCGGCATAGGAAAAGTGCAGTGTCAAAGACATTCGTATGCTTCGGCATAGCAAAAGTGCGATGTCAGTTGCTTAACATCTTAGGTATTTCTTTTCTCTCTTTTATATACCCATGTATGATATGCTAAAATAAAAGAAAACATGCAAAGAAAATAAAAAGCAAAAAGATTATAAAAAAAAAATGCTTTATATATGGTTGCAAGCGTGTATTCTAGGAGATGTGGGAGTCATAGGATGTACCTCGAAGGTGATAGTCCCCATCAAACAGTTATGATTGTGGGTGAGTTAAAAGTTATTTTCTCATATCTCAGATCGTCATAACATCTATACACATACGTAATCTTGCGATGTTTTTCACACACAACACGCAATATTCTTTGCTACTTTTGATACATGTGCAGGTACAATGTGATTTGGCCATCACAAAGGTTTTACATGTGCTAATGTATGCTCACTAAACTGTCTTAACTTGTTTTTAAAATATAAAATTGGTTAGACTTGTTTAGTGTATGTGTGTGTGTGTTTTGGGATTTATGTGCTTAACATTTTTCTTGTTTTTCACATGTTTTGCATCCTTCTATTATCTTGTCATCCATAGCATCTTGTTTCATTACATTCATACATTTATATGGATTTCTTTGTACCCCCTTGATTATCCTTGATCATCTTTATGTTTCTCGGGTTAAGCTTTCTAGCTTCTTGTACCCCTTGTCAATCATGACAAAAAGGGGGAGAGAAATTGTGACTTTGTGGTTTCTTTTTTAAGATTCGACAAGTTAGGGGGAGAAATACATTCCTTTGTAAGGGGGAGATGTGTTTCATTTTGTTAGGGGAAGTGCTTACTTCCTTGCTCTTGTACCTTGGGTCTTGTGACCATTGTTTACATACATTGTGCTTATCTTCTTTATATGCTGATGTATGTTTCTTTCACCTACCTTTACATGTGTTGTTTCTTTTCTATCTTTATACACATGTTTCTTATTACTTGTATGCAATCTATTTATTTCTGTTTCACACAAGATGCCTTGATAAGTTTTGTTTAAAGTGTTTCAGAAATACATATTGTCAAAGTCTACTTGCCATAAACTCTCTTCTTGCAAAGTTTTTCAAGAGTTTGTGTTAGGATAGATTTTATTGTATTTAACAAGTGAATATGAGTTGAGTGATTTATGACTTCTCTCATATGTTCATTTGTTTGTTGTGGTTTTGTCACGGATTGCCAAAGGGGGAGATTGTTAAGGACATATTTTATGTAAATTGGCAAATCCTTTTGACAAAACGCACTTTACTTATAATTTGGTAGATCTAGGATATGCTTAATACTTCAAGGAACAGGTTGTTCAAGTCTAGTATTAAAGCCATGAAGATTGGACCAAGAAACAAGTGAAGAAAAGCTATTCAAGAAGGCTGGACAGATAGCTCGACACCTGTGGACAGATATCCCGACAGCTGCCCGACACCTCTCGACAGCTAGCTATCTATCGAGCTCTTAAGGTGTTTTCTTATCGCAATCTCGGCACCTTCTCGATAGCTGGTGGATCGATCGAGAAAGCTCCTGTCCCCTCGACAGATTCTCGACACCTCCTCGACACCTGCTATCTATCGAGGATTAAATCTCGACACCTCCCGATCGATCGAGGTATCTATCGAGGTTACGGGAAATCAGAATTTTCAGCTTTTTGATTTTTGGGCCAGGCTTATGTATTTGAGTAGGGTTTCTTTTCTCACAACCCTAGACCTATATAAGGCTTATTTTAGAGGCCGTCACATAAGAGAATACAAGGAGAACATATGCAAAAGGTGACCGATACCTTATTCTCTCTAAAAGAAGCTACTGCGTCTTTGCGCCTTACGGTTTTGTAACCAAGTGCTTCTTGATCTTCATTGTTGATGAAGTGAAGAATTTTGCATCCAACATTCTTCTTCCTTAAGTTGGTGAATGAGTCACGTATTAGGATTCGTGCAAAGGAGTTAGTCACGTACTGAGATCCGTGCAACAAAAAGGGTGGCATTCATATATTGAAGAGTTCAGAGGTTCTGAAGCGGTAGAAGGTTTCTGCTGTGAGTTCATCTACGAGGATTGTAGAGTCTAGGGACAAAGGTTTTGTACTAGATCTGAAACTTCTCTTTACTATAGTGAATTGCTTTTCGGGAAGGTTTCCCCCCAGGTTTTTTACTGTGAAACTGGTTGGTTTCATTGGTTTTCCTGGGTCATCATATCTTGTCTTATTTACTTTTCCGCTGCATTCATTATTGACATGATATTGATGTTTGTTTGTTTTAATAAGTTTGATTCATAATAAATCTAATTAACAACTTAGGTTTAAAACTTGTTAATTCTATCAACCGGGGTCTATATTTCCCAACACTTCTTATTAATTATATGCAATCTATTAATTCTGTTTCACACTAAGATGCCTTGATGAGTTTTGTTTAAAGTGTTTCAGAAATACAGGTTGTCAAAGTCTACTTGCCATGAACTCTCTTGTTGCAAAGTTTTTCAAGAGTTTGTGTTAGGATAGATTTTATTGTATTCAACAAGTGAATATGAGTTAAGTTATTTATGACTTCTCTTATATGATCATTTGTTAGTTGTGATTTTGTCACGGATTGCCAAAGGGAGAGATTGTTGGGACATGTGTGATTCACTTGTTAGGAACATATGTCAATATTTTATGTAGTTGGCTAATCCTTTGACAAAATGCACTTTACTTGTATTTAGGTAGATCTAGGATGTGTTTGATACTTCAAGAAACCTTGTTTCAAGTTCAAGTGTTAAAGTCATGCAAGTCTATCCAAGAATCAAGTGAGAAAGTGCTGAATTTTAAAACTCGACAGCTACTTGACACCTCTCAATAGCTAGGCTATCTATCAAGCTCTTCAACTGTTTCTTATCGCAATCTTGACACCTTCTTGACAGCTGGTGGATCGATTGAGAAAGCTTCTGTCCCCTCGACACCTCTTCGATCGATCAAGAATTACTGAGCCTTATGAAATTTAAATTTTCAAATTTGATTTTCGGCCCATGCTGACATGTATGTGTAGGGTTTCTTTTCTCACAACCCTAGACCTATATAAGACTTATTTTAGAGGCCGTCACATAAGAGGATACAAGGAGAACATATGCAAAATGTGACCAATGTCTTATTCTCTCTGAAAGAAGCTACTACGTCTTTGCACCTTAGGGTTTTGTAACCAAGTGCTTCTTGATCTTCAATGTTGATGAAGTGAAAAACTTTGCAGCCAACAATCTTCTTCAAGTTGGTGTGTTAGTCACGTACTGGGAGTCGTGCATCTTTGGTTAGTCACGTATTGGGATCCGTGCATCAAAAAGGGTGGCATTCATATATTGAATAGTTCAAAGGTTCTAAAGCGTGGAAGGTTTCTGCTGTAAGTTCATCTACGAGGATTGTAGAGTCTAGGGACAAAAGTTTTGTACTAGATCTGAAACTTCTCTTTACTATAGTGGATTGCTTTTCAGGAAGGTTTCCTCCCAGGTTTTTTACTGTAAAACTAGTTTGTTTCATTGATTTTCCTAGGTCATCATATCCTGTCTTATTTAATTTTCCGCCTCATGATTTTGACATGATATTGATGTTTGTTTGTTTTAACAATTTTAATTCATAATAAATCTAATTAACAACTTAGATTTAAAACTTGTTAATTCTATCAATCGAGGTCTAAATTTCCCAACAGCGTTAAACACATCCTAGATCTACCCAAATACAAGTAAAGTGTGTTTTGTTAAAGGATTAGTCAATTACATAAAATATTGACATATGTTCCTAACAAGTAACCACGAGTAGGCAAAGTGAAAACAAGCCTAACCAGAGGTGGGTTTACTGTAATTATCCTATTAGAATAACATAAGATGATGTCAGTAATATAGGGGGTGTTTGGATTTTGTGTTTCCATAACTCATAATTTTGTTTCCATCACTCATAACTCAAAAATGGTGGGATCCATAGCTAAGAAGTCTATTTGGTTTTTCATAACCCTGTTTCTAGTTTTTATTTTCATCACTCAATTCTCTGATTTTTGAGTAATGAGTTATGGAAACTGAAAACAAATTGTTTTCAGTTTCCATAACTCTGTTTTCAATGGCATTTTTGTAATTAAAATTATATATGGGTCTCATGGTCAGACTTTTTGCTCCCTCCAACAGACTTTATCTTCTTTTCTCTTTTTTCTTTTTTTTTTTTTCTTTTTTTGTCTTTCACGGGGTCTAGGACACACCCACTCTTTTCTCCTCTTCTTCTTCTTCTTCTTTTTTTTTTCTTCTTTTCTTTTCTTTTCACTTTCTGGGTTTGGTTCTTTTTTTTCTTTTTTTTCTTCTTTTCTTTTCTATTCTCCTTTTCTTTTTTTTCTTCTTTTCTTTTCACGTTGGTTTCTGGGTTTGGTTTCTGGGCTTGGGTTCTTTTTTTTTCTTCTTTTCTTTTCTTTTCACTTTTTGGGTTTGGTTCTTTTTTTTTTTTCTTCCTTTCTTTTCTATTCTTCTTTTCTTTTCTTTTCATGTTGGTTTCTAGGCTTGGGTTCTTTTCTTTTTTTTTCTTTTTTTTTTTCCTTCTTCTCTTTCCTTTTCACTGGGTTTCCATTCCTTTTTTTTTTTTCCTTCTCGAGTTCGTCGAAGTTGTCGCCGCTATTGATGTTGTTATTGCTGCTATTGTCACTGTGGGTTGTAGCAGCGGTTGCGGCAGTGGCTTTTTTTTTTTTTTTTTTTTGGGTTTTTGGAAAAGAAAAATACTAGATAGCCTAATAAATTACTAGATAGCCATTTGGTTATATTGTAGATCTGGGAAAAGCATGAAAATAAGGATCATGGTGGGCTTGATTAAAATATGTGTTAACATGGATGAAGAGAAAAGCTGAGAAAAACAGGGGAAAACGAAGAGAAAAGCAGAGAAAAACGAAGGGGAGAGGCAAGGGGGAAAAAAAAAGAGAGATAGAGAGAGAAAGAAAAGTCAACTGACATTGGGTCAGTGTGTGGGTCCCACAAACAATTGAAAAATATTTAGTGATGACAAGTGAGTGATGGTGCCAAATGGGGTGGTGTAGGGAGTTGGGTATTTTAAGTGAGAAGTTTTGAGTGATGAAAAAAAAAAATCCAAACAAGGCCATACTAATTGTAGTGCTTTTGCAAAATAGCATTCTCAATATATAAAAAAATTTGAACAGTTCCTATAAATTTAAACATAAAATGCAATACTATACAAATGTTATTGTAATTATGCGAGCCCTGGATTGAACCATTAATTTTTTTTTCTTTCTTTTTTCTTTTTTTTAATAAAAGATAGAATGTTATTATTAATGTTTTTCTGCCGTGCTTCTATTTAAAAGGCTTTCTGCTCAAGACTTGTGTCCTTTTACCTGATGAACAATATGGGGCATCCAAATAGGCAAGAATTTCAGGGTGCAGTAATGTTTGAATTCTTAGCCTAAGCAAGGTCCATTCAGACTCAGTGAAATACCCTAGATACTTGGCCAATCTAAATTCTTTTTAATGTCCTCTTCATTGGGTTCTCCCTTGCATGGAGTGACACTGTTTTTGGTGTGATATATATGACTCACTTTTCTTAAGTTGATCTCATTGTGCCATTGGTAAATTGGTTTTCTGCTTCCCCTGTTTCTGTAATGTGACTGAAATTTGTCTGTGGTGAGGAACCCCATTAACTCGTCAGCTCAAAAACTGTAACTCGTTCCGAAACAATCTGGTTGCTTGCTAGACAAGTCATTTACAAAGTTTTCATAATGGTGGCATTAGTGATACTCACGCATACATAGAGGTATGTTTGTTGTTACAATCAAAAATGATAAATCACCAAATTGTGTAAAATGGCCATTGCTTGGCGTAGTGTCTTTCTTGATGTTAGTTCAGTGTTGGGGGATTTTGGTTCTGTGCTGTCTGGGTATGATTCAAAACAATTCGAATCAGCAATGAGTCAAAAGGCTGATGTGCTCAAATTTCGTGTTTTTAATTATTTAAACCGTTAATCGCTTGGAATAGTTTTGTGCATTAATTTAGTTCTTGCAAGCCAAAAAAAACCCTTATCATTGGTGAGTTTTTCACCATTTGTAAAATAATTTTCCAGAGTTGCCATCTGTGATATAGTGTTGTGTGGTCCATCCTAGCAATGGTCCCTTATGGTCTACTTAAATCACATTTTGGTTGATTTAATGTCAAAACTTTCTCTTCATCCCAATTCAAGATTTGTGTGTTTGTCTAACAATATTTATGCATTTCTCACTCACAAATATATCTAGGAGTGTGATGATGCCTAGTACCACATGCCCACACAAACTACTCATTTCAATGCTATTTGAAATATAAATTTTTGCTCAATTAAAAAAATATACATAAATTGACATCATAAGTACAAATTTGACAATTTATTATTATTATTATTATTATTATTATATATAGAAACTCTCTCCCATCCCCTCCAAATTCTCCACACACACACACAAAAAAAAAAAAAAAACCTTGCAACTGGACTAATGGATCGAATGGGCAAAATTGGACCAATTCATTATTTTGCATTATCATTTTAGTATCATAGTTTACAATAAATGATAGATGCATGAGAAAGTTATGGTAAAGTTTAAAGACAAAAATAATATAGTGTAAAATAAAAATAGATAGAAGGAAGAAGATAAAATAGTAGTAATTTGAAGCGAAAAATAATTTAATGTACAAAATACAATTGACAAATGGAAACTAATATTTCAACGTGGCCAAGGCCAATATCGTCAAACCAAATTAAACCCTGTGGCTGTGACGAGAAAAGATAATTGGTTAAAAGAAGAAAAGAAAAATGTTTAACACTACTGGACAAATGCAAAAAACATCTAATTTAAATGAATGAAAAATTTTAACATAAACCCCAAATGAGAAAAAACCCTTGAGCATGCAAAAAAAAAAATATATATATATATATATATATATATATTATTACTATTATAATTAGGCATGAAAAAATGACTATTTTTTTTCTCTATATATCATGATAATTATTCATTAAAAAAAAAAAAACAAATCTAATGAAATTCATACGGGTCAAGTTGTTTTGGGCTAATTTTTAGAACTACCAACCCAAGTAGCTTTAGCCCATAGATAATGAATAAAGGCCGAAAGGGTTTAGGTTTACTTTCTCTCTCTATATAAATATATAAACATACCGTTTAGGGTTTTTGGCTGCCTCCTCCACCATTCTTCTTTCTCAGTGCCGCAGCTAGAGACAAACAAGAGCAAAAAAAAAAAAAAATGAAGACCATCTTGTCATCGGAGACCATGGATATCCCAGATGGGGTCAAGATTAAGGTGAACGCTAAGGTCATCGAGGTGGAAGGCCCACGTGGCAAGCTTGTCAGAAATTTCAAGCACTTGAACTTGGATTTCGATCTCATTACTGACGAGGAAACTGGGAATCGAAAGCTGAAGATCGACGCTTGGTTCGGTTCCAGGAAGACCTCCGCCGCCATCCGCACCGCGCTCAGCCACGTCGAGAATCTCATCACCGGTGTCACCAAGGGTTACCGTTACAAGATGAGGTTCGTTTATGCTCATTTCCCCATCAATGCCAGTATCACCAACACCAGCAAGTCCATCGAGATCAGGAACTTTCTTGGAGAAAAAAAGGTAACCCATTTCTCTTTTCTCTCTCTTTTTTCAATTGGGTTCTCCTTGTTTTGCAGTTTTTGCATCTGGGTCGTTTTTTGTTTACTGCATTTTGATTGTTAGCTATGAAAATGGGACAAAATTGGAATATGGGTTATGTATATTTGTTGTAGTAATCGATTCTGGTTTAATTGTTTTAGGAAGTTTAAACTTGTTAATACTTATCATTTGGTGGTGTTAATAGTAGTCACTCTCATGTAGTTATTTTATATCTAATATGCAAAACTGATACTACAGAGTACTCTGTTATGGGCTATAATTTCAGTTCCTATTGTTTGTTATATTTCTGAATGTGCAGCCCCTTAACCCTTTTATGGTTCTACATGTTAATGCTTAGCCTTATCATTTGGTGGTGTCAATATTAGTCACTCTCATGTAGTACTTTTATATCTAATAATGCAAAACTGAAATGGTAGGATACTACAAAGACTCTGTTTTGGGCTATATTTGCAGTTCCTATTATTTGTTTACTATCTGAATTTGACTAGCTTTTGTAATAGTGCAGCCCTAAAGCCTTTTATTGTTTGTTTACTATCTGAATTTGAATAGCCTTTGTAATAGTGCAGCCCTAAAGCCTTTTATGGTTCTACATGTTAATGCTTATCGTTTGGTGGTGTCAATAGTAGTCACTCTCATGTAGTACTTTGATATCGTATCTTCACTTTCCAAATGTGACTAGCGTTTTGTAGTTTGTAATAGTGCAGCCCCTTAAGCGTTTCATGGTGCTACTTGTTAATTTTTTGCATTGTTGCTAAAGGCTAAGGCCTGGATTCGTTGATACTATACTTTGACAAGTTAATTGACATGGTTGATTTTTGTGTTTGTTGGGTTTTAGGTAAGGAAGGTGGATATGCTTGATGGGGTCACAATTCTCCGATCTGAAAAGGTCAAGGATGAGCTTGTACTGGATGGGAACGACATTGAACTGGTCTCTCGATCTGCTGCCTTGATAAACCAGGTACATTTCTTTGTCCAAACACAAATACAAATACAAATACAAATACCAAAAAATAAAAAATAAAAAAAGTACAATCATTTCAGTTATATGTTAGCTGCACTTGCTGACCTAATCTCTTGTCGGTTTTGCAGAAGTGTCACGTGAAGAACAAGGATATCCGGAAATTCCTTGACGGAATTTATGTCAGTGAGAGGGGAACCATCGTACAGGAGGAGTAATTGTATGTGTAATTGATCTACAATTTTGTTGTGAAAGTTTTATTTAGAATGTTTTTATTTTTGTTGTCCTCTTCATTGGGTTCTCCCTTGTATGGAGTGACTCTGTTTTTGGTGTGATATGACTCACTTTTCTTATGTTTGATCTCATTGTGCCATTCTTAAATTGGTTTTCTGTTCCCCTGTTTCTGTAATGTTACTGAAATTGTAACTCGTTCCAAAACAATCTGGTCGCTTGGTAGAGTGTTGGTCATTTATGAAGCTTTCATAATGGTGTCATAACTTATTCAAACTTTAGTGTGCCTCATTTTGACATTTTTATTCCATCTGTTTAAGATGTACTTGTCTAGTATTCGATAAATCTTCCTATGAATAAACACCAATATTTGATGTCTGCATACTATCCCCTTGAATTCAAACAACTTGCATTTGCAGTTAACTTCACTATTATCCTCATTAAAATACACATGAAAAATTACACACTGCTAACCTTCTCCACGTGATACATCTTCATGTACTTCATACTTTGAAAAGTTGTCATGTTCCTTGCATGAAGACAAACTGCGACAAATACTTCCAACTGTCTCATTTTGGAAAGTTGTAAATTTTCTCAAAGTGTAAGCACTCTGAAATTGTTTCTCCATATCATAAATTGTTATACAGGAAATGCGTGAATTGAAAGAATTAAAATCTTCAATAGTTTCATTATGCACCTTTGCTACCAAAGCATTCTCATATTGTTCAACAAATTGTTTTAAAGTAGTTTTCTTATTAATGTATTTATGAAGGAAAGCATTCATGCTTTCACTTTGTTGCGTTGTTGACATTCCTGCCCAAAACATATCTTTCACAAAGGCCGACACCCAACGATGCCGCTCATCATTCAACCTGAGTAACCATTCATTGCTTTCAAGTTGATATTTTTTAATAAATCTGCTCCAACTTTCTTTAAATTCTTCTTTTGTCAATGAATCATGAACAACATTTTTCATACAAAATTTTATTGATTCATAGCCTTTGAACTCTTTAAATTTGTCAGGCAACTTATTCATGATATACCACAAGCGCCATCGATGTCGTGCATTAGGGAAAACAATCTCTATCGCTTTTTTCATGGCTTTGTCTTGATCTGTAATAATTGCATTGGTAGGACATTCAGACATGCATGCAAGCCAAGATTTAAATAGCCATATAAATGAATTTGTATCTTCTCGTAAGATCAATCCACATCCTAGCAATGTTGATTGCCCATGATGGTTCACCCCAACAAATGGAGCAAATGGCATTTCATATTTGTTAATCATATATGTAGTGTCAAATGTAACTACATCACCAAACTCTTTGAGTGCTGCTCTACTCCTTGCATCAGCCCAAAATACATTCTTTAATCGAACATCGTCATCAAAATCCATTGCGTAAAAGAATTTAGAATTTTCAACTTGCATTTTCAAAAAATAATGGTGCATTGCACTAGCATCTCCTTCCTTAAGATGTGAACGTCTTACTTTTTCCATGTGATTTCTAAAATCCTTTTCTAAAAAAGACAAATTCTCATGTCCCCTTGCTGCAACCACAAATGAATTAAAACTCTTGCTCATTCTAATACTAGCTTTGTCATTTAATTCAAGCTTTTTTTTTTCACGTGTGGTTCTATTATTCTATTGCATTTGTAAAACCTGGTCTTACTAGGACTCAATCCATGATTATGGTCAAGTACCATGGATCTAAGTATCCACTTTCCATTTGGCATAGAACCAACCTAAGTTGAGCTTTGCAATCTGTTTTTGTTTGAGGTTTCAATTTAATTGGATTGGTAGATCTAGTCCTTTTAATTTCATGATGATTTAATCTAATCCTTGGCTTTCTAGCATAACTACAAACAATGGTCACATACCTCACCACCCCCATCATCCCCCTTTTTAGTAGATCTAGTCCTTTTAATTCTAGGACGATTTAATCTAATCCTTGGCTTTCCAGCATAACTACAAGCAATGGTCACATACCTCACCACCCCATCATTCCCCTTTTTAGAAGTTATTTTAGCCACCGCAAAACCTTTTTCTTTAGCATATCTTTTATAATATATCACAACATCAACAATGGAATCAAACATCATTCCCAACTTAGAGTCTTCTGCTTTGTTTTCCACACCTTTTGTTTCTACCATTTCATTCAATTCCACTATTTCATTCTCAATATTATCTTCATTCGACTCCACCTCCACCATATCATTCTCGATTTTTTCATTTGAATCCCCCTCCACCATATCATGCTCAATATTATCTTTGTTTAATTTCACATGTGAGAAAACATTTGATGTTTCATCTGCCATGCCTATACAATATAATTCATAACACATTATCAAAATAAAAAGTCACTTAATCATAAGAAAATTAATAATTCTAAATATTATAATTTATCCTTTCAAAAATTTTGTGCTTCATATAAATGTGTTATTCACATTTTAATTTGCAAAGCAAGTGATGGATTACTTTTATTGTCTATAGCCTCTGGCCATTATTACAAAAGAAAAAAAAAATCTCATTTCCAAATGCAATAGAAAAATGGAAAACCCAATTATTACAGGCACCAAATTCACAACTTCAAGATTGCATCTTTTGTTGATATTTCAATTTAGATTTCATTGAAACAAAATAGAGTACAAGGGGAGTATATAAAGCAGTGGAGGACCCTAAAACAAGGAACCTCCCAACAACAATTTAGTTGAGAACACAACAAACAATTGACAAAGTAAACAAATAGCACAACAGTACATAGTGAACTAACAGAAATGCACAATAAGTTTTACTGAATGAGAGCAATAATATAGGGGAAAACAAGGAATCAAAGACTAACAAAGAAATCTAGAGAAAATACTAGGAAAAGCGGAATGAAAAATCACCTCCTTGGATGGCAGATGGTGATCAGCTCCGAGATTTGGAAGAGAATTTTTTTTTTTTCCACAATAGATGGAGCTAATACGAACGATGGTTTTCGTGGGTTTGGGGAGCAGTGGGTTTTGGTTTTTCGGTGGAGAGGTAATGTTTTTCAAGATTGGATTTTTATTTTCTAGTGTGGGATGGTGTTTTCCGGAGTGAATTTTTCATTTTCGCATTGTAGTTCCAGCACTCTAGTAGCTGCAATTTGTTTTGGCGCTCAAGCTTTTTCACATATGGGTTTTGGGAGGGAGATGAAGACTAAAGGAGTAATGTTTATTGTGGGATTTGTGTTATGTTGGTGGGCCCCAGGTGATGAGGTAGCTTGCCACATGTGAAAGTTGTGGGCTAAGGTGTGGCACCAAAATTACTCGTATGTTTGTTGTAACATTTAGAGTAATGATGAATGGCCAAATATTTTGTGTAAAATGCCCCTATGCCCCTCAACTTTTGGTAAATAACATATGATTGTTACAAAATTTGATATGTGTTAAGAAGTGGGGAACATGTAATTTAAAATTTAAAATTATTAGTTCAATATAAAGTCTTTTTTTTTTTTTTGGATAAAGCTATAGGAAGTTGTAGGGACTCAAATTGGATTGGACCCAGAATAGAGATGGGTTTCTAGCCCAACAAGCCCAAACAATAAATTTTTTAGAGAGTGGGTGACAGAACTAGTTCTATTTGGTAGAAAATGTCATGATTATTGTGCAGCAAAAGACGTTTCAAGCTAACTGTATGATAAAAACTCTCATCGGCTAGGTTTCAGGGGGTATCTTTCTGGGTTCTCTCGTTTTTCTCTTTCTTTTTTTCAAAAGTCCTTTTTAATGTCACCCACTTTCTTGTTATATACTGCGTTCCTCACCCCATTTTCACCGTACACGTGTAGGTTCTAGTCTGGGAACTTCTTTCTATCTCATCCAGCACCTCCCGGAACCTTCGCTCAGTAGCCATAAGGCTGCTTGATTACTGTTCAGGTATCACCTCCACATTAATGCCAGAGAGTTAGCTGGGAAGCATTTAATGTGAAGGTAGCAGCTTTAGAAGATATTTGTTATCTTTCCCGGTTCCTCCTTTGTTCTATATTCACCTTCCAGTCCATATACAACTTTGCGGAGTACCTTGAATACTAAGATAGTTACATCCACCTCGGACCATGGTATCCGAGGTGTATCTTATCCTCGGACGCCTTTTGGGCCACTATACACGACTTATATCCCTTTGTCTTATATTATTCCCACAATACCTTTATTTAACCATCGTCGGACAAGTGAGTGTCCTCGGACTGGGCCGTTGGGCCACAAGCCCATTTCCTATGATTTCTATGTCATCTTTTTGGACAACCGGCCCCACAGAAGTTATTCGACAATATAAGTTATACTATGTGTAACTTGATTGGTGTTAAATTTGTATTCCTCTTAAGAAAATAAATGGGTGTTTTTATGCGTATGTATTCCTCTTAAGAAAATGAATGGTTTTTTTTTAATGCATATTTCACGCAAGTATTAAAATTAAACAATATAGGTGATCAATCGATATGGGTGTTAATTTAGTTCTTGCAACTTATCAGCGGTGAGTTTTTTGTAAATGAATTTTCCTGAGTTGTACATAGTCAAAATAATTTTTTTTTTTTTTTTTTTTTAAATCTTGAGTTGTAATGTTTCATATAATATTTATGTGGTCCATCTTGTCTTTGGTCCATCTTAACAATGTCGCCTTCTCTCTTTCAAAAAAAAAAAAATCAAATCAAATCAAATCAAATTTGATAAATTGAGGAATAATTTTTTTTAAGTGAAAATTGCTATTTTGTTAATGATTGACTTGTAATAATATCTCTTTTCATTGACAATTGAACGCTGGGGTTTTATAAGGTCTGTTTGGATAGAACTTATTGTTGTTGAAAGTTGCTGAAAACTGATTGTTGCTGAAAATACTATAGCAAAATAATTTTTAAATGGATAAATAGTATCGTGGGACCCATTTTTAATATTTTTTAATGTATGAACATACATGAACAGTGCGTGAACAGTACACGCACAGTAATTTTTGTCTCTAAAAAGTCAAGAAATCCAGCCAAAAAAAAAAAAAAAAAAAAAGGGAGAAACCGCAACACAGAAAACGCACCGCAACTTAAAGCACTATCCAAACCCTTGCATAATGTGAATTTGTATGTTTACAATGTAAGTTTATATTGTGTTTCCAATTTCTCGTCCTTTTTATTTTTTGAGAAGACCAATTTCTCATTCAAACACAATAGCTAGTGTCAGACCGTTAGAAAGTCAAATTGTGGTCCCCCAACAATCTTTTTCTCACAATGACACTCCCGCGACTCAAACTCATGACCTTGGCTTTGATACCACTTGTCAGACCATGAGTTATGCTATTTTATCTCAAAACTAATTGGTGATAAAGAAAACACACTCAAATCTTTTATGGTATTCAATATCAAGCCCTGCGCGCTTGTTTTTAGAGTAGTTGTAGGAAGCCGAACCGTGGTCCCCAAACAGCTAGCATTGACTTTAGTACTCGACTCTTGAGGCAACCTCTTCTCCGTCTGGAGTCATGCTTATCTTTTAGCTTAGTGCTCCTGTGATCACTCCGTTTGCATCTATATAATTACCGCCTCATATTCCAACATATATTCGGCTTCTCCGTGCGTTACTTCACTTCATCTCATACGTTTAATTACTACCTCAATTCCAGTGTTCTTCTAGTGTGATGGTTTGGTTTAAGTTATCTGCAACTTCTTCTTTTTTTCTAACATATATATATATATATATATATATATCTACTCCATTACTGTTTGTGGCTTTGTGCTATAACCTGCATGTAGGTCCTTTCGTTGTCCTCCTAGCCTAGCTTGGTTTCTCATGTTCCATATTTTCATGTCATGCCATACCTGTCATGTTCATCTGGCCATTTCAGCACGTCCTACGCAAGGTCAATTTTGTTGTGCCCCTAGCCTTTCACTGGTCCATATATTAATAATGGTGCTGAGCAGTTTCTAGGTCCATTCTTAATTTAAAAACATTTAAGTATTCTTTGGGCCTTCGCTCTCACATTTATAATATTCAGATATGAAAAGCAACTCAAGGTCATTTGTGATCCACTGATCCTACTAGCTCCCATGATCCCATAGAAATCCATATCAATATGAATCCTCATCCTAAAACATTTTAAATTCAAATTTCACACTTTTGAGCTTTAGGTTCATATAATCAAAAAAATTTAAGTTGGAGATCTGGATTTTGACAACTATGTATATACCTAGTAAACTAATTTTCACAGTAATCCTAAGTTGTACATAGTCAAATAAAAAATAAAAATAAAAATCCTAAGTTGTGATGTTTTATATAATATTTATGTGGTCCATCTTGTCTTTGGTCCATACTAACAATGCCCTCCTTCTCTCTTTGAGCGCGCAAAAAAAAAAAAATAAAAAATTAAACAAATTTGATAAATTGTGGAATGATTCTTTTTTCTTTTCTTTTTTTTTTTTTTTTTTAGTGGAAATCGCCATTTTGTTAAATGATAGATCTGTAATATCTCTTTTCATTTACAATGAACGCTGGGGCTTAATATTGTGGATTTGTTTGTCTATATCGTAAGTTTACATTATTAGTGCAATTTAAACCTATAAAAGTCCAAGATTTATACCTTCAGCCTTCAGTGCTTCCAATTTTTCATTCAAACACAGTAGCTGGCATTGGCTTTAGTGCTCTTGGGTCTTGACTCTTGAGGCAACCTCTTCTGCATCTGGAGTCATGCTTATCTTTTAGCTTACTGCTGCTGTGATCTCTCCATTTGCGTCTATATATTTACCATCTCAATTCCAACATACATTCGGCTTCTCCGTGCATTACTTAATTTACTTCATCTCATACATATAATTACCACCTCAATTCCAGTGTGTTCTTCTTGTGTGATGGTTTGGTTTAAGTTCTCTGCAACTTCTTTATTAACATATCTACCCCATTGCTGTTTGTGGCTTTGTGCTATAACCTGTGGGTCCTTTCGTTATCCTCCTAGCATTGATTTCTCATGTTCCATATTTTCATTTCATGCCATACTTGTCATGTTCCTCTGGTCATTTCAGTACGTCATACGCAAGGTCTTTTGTTGTGCCCCTAGACTTTCATTGGTCCATATAATAATGGTGCTGCGGCTTGCTTTTATGGAGTGGCTGCTGCCCCACACCTTCATATCATGTTGGCCTGTTCATAGTGCATGTGTGACATTCTTCTCTTCAATACCACAATGTTGTTTGGAAGTATCCTCTTTGCGAGCGACTAGATTGCTCTTCATGTGTTTTTCAAAGCAAAAAATTTAATATCGCAAAAAAATGCACAATATTTGCCACAACTTTCCATGTAGCTAATGGTGATTTGTGGATAAAAAATAATGGGTGAATGTAAAAGTAATAAGCAGTTAATTGCCGTCTTCATATAGTAGAGGTGTGATAAAAGTTGTGAATTTGTTAGTTTGTTTGTGGTACTAAAACAACCCTCATAAAAAAAAATATATATATATATTGCTCTTCATGCGAACTTTTTTATCTTATTAGGTGCTTTAGGATATCTTTGGTCACCTTCCATGTGAAATTTTATCTTATCAGGTGCTTGTAATTGCTCGTGCTTACGCCAAAAGCAATTTTCCGTACCTCCACCACAGCTTTTTTTCCATACCAATGTAGCGTGCATTTGCTTGAGGAGTTTTGCACGTTTTGCCTTTTTTTGATTGGTCCCACGGCACTGTTAATGGACCATCTAACTTGTGAAAAATGCGTGAACAGTGTTTTGCCTTTTAAAAATTATTTTGCTACAATATTTTTAACAATAAGTTTTCAGTTTTCAGCAAAATAAACGATATCCAAATAGACCCATAGTATACAGCTAATCAGCTATGCACCTTTGATTGTTAACACCCCTTTGAATTTTAATCCAAATCACTATATCTTCGATTGGTCTAATGCTCAAAGGTATCCTTTTGATGAAATTCATTTCAGAAATATACTTCCAATGCTTCTATCTCTTTCAATTTTTATAATCTCAAGTCTCAACCTTTCATTATTATAAGAATTAAAATGGATGGATAGCATATAACAAGTTTCACTTTGTTAAATTTAACAAATACATGGTTGGATGGATCTAGTTGTATGAATTTATAATGAAAGACAATTTGCTATCTATATATATATAGGGAAAACAATTTGCTATTCATTTGGGAAATGGTTAAATTCGGAGCCTTGCTTGATTACAATGCAATAATGTGTGGATGAAAATGCTAAAGCCACAAACTAATTTACAAATTGTAGGTATAGTGAATGATTATTAATAAATAAAAATGTGATGTTAGTAATGAGCCCATAAAAAAACCAATAAAAATTTGTCATATTAACAATTTGTACCTACAATAGCATTACTCGTGAGTGGAAGGATATAGATAAATAGTAAACATCTTACTTTGTGATAAGCAAAATCCTTGATCTGATGTGCCTATACCTGTAGCATTACTCGTGAGTGGAAGGATACAAATAGATAGTAAACATCTTACTTTGTGATAAGAATAATCCTTGATCTTATGTGTCCCTTCATTTTCTTTTGGGTCACAAAGCCTCGCAATTCGTCTTCTTGGATACAAGTTAACAAAAGAGCCAACTTGGGGATCCTATAGGAAGAAGACATAGAAATCAATAAAAATGTAATATTAGTTGTGAGCCTATATAAAAACCGGTAAAAATTTATCATATCAACAATTTGTATTTATTGCATTACTCATGAGTAGAAGGATACAATAAGTAATAAACATCTTACTTTGTGAAAAGAAGAATCATTAATCTGATGCGTCCCTTCATTTTTGTTTGAGTCACAAAACCTAGCAATGTCGTCTTCATGATACAATTTACAACAGAGCCAACTTGGAGATCCTATAGGAAGAAGACGTAGAAATCAGTATGCACCAAACATTGCCCTAATTGTACCCCACAAGACAATTTTATTTTTCAGCTGAAATCACAAGACCATTAATCCAAGCACATGCATGAAAGGACCCAAATCATGACCCCATTAAAATGTGACAAGACAAAAGATTCCTCATCAGTTGGGGTCTACCTTTTTAATTTTAACATAACATTGTATTTTTCTCATTCACGGACAGAAGTACAATCTATGATGATAATCACAAGTAATCATAAATAAACATCATCATATTATTATTAACAGGTGCTCATAAACCAAGGGTTCTTGTTTAGCCACGTACTTGAAACCAATACTTGTCCAATTCTCCCTTTAAAACCTTTCTACTAGTAGCATTCCCACCACCATTACCAACACCAGTACACCACCAAAATTGAACAACATTTATAGAGATTTTTCAGAATCTCATCCCCCTTTTTATCTTCAATAATGGCTTTCTGTCATAGCTCATGGTTGTTATGTTTATTCATTGTCATCCCAGTTTTTGTTGATTCAGCTAGTCATGACAAGGAACTTAGCCATGGGCCTGTAATCAACGTAACCAAGCACCTGTCTTTCCTGGATTTCAACTTCAACAAAGACCCCAGAATTTTCCATGATTTGAGGCTCTTAGGCAGTGCCAAGTTCTCAAACGAAAAGGGTGCTCTTCAAATCCCTGATGAATCAAAAGCAGTTGATCTAAAAGACCAAGCAGGTCGAGCTCTTTACTCCTCTCCTATTCGACTCCTTGACCCTCACACCAAAACTCCAGCTTCCTTTGAAACCACCTTTGCTTTTCAAGTTAACAATGCTTCCCACCTTATTTCTGATAGTACTGGCCATGGTGGTAGTGGCCTTACTTTCATCATTGTCCCAGATGAATTCACTGTGGGAAGGCATGGACCTTGGCTTGCCATGCTTAACGATGCTTGTGAAGATGACTACAAAGCAGTGGCAGTGGAGTTTGACACTCATCAAAGTCCTGGATTTGGAGATCCTAATGATAACCATGTGGGGATCAACTTAGGAAGCATCATTTCCACTAGAACAATCAATGTGTCCGATTTTGGTATTGTCCTAAACGATAGTTTGGTTCATCGAGCTTGGATCACCTACGATGGTCCACGTCGTTGGATGGACATTCGTTTAGGATCAAAACATGAAGATTACCCAACAAAACCAATCTTCTCTGAGCAACTTGATCTCTCACCGTTTCTCAATGAATACATGTTCATAGGATTTTCAGCTTCCACAGGCAATTTGACTCAAATCCACAACGTCTTGTCATGGAATTTCACGTCCACAAGCCAAGCCTTTCTTCGTGTTCCTTCAACAGAAACATGTGAGAGCAAGATCATGGTCGAGGATGGTTCTGGGACTAGGAAAGCTCGTGCAGAACCACCAGGCAGCTTCTTGATTTTTGTGGCTGTGGTAGCGTTAATTCTAGCTGTTCTGCTCAGTTTGTTCCTTAACAGTAAGCGTAAACGTGATAAATCACACAATCTTAGTATCTTGTTGTCTGAGAATAAAGAACGACCAAGGCCTCCTAATAAGCCTCGCCGGTTCACTATTGCTGAGATTTCCTCTGCAACTCGGTGTTTTAGCGAATTAGATATATTGGGTAATGATTCAAGAGGTGTTTACTATAGAGGAAAGTTCTCCAATGGCTGCCAGGTGGCTGTGAAGCGGTTCTCAGCTCAGTTTCTGAACTCGCAGGGTTTAGATAGGCGGCGTGTGATGAAGGAAATTGGTTCTATCAGCAGAAGTCGTCATCCAAATATGTTGCCTATCAGGGGTTGGTGTCAAGATAATCGCCAGGTAATGGTTGTGTATGACTTCTTTACCAATGGAAGCCTTGATAAATGGCTATTTGGGGTTGGTGTTCTACCATGGACTCGGCGACTCAAGGTTGTGAAAGATGTGGCTGAAGCACTTTGTTTCTTACACTCCAAGCAACTAGCACATAAGAATATGAAAACTACTAGTGTGTTTCTTGATGTTAGTTTCAGAGCAGTATTAGGGGATTTTGGTTTTGTGCTGTCTGGCAATGATTCAAAACAATTCGAATCAGCAGTGAGTCAAAAAGCTGATGTGTTTGAATTTGGTGTCTTTGTGTTGGAAGTAATTGCTGGGAGGAAGAGGTTGGACTCAGAGATGGATCAGAAAGAGAGGGACTTGTTAGATTTTGCTTGGAGAATGCATGAAATTGATGAGAAAGTGAAGGTGGTGGATGGAAGAATGGGAACAGTAATCAACTTGAAGCAAGCAATTCGGGTTTTGGAAATTGGGTTGCTTTGTACACTAAATGAGGCTAAAGGCAGGCCATGTATGGAGGAGGTGGTTGAGTTTCTGACCACGGAGGGTCCAATTCCTGAGCTGCCACAAAGTAGGCCTATTGCTTTGTTTCCCTACAACAGCGCCACCGGACTTTGCAGTGGCTATTCTTGTGCTTCTTTCAAGTGAAGCCACATAGCCATGGGGGTGATTCACAGATTCAGGGCTTGATAGATAGTCTTAATTTTGTCCTAAATGAGGCAGAGGCAGGCATCTTATATGAAAGCCATATAGAAATGTGTGTATTTTTATTGAAGTCATTATGTCTTCGAAGTGTAGAAGATGATAATGCATTTGTATCATAGGTTCAAGTTTAGGGAATATCAATGCTTTTTTTCTTAATTTGAGCTAAAAAGTTGGAAAGATCACAGATCGTTTGGAAATTGTGTTAAAATGTTGATCCATGCACGCAAGCATCAATGTAATTGTTTAAGTATTGGTTTGATATGAAGCGATTTTGCTTGATTTTCTAGACAAGGAGAACTAACATGTGTGTGCTTTGCACAATACAACAATTAGCAAAACCTTAATTGCATACTACCTGCACATTATGATATATACACAGTCCTAGTCAGTATGTTGCAACCGTACCTATCTTGTCTGAAAATTGGTGTGGATCACATGTATGTTGGCCTCTTTTCTTAGTAAGACAAGAGGCCTAGGAAAAAGTATATGGTTTGCTCAAAGATTCATTATGCAATAGACTTATAAAGAACAACATAATGTCGTACACGAAATTGGTAAATGAGCTGGACACTTCAGGTAAATTGTCTAATGAAGATTGGTTTCTTTAAACAATCATTGAATACATTGACACGCAGCTTAAGTTTAGAGCCGTGTGCATAACTGATTACCTACCGGAGTGAAATTGGCATTATTATGGATATTCTTCTTAGCAATAATTGTTAAGAGTAAGATTATTGGAGGATTGGAAGGCATCACATCATTAAAGATTATAAAGATCTATAGTTTAGGACCCCCACCATTTTGTCTATGTTGTTTGATAAGGATGGAAATAATAAACGGACTGGCAGGTATTGTGGGGGGTTTAGTCCTACAGTCCAAGATTGAATACAAACTATCCGAGGGCCATAGCCTAGCATAGTGGCTGATCTTTATAGCCTAACAAAATAACCAAACTCTGAATATCACATTTAAGGCTATTAGATCTGTCACATATGTCTGCATCCTAGGATTGTTGCCCTAACACAAATCCCTTCAGCTGGCACAAGAGGATAACTAGCTTGCAAGTCTACTGCCAAGTCTTAGGTCGATTTTGTTGAAAAATCTGGTTTTGCAACTCATACAAAACACATAGCGGAAGCAACGAACATGGACCTACTAAAAGAAGCTTTCTTGATATCCATTGTTATATTTCATCCAAATGAAATATAATGAATTAGAGAATCTAGATAAAGTCAAACTTGACTATTGGTGAAAAAATCTTTTCATAGTCGAACCATTTCTTTTTGAATAAATCTTTTCGTCACTAGTCTTGACTTTGAATGTTTACACCTTCTAATCTATCAATCTCATTTTCTTGTAGACCTATTTGGAAATAATAGACTTAATGCCATTAAACGCCTCTACAAGCTCTAGACTTTAAATAGAATCTAATTCTATTTACATAACCTTGATCCAGTAATCCATATTCATATCATCTATTGCCTTTACGTAGGATCGATAATCAAATTCATATCCTTGTGGAATGACTTCAAAAGTTTATCCCAAAAGTATGAATTTATTTGGTAATTGATAATCCTCCCACTACGATATTGTATCGGTGTAATAGTTATCTACAGAATAATGTCTTGTGGTGTATCTAATACAACCATCTCATTTCTAAATGTATTTTATAGTTATCCTACAACAAATTCTAACATTTTTCTTCTAGAACATTCTACCTTTAAAAGAGCCCTATTCCTCCTTTATGTATGCACTGACTTAAAAAACTCATTGGAACTTCATTCATTTATGAAAAAGAGCCTTAGATCATATTAGGCCTAAATGCACTTTTAATCCCTACATTTTGAATTTTTTCCATTTTAGTCCCTACATTTTAATTTTACCACTTTCGGTCCCTAAATCAATTAACGTGTTCTATTTTGGTCCTTTCCATTAGCCCACCAACGAAAATTGCTTAGGTGGCAAACTTATGCTGACGTGGCGAATTAAAAAATAATAAAAAATTTTAATTAGCATTTAAAAAAATGCCATGTCAGCTTCTAAATATTTTTTTTAAAATTATTAATCAATTTTAACGAAATTAAAAAAAAAAAATCAATTCAGATCTAATTCATTTTGAACAAGAACACACAAAAACACAATCACAAATTTAAACATCAACACAAGAACATAAAGCACTAACCCGGAACCAAACACAAAAAACACAAACTCAAATTTAAACATTAACACAAGATCACAAACACAAAGAACACAATAACAAACATAAACCAATTAAAAAGAGTAATTAAAATTTTTTCTTTTCATTATTTTCAAAAGAACAAAGTAACATGTTCTTCATGTTCTTCGGGAAAGAACATGAAGGTTGCCCAGAAAATTAAAATAATAAATATTTCTTTTCTTTTATTACATTTTCTCAACAAATAAACATGCAAAAATTCATTCAAAATCCCTTTCCTCCACCGAATCCTCCAACAAATCAAACCCATTAACCCAGAAAAATAATAAAATCCACATGAAAAAAACAAACCCAGAAATTTAAAATAAACACAGCAGCAACTAAACCAATATTCACCGTCCGATCAAAAAAAGAAAAAGAAAGAGAAGGATCCGAATTGGAGATCCGAATGACAGATCAAAATCTGGAGTTACAGGAATCGGGTTGGGAGGAACTGAGAAGAGAGGCTCGAAAGATCAAAGGCAATCTCGACGTTAAGCTCAATTCCGACGACAAACTTGGTGCTAGGTTCACCCAAGGAAGATTTTGATCTTTAAAGCTTTGATCCCAAACCCATGATCTGAGAGAGAGACTTTAGAGCTTTAGAGCTTTAGAAAGTTGAAAAAGAGAGGGAGATTTTGGTATGAGAAAGAGATCTTTAGAGATTTTCGTTTGGGTAAGCAAACACAGATCTACGATCTCTCTCTCTCTCTTCACCCAACCTCCAAACCAATCGGCTCCCTCCAACACAGACTGAGGTCCATCCGTTGACAGCAACTCGATCCATTCGCCGCTACTCATTCCTCTCCTCATCGTGCAATGACTCCACCACCACCACCAGTAAGAGAGGAAAAGAAAGAGAGTGAGTTAGAGAGAGAGAGATCTGAACTTGCTTTTGAAGAGAGAGAGAGAGAGAGTGCTTGAGAGAGTTATTGTGTTCTTTGTGTTTGTGATATTATGTTAATGTTTAAATTTGAGTTTGCGTTTTTTGTGTTTGGTTCTGGGTTTGTGCTTTATGTTCTTGTGTTGATGTTTAAATCTGTGATTGTGTTTTTGTGTGTTCTTATTTAAAGTGAATTAGATCTGAATTGATGTATTTTATTGTTTTTAATTTTGATTTTTTTAAAATTTCGTTAAAATTGATTAATAATTTTTTTTATATTTAGCATTTTTTAAAATGCTAATTATAATTTTTTATTATTTTTTAATTGGCCACGTCAGCATCAGTTTGCAACCCAAGCAATTTCCGTTGGTGGGCTAACGGAAAGAACCAAAATGGAACGCGTTAATTGCTTTAGGGACTAAAAGTGGTAAAATTAAAATGTAGGGACTAAAATGGAAAAAAGCCAAAATGTAAGGAATAAAAGTGCATTTACGCCATCATATTATCCTCTAATTAGAATTCATAAACTAGGAATATAACAAAATAATGGTTCTAAAAACCCATCTTTCCTCAATCTTGAATATCATTTAGATTAATAAGATCTAGACATAAGTGTCAAAACATACAATACCAAAAGATGAAAACTTTCTCTTTAAAAAGTAAAACATATAAATTTCCATCTAGAAAACAATCATGGACAATGCTTAACTTTATCAAAATGGAAACACTTTCTTTTTGGTCATACTTTTTAGTCTAATTTCCTTTTGGCAACTACTAGAGCAACTAGTTTGTCCAACTATTTGGTATTATAATTCATCTTCTTACCACCCTTACCTTTTGGTTTAGGCTAAGAATTTGAATTAAATCATATTGATCCTAGCCTTAGCTTTTAGGATATCTTCCATTGCTTAGAACTCACTTATCAACTCAGATAATATAAAAAGAATTTATTTTCAAAATAATCTAAATTAATCAAATGATTCTAACAAGGACTTGTGGATCATATCTATATGAGATTAACATTTAATCTCTACATCTAAGAATTCCAATTCATTTAAAAATAAAATATTTTCATAAAATGATATAGAATTGGAACTCCTTAAGCCTTTCTTAGCACTCAATATAATTCATACCAAATATCTCATTTAGACTTAATATAAATTCTAAGTCTAGTACTAACTCTCGCGTCTCATGCTGTAGCACAATTGAGATAGAAGCCAATGTAACATTTTAGCATTTCAATTGAGACTATGATCACATCATAAGCAATCTTTCATAAATGCATCATGTATAGGAAATTATGACAATGCTGAATCGAAACATATTTATGTACTTCAGCTCCTTTAAACACCATGTCCAAAATTATTTCTTAGTTAATGTGATTCAATTAAAATAGTAGTTAGAGAACAAAATTTATGACAACTTTATTTTGAGACTATGAACATAAATACAAGGACATTATAGTTTTGCATCCATAACCATATAGTTTGCGAAACCCATACTATACTAGGTGCAATGATAACCTAATCCCTCAATTAATATTCTTCAGCATAGAGTAAATACCAACCATTATGATTAGGCAAGAACTATTCTAATTATTAATACTATCATGGTAAGTTTTACTAAGCAAAAATAATTTGCCACTCTTCCTTTAGCCTCTAAGTAATAATGACATAGCTTCTTTGGAAGATTAACATTACACTTAGTCTAGTGTACACCATTATCTAGAATCATGTGTAGCCACATTTCATCCCCCTTATAGTGTTTAAATTTGTAGTACCATGAAACAAAACACCCTTCTTTGGGATCATGAGGCATATACACCAAAACGAGGTACTTGTTCACACTACTTTAAACGAGTAAGTTCAATCTTGTAGTACTATAAAGTAAACACCCTCCTTTGGAATCGCGAGGCATATACACCAAGACGAGGTGCTTACCCACACTACTATGAACCGATAATGGAGGCTGTAAGATCCAACTCTTTTATCTCTTTCCCACTAGAAATTTTAAAACAAGTGGATTGTCTTAAAATCATTGTGATTTTATCACAATTTTAACCCTACACATCAAATGTGTTTAATTGTTTAAATTCGATGTGATTTGACTAAGTCACGTCATAATAGCGTAACGAACATTCACGTAATCACAAAGAAGTTTAATCATGTAATCCATGAAGTAAATACCCTGCGCATGGAATGCAAGGCTTGAGGCCAAGGCAAGGTATCTATTCACATTACAATAAACTTAACAAAAAGGTTGTTTCAGCACTCCCACTTGTTATTTGGGTTTTTCTTTAAATAATTGTGATCCAATCACAACTAATAACCTTGCACTTGTTGAAGACTCTAATCTCATTAGAATCACTAACTAAAATGGAAGTCCTAAATTATTTAGGATTCCTTAAACACTAATGAATCAAAAATTAGTTATATGGAACTCTATCCTTAACTTATTTGATTAAGAATTCTAATCTCATAAGAAACTATATACCTTTTAATTAAAGCTTTAATCTCATTAAAACTTCTAATTAAAATAAATTAAGGACATTTAATCATACAACAATTCCAATCTCATTAGAATGTTTCTTAAAAGAGAGGTCCTAAACAATTTAAGACTAAGAATTTTATTTAACTAACATCTTTGATCTCATTAGGTCTTTTAGTTAGATAATGATTAATAAATGTCCTTAACTTTTAAGGACTATAAAATTAATCACTTTATATAGAAACATGTGTAATCTTATCACACACAACCTTGCCTCTTATCAAAGTTTTAACACGTAATCAAAAAGCAAGTGAAAATTCAAAATCCAGTACCTTTGATCTGTTGAACCTTTTTCTCGATCGATTGAAAAAATGAAGAAATTCATCACAAAGCAATTGCCTTGTTCGATTGATTCTTGATCCCTCTTCAATCAATCGAAAAGAAACATTCGATCGATCAAAAGGAATTCTCGATCGATCGAGACAATGAAGAATTTCATCATAAACTGAATCGATTGGTTCTCGATTCCTCTTTGATCAATCAAAAAGATTCGATCGATCGAAAGAAATTCTGGATCGATTGAAACTTGCAAAACTGAATTTTTTCAGAATTTTCTAGCAACCATTTTTGACAGTTTTTGCTATTTTCCATCAAAATCACCTTTTGATTTTATGAATGAAGACTCACAGATCAAATGTTAAGGTTTTCAAGATTATTATCAAGAACCCTAATAATGCTAGAAACCCTTGAAAACATAATCCTAATCTCATTAGGAATGGATCTCTTTAAAAGATTTCAACTAGTAAACAAAACTACAGATGTTATATTCATAAAGTTTAATTCGGCATGATCAATATTAAACTTATATAACATTTATATCAGTAATTTGTATTATAGCCGAAAAAGAGAATCCCATGAATGTTTACATAGATACCTTTCCAAAGGAACAACATGCCCATGACAAAAATAATATATATTTATATATGGATCCCAAGAATGCAAACATTCAAAGAAACTAAAACAAGGTGGGCCAAAACATTCAATCATAAAATTGCTCATATGATATCAAAGGAAAGTATTACTACGTCGCACGTAGTTGTAATCCTTGTATCAGATATCAATAAACCTAGCAATATATGTTGGCGGCGTGCAACTCCAATACTTGGACTACAAATACAAGGCACTGAAACAGAAACAACCATTGCCTTTACAAATCATGTCAGACCCATAATTAAAACAAATATCAAGCCAGTGGTTTCCGAATCAACAATCAATATATCACATATATTAATCACAGCATCTGGTTTTAACTAACAATAGTTATAAAACAAAATTATGTAGAAAAATTACTGCAAAATTTTGAAACACCAAAAAAATGTTTTTCTTTAATTCTAAAACTCAATCACATGTTATACAAACATGATATTAAAGACCACTCTGATATCAATTGTTGGAAAATCTGGTTTTGCATCTCATACAAAACACACAGCGGAAGCAACAAACATGGATCTACTTCATTCATGAGAGATAACGTGTAACCTGAAATTCTAGAACAAAGAATAGAAAGCGTAGCTTGATGCAGTGAAATTCAAAACCAAGACTTGATAATAGCTCTAATCAACATCCCAATTCCAAATGGTGCCCGAGAAGAGTGATCTCTCAATCAGTCTTTATGTACGTTGATTCTCAAAAGAAAGTTCTTCTTCTTCTCATTGTAGAGAAAAACTATTTTCATTTTTTTCATCATACGTACATTTTTAACTACCTTAGCAGTTATTTTATTTAATAACTCTTATTAAATAAAAACCGATTATCTAATTGGGTTAGCCTTTGGGGCCTGCCTAATTGGGTTTTAGTTTGTGGCTTGAAATGGGACCAAAGAGAGCAAATAAGACTCTAGCTCCAATAAGCATTGGGCTTATCTGTCAACTCTTAACAAGTCCAAAATTACCATTAATTATATTTAATACCACTATATAAATATAATTGCACTCTAGGCCTTATTAATAAATTATATCTCAAGACTCTAATGATATCATTTGACCCCTCTATGAAATATCCATAATGGACAAAGTCATAATGAACTGTCACTTTGTAAACAACTATTTTATCCTTGAGTGCCCGATTTAATCTTTTAGTTATTCATATTTATTGAAATCCGATTTCAATAAATATAAACTTTAGTAACTCCTTACTAAAGTGGACACCCTGAATAACCAATTCTCATTAAACTTATCTCAATGGGATATTTTGTATCTCTATAAAAAGAGATTATGGATTCCATATTGAAAATATGTGTTCCCTCAACATTACGTGTGGTTACCCAATGTACTGAGGTTTTGACCGTCAATATTAGATCTCATTCCCGATATATCAAAGTAACCTACATTTCATTATCGGGTTCACTATCCTCTTAGGATTGAGAGTCTATGAAATTAGAAGTCGTGAGATTAATTATTCAAGTGATAGTTGTTGATTGAATAATTAATCTTACAGCGGTCCAGTTCAATATGTCTTAACACTTAAAACACATCAGCACATCAACTAGAAGTCTCTACTTTCATGATCAAGATAAACCATCTTAGTTGATGTGTTATAGTCTTCGCAAATGAAACGCTAAATTTCATCTATGAACTACATTTTGAGTTTACAAGGAACTTGTGATTTATATCTTCTGTGACTAAATCATATAAATCATATACAATGCATCTCAAGGACCATGATAATGTCTCATTAGTTCATTTATAAATAGTCTCATATAATTAAACAATTTAATTATTTATGACATGCCAATAAATTGGATTTTAGGGCATAAACCCCAATAGATTTTTCACCTAAAAACTCTATGCACCATAGCTCTTTTATTTTCCATTTTCTCCGCTAGATTCTTTTTTTTTTACTTAACCATCGAAGCTTCCCTAGCCAGGGTCTTCTTCTTTAGCAAATGACTAGCTTGAAAGTTCATCATTGTGCTGTTAAGTTTCCATTATGTACCCAACATTTTACTCACCCAAAAGTACTTGTCCAAATTTGTTCCGAATGAGTCAAGTTAAACCATCTCACTGAAGGTTGGGGAGCTGTTCTTTTTATTTTCTTATTTTCCCCCGCTACTTAACCAGGGTAGATGAAAAAGAAATAAATATAAATAAATACGTATATTAAAATTTTATTTTATTATTACATTATATGAGTTTTAGAAAAATCATAATTCTTTTTTTTTTTTCCTTCTCTGTCACTCCCTCCCTCTTAACCCCTATGTGTGTTTGGAGGGTGCATGTGTTGGGTTAAGTTTGGGCTTGCATTATTTTCAACCCAATTTGATTTTCTCAGATTGAAAATTTTACAACTCAACTCAACTCATGGTAGGTTTAAAACCAGCCCAACCTAACCCCATGGATCGAATTTGATTGGGTTGTCGAGTTGGTTTTTTTTTTTTTTAAGGACTAATAAAAAATTTTATTTTTATTTAAACTACTTAAGTTTACTACTCAATAAATTATTACAATTTATACCATTGACATTCCAACTTCATTAAAACCAAATACTAATTTTTAAAAATAAATCAAAATAACAAATTTAAATTAAATATCAAAAACCAAAAAATTAAAATTATCTTTTTTTTCAAATTATTAATAGTGTGGATTGGGTTAGGTTATTTGGGTTGAAAAGTTTGTCAATCAAAACCCAACATATGATACCTAGCTCGAATTGTGTGGATTGGATTGAATAATTGTATATTATATGTGTGTGATAAGTTTTACATTGAGTGTTTACTAAATCGAAGTAAGCTATATATTCGATTATGAGAAGCTCTAAATGTAACTTGACTATTCCTTTTGGAGTATAGCACCAGTGTGACTAGCACTTTATTGGGTAATGCAAAATGGTGTCATGACCAACCTAGTAATGTCATGTGGCTCTAGAACATTACAACACAACGTATTAGGTCGAGTTGAATTTGGTGGTTTTTAAATTGGTAAGTTTAATGCACACCCTTACTCTTTATGATTATTATCTCTTCTTGATCTTTCAAGTAAACATCTTTTTCCCCCTTTGTTCTCTTTCAATCACAAATTGTTAAGTGAATAAAAAAAAGGAAGTAAAGGTGACAATGGTAAGGATGCAGGAGTAACAATTAGTTTTGAATATATCAATTGTGTTGCTTTGTATGATGCTAATAAGTAATGAGTATTGGAATAGTTCTTTTGAGGACATATAAATGGTAGATTCAATGGACTTAAAGGACATGTTATAAATTCAAAGGTCTAAAGTTTCATCCACCGCACTATCAGTCCATGACGTTTCCAAGGTGTCTCATGGACAAAGAGTGAAATAGTCTGACTAAAGGCTAGAACACTACTATCAGTCATATATATATATATATATATAGACACACAAATTGCTTAAAATAATCATAGAATGCACATAATGGATTGGAACAATAAAACTCCTCATAAAGCATCCGCATCAGTGGATGTAAAATTTTTGTCTATTTTGCAAAAAAATTCTACTTTTTTTATTTTACACAATCATTTTTATAAAAAACCCACATCAATTTGTCTATTCTACACTCTCTTTTATTTAAATAATATTTTTCTCACATTTTTTTATTATTTCACAGCTACCCATGACCCCACCAACTTTAACACACACGCCAATTCCAATAATATATCTTATCTCTATCTCTCTTTCTTTTTCTTTTTCTTTTTCTCTTTCTTCTTTCTTCTTTTTTCTTTTTTCTTTTCCTTCTCCTTCTTTCTTCTTCTGCATTTTTTCTTCTTTAGCATCTTCTTCTTTCTTCTTCTTCTACTAATGTTGAAACAAGAAGTTAAAGAGAGAAAACTCTTGGTGGGTAAGCTTTTTTCTTCTTCTTCTTTTTTTTTTTTTTTTTTTGAGAAGATGGTGGGTAAGCTTAAAAAGAACAGAAATTTAATGTTTTGGTCTGGGTACATTGAAGAGGTTGTGATGAAGTACTCAGAGGCTTTGAGTTGCTGCTGAGGAACACTAAAGCCGCCATTAGTGACGCTTGTTCTTCTACTATTTCTGCATTTTCTTCTTCTTCTTTTGCAATTTGGGTTTGATTATTTATATGGGTTTGATGATTCCTTTTTTTTTTTTTTTTTTTTTTTTTTTTTATGAGGAGAGGGTTTGATGAATTTGGGATCTTGATTTAGATTAAGTTGAAAGAATTTTATGATTTGTTGTTGGATTTAAGAGAAGATAAAAGGAGAAAGAGGGCAAAGGAAGAGAGAGAGAGATGAGAGAGAAAAAATAAAATAAATAAAATAGAAAGCTATAGTAACTGTGTAAATATACACGATTACTGTAGCAACTTTGGATATCTAGACAACTTTGGCTTGACTGATGTGGAAGATTTTTAGGGCAAAATGTGTAAAATTTCTTACTTTTTGTATTTTGCAAAGTTTTACATCCAGTGATGTGGATGCTCTAATGAATTATATAGTATAGAACACCCAACGTGTATAACTTAGTACACACTCGCACCCATTATGCTAAGATGCCCTCATGCCACATAGTACATCAATGAGTATTGATATCTCCACACACGCACATATTTCCTTGAGCCATATATGTTATTCTTATGTCCCAAACCAAGTGAAATATTTGAACCTACACATTAGCAAGTATTGTACTGGTATTTCCACACATTCCTTGTCTCCAAATTAAGTAAAACGTTTGAGATTACACGTTTATTTATTAAAAAGTAAAGTTTTAGTTATCTTCCTAAAATGTTTTTTTTTTTTTTTTTTTTAATCCAGTAACCGGCCAATGAACAATAACTTATTTATTATTTTTTTATTGTTTTCAGTTTTCAGCAAAATAAGCGGTATCCAAATAGGCCCTAAGTTGACTCTAATATCATTTGCCACAAGATCATTTGTCACTAGATCCTAAAATACTATTTACTTAGAAGAATCAACATAATGCATGTACAACACAAGATCACACCACTAAGTCGACTCTAATATCACTTGTCACAAGACTCACAACTTGAGAAAAATGCAATTCATATATTGTAATTGCTTATATAGCTCAAGGTTTTGAAACCTGAACCGGACCGTACGGTCTGACCGAAAAAACCGCGAACCTCTCAGTTTTGCGGTTTTTTTAGCTTCAAGAACCGCTCCATGGGAAAAAAGCAGGGACCCGAGCGAACCGTGGTCGGACCGTATAGTTCTAAGAACTGTGACCGGTTTTTGAGGTTCAGACGGTTTCTTTTTGTTTCAGCTTTTCCGGTGAATTTTGGCCAATACATTGATATGAAGTTATGATCAGATCTAGAAGAAATGAAAAAGAAATGAAAGAACACGAAGAAGAACAAAGATAGGAAGGAGATCTGATAATTGATAATTTCAGATCTTGAACAAAGGGATTTGTAAGGAAAAAAAAAAAGAACCATAGAAGAAGAAAAGTTCCTCAAAAAAGAAAAATGAAAAAAAAGAAGAACACAGCGAAGCAGGATCTATGCCTAGTTAAAGCAACAGCCAACAGGTTGCCCACACAATCGCCGATCACGTTTTCATCTTCTGCTGCTACTTCTTCTTCTTTCTTCTTTTTTTTCTTCTTCTCTTTCTTTTTTCCTGTTGATGGAGCTCTGTAATTTCCTCTTTTTCACTAAATAGTGAATACTACTGCTATATGTTTCTCCTTCTTTCTTTAGACTTTGTTTTTTTACTCTTTTTGAATTACTAAGGGCTTGTTTGGTTTAGAGGAGTTTTGAGTGATATGATCCAAAACTCATAGCTGAGTTATCAAAAAACATGGGACCCACACAATTATTTTTGTTTGGCTTGATTTCCTAATGTTGTTTTCATCACTCAAACTCAAAAATTTTGAGTGAGAGTGATGAAAACCGAAAACACCAAATTGGTGTTTTCAGAAATTGAAAACTAAGTTTCAGTGGCATAATGGTAAATATTGTGACTTTCGGTCAGACACTCAAACCACTTTTTCTCTCCACTGTACTGATTTTTCTTCTCTCCCTCTCCTCTTTTCTCCTTTCTTTCTTTCTTTTCTTCTTCAAGCTGGGTTCTTTCAGCTGCTTCTCTTTTTCTTATCTTTTTTTTTTTCTTTTCTGCTTCACGGCTGGGTTCTTTCATCTTCTTCTCTTTTTTTCTTTTTCTTTTTTCTTTTCTTTCTTTCTTCTTCACTCTGGTTTCTTTTCTTCTTTTTCTTCACGCGATGATGGCAGAGATGGTAGAAGGCTTCGATTTTAGTTGTGATTTGCGTTTTAATCGGGTTAAGGTGTGCTTTTTGGGCTTTGATTTCAAGGCTTTTTTTTTTCCTCATCTTCTTCTTTATTTTTCTTTCTTCTTCAAACCCACTCCAACGTTTCTTCTTCTTCTTTCTTTTTCTTTCTTTCTTTCTTCTTCAGACCCACTCCACCATTTTCATACATGCATAAATTTATACCAAGAAACTAAAACCCACACCACCCACACCTTATTTTCATGATTTTGGTTTTTGATCTAAGGATTCTTGGGTTTGGGTTTGGGTTTTCTATGTTTGTGGGTTTTTGTTTGTGGATTTTTTGGTGGAGGTTGTGGCTGTGTTAAGGGTTGTTGGTGGTGGAGGTTGTGGTTGTGGATTTCTGGGTTTGCCGTTGGTGGTGGTGGAGCTGGGTTTCGATGTAGCTGGGTATTGGTGCGTGAAATGGGTTTCTGGGAAAAGAGATGTTAATGGGTATTGATGAAAAGCATAAAGAAATAGAAATAGAAAGAAGAGTAAAGAAAACCGAACCTGTTTCCGATCTGAGCCGGCGTCGGACAGGGAGGTTTATGCAATGATTTTCGCTTTATGGGGTTTGGGTTTGTGTCTGGACTGGGTGTGTTGCATTGGGAGAAAATGTCTTGTGAGAGGTAAGAGAAATCCCCCGCGGGTACCAACCATAAGCAAACAGTGCCATGTCAGTGGGTGGGCTCCACCAATTTGGCAAAAAGTAGGCTTAAATTTTGAGTTATTTGACGGGGTTATGTTGCCAAACAAGAATTTTGAAATTTTTGAGAGAAAGTGAAAATTGAGTTATGAGTTATAGATTTTGAGTTTGAGTTATGAGTCATGAGTATTGAATTATAAAAATTGAGTCATGATCAAACCAAACGGGCCCTAAGTCTCTCACGTGCTAACATTGGAAATGAAGAAAGGTTTTAATTTTTTAATAAAAGCAAAAAAAATTCAACCAATAGATTTAGATTATTTTTTCAGCTACCCAACATGATGTGACATGCATTGATAGGTGCACTAAATCTTTTAGGTATTTTTAAGAGTAATTTAGTATCGCAATATTTTACTTTTCTTTATTTGCTTTTTTGGTCTGTACGTCCACCAAAACAACAGACTCCAAGTGTTGTGCTAGTTAGTGTACTGTCGAAGAAGAATGAAGGCTTCAAGTGTATCATCTCATCAATTCACAACTAATGTCTAATGGGCTATTTATGTTGGACCCAAAGGACCTAACAATTACAACAACTTTGGTTTTCTTTTAAGTTTAATCACAAGGCCCAATGTTTCTTTGTTTAGCCCAAAAAGCATTTCCATTACATGTGCAAAATATGAAATTGCTAAAAGTATGTTGAGAACTTTTGAGGGAGTTGAACCAATTTGATTCGAGCTGACTAGGAAAAAATATCAAAGATATAATAACGAGTTAAAATGAAAAAAAAAAATCATAACTTAACTGAGAGGTATGATATAATAACTTAAGTTACATATTAAGTTACATAAAAACTTAAGCATGGTTTTGTAACATAACCGTGAAAGTTATGATATAAAAAAATACATTTGAAAGATAGATTTCTATATTTAATTGGGTCATTTAATTTAATTTTTCTATTTATACTAATTTAATATATTTATTTATATTTAAATAATTATTAAATTAATTATGACGTCATCATGGTTCGATCCCGGTTCAACCTCAATTTGACCTTAAAAACCTTGAACTTCTTCCTTTTACGGTTCAATGAACGGTCCGGGTCTAAAAACCTTGATATAGCTTAGTTTGAATGTTTGATGTGGCAACTCAGCACACGTTCATGCAATGCCTTCAAAGTCCAAATTCACACTCAAATCCAAACAAGTTGGATATCACATTCCCCTATCTCTACCCCTCCAAAACTACAATAATATTAGACATGAAATTAGTATATTCTTGTAATTTTTTTTTTTTTTTTGAGAAAAAAAAAAAAAAAAAAAAAAAAAATTGAAGAAGAAGAAGAAGAAGAAATAGAAAGTAAATTAGCTGATTTTTTACCTTCTTCTGATTTCTTCCATTGTTTTAACTATTCTAAGGTGTCTCCTTGAAGAGTAATAATAGTCAATAAAAATATTCTTTTGTCCAAAGTATTTTTATGATTGGGTACTATGATGGATATGGATTGAGTCCAATCATCAGTCACGTTTATTTGATATTTAAAATGAAGATCAAGGTAGGATTTGTTTTGGGCAACTAAAATTAATCTCAATTCAAGAATATATATCTTAATCAAGAAGATTGAATTAACTCCAGATAATCATCTAAACAAGGTGTACGTGATGTTCAAAGGATTCCAAATAAGAATTTTCATCTCATGGAAACAATGCTAGTATCAAATTAATAGCTTCAAATGTGCCTATGGAATTGCCCAAATATTTACTGGAAGAAGCTATATACAAGCTCTTCTTAATGCTATGGAGTTGACCAAATATTTACTCCAAAAAGCCTAAACAAGACTATTCAAATATAAAAGATTTCCATAATCTTGAAAATCCTCAGATAAATTTATAATAAACTCAATAATGTTTGAAAATCTTAAATCTTTAAATATAAAAAAAAGGAAGTTCAAGTAACATATATGACTTTTGGCAGACAAAATAGCTAAGCAAACGTCAAAATTAAAATAAAAATCTTCCTCCGATGATATCAACCAAACAGATTAGAATTATGCAAATAAAAATTTCATTATTTCTTTATTTACTAGAAAATGATTATTTAAATACAAAGTTTGAAAAGTGAAAAAAAAAAAAAAAAAAGTTTCAATGAGAAAGCAAATCACCCGCTTCCACATGATTTGTTTATAATTGGCCCAAGTTTCTTTGGCCAGCAAGCGAAGGCTTTAACCGGTTCCTTTTGTAATTATTTAATATACTTTACTTACTTATACAACTTGCAAAACAAGTAAACTTGATCGACAAAACCCAAATTAGAAAAACCCTTTGCTCCCAAAAAAAAAAAAAAAAAAAAATCCTATTTCATTTCATTTCATTTCATTTCCTTTCCTTTGGGCCAAATTGCAAAGGCGGCCCTACACTATCCTCAGAAAATTTAAGCTGCTTAAGACAGAAGCTAGCTACTTAACTTTGCTGTCAAACTAGTAAAAGGAGAGCTGAAAGGTAGAAAACTAGAAAATCCAGGAAAAGCAAAACCTTTTCCTGTTCCAGAAAAACCCTTTCATATAACAAACATTTCTACCTACTAGTAAACAGTACTAGTAATACCCCCCCAAAACCCCAGAAACCAAGAAACTTGAAGAAAAAGAAAAAAAAAAAATGAACATGTTGAAAGCCAATTCACTGAGATCCCTTTCTCTTACACTCCTTCGCCAATCCGCCATTAACAACACCACCACCACCACCAATGCTCTCAGACCTTTCTCTTCTTTGATTCTGAAACAAACCCAACTCTCCAATCCTTCTTCCAAGCCTATCCCATTTCCCCAATCCCCTTTCTCTTCCTCCTCCACCGTCCCAGTCCGCTTTCTCCGCACTGGTCGCGACCAAGGCTCCAGGTACTCTCACCTATAATTGCTTGGATTCTTGGGATTCTTTGCTTTTGTTTAATAATTGGGTGTTGATGATTTTTTTTTTTTTTTTTTTTTTTTTTGAGGAAAGTTATGAGATAACTCCGCCAGTGAATTGGGGGATTCGGATTGTGCCGGAGAAGAAGGCGTATGTGATTGAGAGGTTCGGGAAGTATGTGAAGACTTTGCCCTCCGGTATCCATTTCTTGATTCCGTTGGTCGATCGGATTGCCTATGTCCATTCCTTGAAGGAAGAGGCCATTCCCATTCCTGACCAGTCTGCTATCACTAAGGATAATGTCAACATTTTGATCGATGGGGTGCTATACATTAAGGTACTTCTTGAGATTTTAACAACTGGGTCTTTGTTATTTTCGTGTTTTGGTTAATGGGTATGCCTTGTTTTAAGCTCTATTGGGTTAAATGTTATCTGGGTTTGTTGTTGTTTGGATTGTTGGTTAAGGGGTTTGCTTGGTTTAAATGCCTTTTTGGTGCAGATTGTGGACCCTAAACTGGCATCTTATGGTGTTGAGAATCCCATATTTGCGGTGATTCAGCTCGCGCAAACAACAATGCGTAGTGAGCTTGGTAAGATCACTCTTGACAAGACGTTTGAGGAAAGAGACACATTGAATGAGAAGATTGTGGTTAGTTTGTTTAGCTCAAGTTGTTTTTATAGTTTTGTTTGTGAAAATAGTTTGGCATGTGCATTCTTGTTTCAATTTTCTGTTTTAGTTTTCTATGATTAAAACTTATGATTCAGTGGATTCAAGCATGTAAAGCATACCATTGATATGAATGACAAACACGATATGAAAAATCTAAAAATTTTCTTCTTTAAAATGTTATCATAATGGATGTTAATTGTAGGAAGTCATTCTATTTTCTTGGTTTACGCTTTGACAGATGCTTGTAATTTGTGTACTTGATTGTATTGGTCCCCAGTTATATACATCATGCATGCTTGGTGACTTTTTTTTCTGAGTTGAATAAAATTTACATTACTTATCACCAAAAAAAAAAAAAAAACACACACACACACACTGGTACACCTCCTCCTGTTACTCCTAACCTAAGGAAAAATGCGTTTTGGATTCTGTAAGGATAATATTCCATGCAGTTCATGCTCATACCTAGTTTTTGTGGCTTTACTTTATAAAAATGGCAATAATTAATATACAACAACTACCAAGTCTTTGTTCCAAAATTTTGGGCTCAACTATAGATCCTTAACAGACTAGTCAGGCTGGGCCTTAAGTTTTCATTTCCACCATTTTTTTCTATCATTCTCCCTTTTCCTCCCCACCCCCCTTTTTTTCTCTTTTTGGACACTGATATTCTTTGGGAGCTTGGTTGGGGTAGGAGTTGGGACTTGGGAGTAAATACTTTGTAAGTTTATTTCATTCTAACTTGATACCTTTTGCAATGAAACACTATTGGCTACATCAATAAATATGTGTTATAGAAATAAGGTTAAGCTGTTGAAGGTTATGTGAGGACAAGTCTAAAATAGGCAATAGGCTTGTGTGCATAAACTATTTTTTTTATGTTCTAATTAATTGATACTTGAATGAAACCATTTATCATGATCTGGTTTGAATTCAGTTTTAACAACCCAGCTCCTGCTTCCATTTTTAGGGCGGGGGGGAGAGGGGAGGGGGTGGGGAGGGAGGGGAGGGGGAGCAGTTGGGTTCCTTATTCCAGGCCCATTCTTAATTTAAAAACATTTAAGTATTCTTTGGGCCTTTTGCTCTTACATTTATAATATTCCAATATGAAAAGTAAGTCAAGGTCAATTGTGGATCAGCAAAATTATAGGTTGGATTGTGATCCTACTAGCTCCCATGATCCCATAGAAATCCATACAATATGAATCGTCATCCTAAAAGATTTTAAATTCAAATTTCACCCTTTTGAGCTTCTAGGTTCCTATAACCAAAAAAATTAAGGTTGAGATCTGGATTTTGACAACCATGTATATGCCTAATATTTGCATAGAAAATCAGATTGCATTGCCTTGACTTGAATTCTGGTTTTTTGTGACTCTGTGAGTTGCATTCAGATTATTAGGATGTGTCTGCTATTTTGCTACTAACAGGAAATCATCTAAATTCCAAGGGATAGGATTAAAATTTAAAAGTTAGAAATAGTGGTTCAACAATGTGGCTGCTTTTCCCTGCAGTTTTCTTCTTACTGTATTTAGAGGTTGCAGTACTTTCTAATCTGTTTACCAATAAGCCTTGAATTTAATTTGGGTTCTCTGCAGTTTCAAGATTTTTTTGACAATTTCATAAATTAATTTAGAGAAAAAAAGGGTGATAGCTTTTTGTAATGGCTTCATGATGCAGGAGTCTATTAATGTGGCTGCAAGAGATTGGGGTCTGCAGTGCCTCCGTTATGAAATAAGTTAGTCACTTTTGGCTTTTGTTCTTGTAGCCGACTTTTCATTGTAATTTTCCCACATCATCTCTTATACTTGCTTCACTCATCTTCCTTCAGGGGATATATCTCCTCCTCGTGGAGTGAGGGTAGCTATGGAGATGCAAGCCGAAGCAGAACGAAAGAAGAGAGCTCAAGTTCTTGAATCTGAAGGTAATGAAGCCAGTTTGATATGCCATGTTGTTCCATGTGGTTATATAAATGTACTTAACCTTAAGGGTGTACTGATGATTTATGGTCTTTTTGATTCATCTGTAAATTTGATTGAGCTTAGCACCTTTCACTATTCAAGTAGGTAGCCTGATGCGCTTATTAAAAAAAAAAGTAGGTAGCCTGATGCTTTCTTGGAAATTAATGCCCCTTTACAGGAGAAAGGCAGGCCAACATCAATATTGCTGATGGAAAGAAGGCTTCTGTAATCTTACAATCAGAAGCTGCAAAGATGGATCAAATCAACAGAGCACTCGGTTCGTTATCAATTTTGATATAAACTTAATACTAATTATATGCAAATATCTTCTTTTCTTATTTTTTTTTTAACATCCTAAGAATGTTAGTGCTGATATCTCCCTATCAGAGGCTCTGCTATTTCTTATCATATCTATATAGTTATATACTTTTAGCATGACCCTAAAATAAAAAAAAATTTGCATGACTTTAGAATACCTAAGAAGCACTGACACAGAAAAAATACAGTTGTATCCTTGTCGGACACATACATGCCGGGGACATAGCTGCCTGTATGTCCATAGTGTGTCAATAAAAAAATAAAAATAAAAAGTTTTTAAATATGGAGGTAAGTCAGTGACAGAAACACAGTTACGACGCTTTCTCAACATGGGGCCAAAAAAGACTGACCCTCAGTGATCACCCTCTCTTGATCTGGTTTTTCTCACCTGATCTAGACTCATTGATGCTTCGAACAGTCAGATTGGTGCTTCTCGAAGCTCATCGGCACTTCACCCACCCGATCTACTCTCTCGAGTCACGTCCACTACATGGTCTGTTGCTCTAAAAGACAAGTGGGATTGTTAAAGCTATTCATTACTGAGACAAAACATTTTTTAAATTCCAATAGCATTTATGAGAAAGAGCTAAGAATTCTGAAGAAACCACCATCATCTGGAATTTGCTCAGTTGAAAATTAGCTTTTTTTCTAAATGTTTTATTTTTGGTTTCCTTTTCTCTGTCTTTTTACGTTTCAAGTTTTAATTATCTCTTTTGTGGGCCCTGAACTTTCTCGCCAAGCCTGTCCTCCATTATGTTTATTTTCTTTTGTTTTTCAACGTTATGGTTTTACTTCTATGTTTTTCCCTTTTTTATTGTTAAACACTTGTTGTTTACTGTTTTTACTTTTCTCTCTCTCTCTCTCTCTCTCTCTCTCATTGTTATTATTACAACATTGTTTAGCAATTATTAAACTTCTGACTGTAAGACTGCAGCACACATTTTTATTTGCACTCTAAACATCATTCAATGGGTATCAATGTACTTCCTTGCTATTTATTATTGCTTTTAAATTCATTTTCAATATGTTTTCAACCATTTTGATGGTTATTATTCATTTTTAAGTCCTAAAATAAATATAAAATATGCCTACAAATATATATTTTTTTAACTAATTAATTAATTGTTATATCGTAGTTTTTTCAAAAATCGCCATGTGGGAGTGTCCCGTGTCGTTTCACCATCTTATGCTATAATGACTTTATTAATTAAACTAATTGGAACGCACACCTGGACAAGTGAAGCTGTATATGGCATTGTAAAAGGTAGTTATTTGGTTCAACCAATTCTCGATGAATGCTTCCACAGTTCCATGTTCTCTTGTATGGCTTGTCACTATAAACTTGTGAAGTGCTCTGCTGAAGCCCTCTTTTTCGTGACCTATCCACTAATCTATATAGCTAACACATATAGAAGGGGCAATACTGTGGATTATTTTAATGTTGATGCTCCTTTCACAGGGTAGATTATTCCCATTTCCCATAGAAATCTTTCAGTCTTCTTATCAACATTACTTATTTATCAGGTGAAGCGGAAGCCATCCTTGCTAAAGCTAAAGCAACAGCCGAAGGACTTGCCACTGTCTCGCTGACCCTAAAGGAAAGTGGAGGAATAGAGGTGAGGTCATTCAATGCTCTTGAGCACACATACAGTAATGTCAATTACATTATTTGATTTCATTTTCTTCTGTATGGAGAAAGAAGAATTACTACATGTTTTGGAGTCCAAATGTCCATTTGAATCTGTTTGAAATCTAGTTTCCACTGTTGGGGGCTACTTCTGACAATAGTCACAATATGGGTGTAGTTGGTTCACACTTAGTTCTCCATTCAGATTACAATGCTTCATTTTGCATGTTTGAAAGTGTTGAAGCAATCAATCATTGTACTGATTGAGCCGCTGACTGCATGATACAGTACTACAACTGGATATCTCACACACTAGGCTTTTCCTAGCTTTTCATTGTGGTTTGAAAGGCATATTATTAGAATTTATTTTCTCTGATGTAGTCCCAAAGTTCTGTGCTGCATTTTTAAAGTGCCTATACTTGCAGCATTCACTGCTTCTGTAAAACGGGTACAGCTGTGGTTTTTTTATTAGAAAGTATTTTTTACTAGTTTTGCCATGTTTGCTCTGTCTTAATCAACTTGAGATATCTTAAAGTCTTGATTACTGCAATTTTGACTGACTCCATTCAGAACTCCTTTATAATTAGTGATGTCAACATATGTTCACATACATGATGCATGTTAAAAGGTTGCTTGCATAGATGTGGATAATGGTAAAACATTATTGTCTAGTTGTTAGACATTCTTATGTTTGAAATTTTGTACCCTTTCATGTGAGGGCTTGCATAGGTTTTTTGACAAGTCTAAACATGTACAGAAAATTTTATATTCTTCATTTTGTCCCTCATATGGAATATGGCAATATGCATCCACATCCATTCTACCTAGAGTTGTAATAGATGGGATAAAATACGTAGTTTTTGGAAAGAATGTTGTAATCCATGGGCATTCTAACTTCATTTGGATGATGAGAGGATGTGAAATGGCTTATCTTGGGAAAAAAAAAAAAGGGACTTGCAAGAAATGATGTATTCTTGCTAATGAGCTCTAGATCAATTGGCACCCCCTCCCCTTATAAGTTCTAGGTGGAGGGTGAGGTAGTGGTTTCAAGGCCCATTAAGTGCATGCGTAATTTACCAATCTACACTAAAATCCTGAATATTAAGGTAAAAATTTCATTTTCTTGTATCCATAAAAGGTTGAAGGGGCTGATTCTGGGTGCATTATTCTTCCAAAGGCCCGGCATAGATGTGATTCATAAACAGAAGTGATGGTGCAGTGCATAGTAGTTATAAAGTTCCATGCATACAACTAAGACTAGAATTGGGAACTAATATTATGGTCTGTTTTGCAGGCAGCTAGTTTGAGAATCGCTGAGCAATATGTTCAAGCCTTCGGTAATATTGCCAAGGAGGTGAATAACAGACCTAATATGATAATACATAAGTATATCTTTCAATGCTCAATTGTTTTTACTAAACTCTCTCTCTTCTTTGTGCTTTCCTATGTTTCAACAGGGCACAACAATGTTGCTTCCTAGTTCAGCTGGCAATCCTGCCAATATGATGGCCCAAGCACTCACTATGTATAAAAGCCTGATTGGCAATGTTTCCAGTGTTGGGTCTCATGATACCTCTTCCACTCAATTAGCAGCAGGTGTAAAGGGCGATGCCTCTGGAGAAACAGGTAATGAGAGCCCCACAACTGCTAAAACAATTGATACAGGTTATCTGGGCGATAGCAAGCCAGGATTTTCGCTTCAGAGCCCCAATAAAGGAGCATAGAGTTTATCCCAGCCAACTCATTCTGGAAGTAAATCAAATTGTGCTACATTAGGTTTTATCAGTTTTGTGGTTGTCACTCAATTATACTTGCAAGTTTCTAAATGATTTGAAGAGAGGAAAGCTGAAAATTAGATTGATTGTTGTAGGATGTTAATTCTTCTGGCAGAGCTCATTTCCATGTCAAATGGGCAATTAGGATGTCTCTTCTTAGATACCGGCAAAACTTGAGAAAAAGATTTGAGAATTTTTTGTTTCTGTTAAAACTTGCATTATTAGAGCATTTGCATCAAACAATGCAAAATAGAAAAATTGCTCAATTTTACACGTCCAAGCCCCAAAATCACCCACATTAGTCAAAATAAAGATGTGTAAATTTGCGAACTTGTTATAGTAAGAGCATTCACATCAGTTTGTGCAAAAATTTCTGTCTATTGTAACATAAGATCCTACTTTTTTCTACATTACATGTTCACTTTCCAAAACACTCGACATCAGATTATCTATTTTACACTACATTTCATTAAAATATCAAATTTTCTTAATTTTTTTAATTGTTTCTCTTTATTCACATACAACAATCAGGATCTACTCTCTTATTTTAACTGTAATAAGGATAGATTGATGTGGTTATTTTTTAAAAGTGATTATGTAATATAGAAAAAATAGGTTCTTATGCTAAAATAAAGAGGAATAAAGAGGAATTTTTGCACAATGTGACTGCTCTTATATTCCTTTTATAGAGTTATAGTATTTAAGGCTATTCGATGTGGTTTATTAGTTTACTGCATACATTAGTACAATTGAGGCTTGCTCTTTGTGTGTACTACAACCCACAGGCTATTCTGTGTTGGCTTGGATGATCTTCAGAACCATTATTGTGTCTTTGGACTCTTTGTAAGTCCATTTATTTACTGCTGAATGATTATGTATATTGATTCTGACTCTCTGAGTTTCCCTCTAGTAGCAGGAGTGAATTGATTCTGTCCATTTTGTTTTACAAAGCATATAAAGGGTCCATTTGGATTGAACTTATTGTTGCTGAAACTGAAAACTGAAAACTGAAAACACTGTAGCAAAATAATTTTTAAATGTGTGAATAGTGTCATGGGACCTATTTTTAATATTTTTTTATTGCATGAATAGTGCATGAACAATGCATGAACAGTGTATGCACTGTTTATGTGCAGTGTTTTTTGTCTCCCAGAGTCAAATAATGCGGCCAAAAAAAAAAAAAAAAAGGGAAAACGCGGATTGAGAAAACGTGGACGTGCAACGCGCAATCCAAACGCCCTCAAAAAAATGAATCCAAGAGAACGAGAAAAAAATGCTTCACGATATCATTCAAATCACTGGAAATGGATTTACTTAAAATTCTGTGATATTGTTGAAATTCTTAAAAAGCTTTTGCCGGGGAATCTAGTGGGCTTGTTCAGTTCTTTGAATGCATAAACGCATTTTCGCCAAATTGAGGTTCTACAATCTGTGACTCGACTCGAGGCTGCAACCTTGCCGGTCATTGAATGACGTACGTTGACCCCCTAAAACAAAAAATGATATCAACTCAAATTCGAACCCCGCATTTTCTCTAACCAAAATTTCTATGGTTTTCCATCTCTTAAAATCTTTATGGTTTCCATCCCAAATTTTCTTATCAATGAAACCTATATCGTCCACCATGTTCTCCTCCGAAGTCCAAACCAATTTTCCAATTTTTTTCTTTTGCATGGATAAACTTTTCAACTGTATTAAAATTTAAAGGGATTCTTCATTAATCCATTCAAAAATTTCAAATTCAGGAACCCCGAATAAAAGGCTTGTGGATTTCCGTGAGACTCCATTGCCATCCACTAGAGTTCTTACCTAGAAATCTATCCATTTTTAAAATTTTAAAATTAATTAAATTCAATTGCCACATCATCAAATTTTTAAATAGGTACCAAGTTAGTGGTAGTCATAATAAAATCTAATCCACAATTCAAAATAGATGAACTAGATTTTCGGAACTCAACTCCATGGTTACGTTACCCCATATTTCTAGAAGATCCTAATCCACCAACACCTATTACCTCCAAGGCTGTGTAATAGATATTTCCCTAAATAGAAATCCTACAACATCGGACCATTTGCTTTTACTTCTTTTACTTCACCTAAACATCGATGGTTATTAGAGTGAGTAAAACACGTTTAGCTAAAAATAATAAAATATACTATCAGTGAGCAGTTACCAGACTCCAATCAAAGCCCATTAGAGAATATAACATCAGATTCAGGCTCTATTGGAACATATAGATGCAAGCCATGCATCACAGTCTCCCAAGAAGGACTAATTCAAATTGCAATTTGTCAAAGAAAACCAAGTCAATGCTTGAACCAGATACTGTGTAAATCGGCTAACAAACAAGTGGGCAATTGCTTAGATGAGGCTGTTAGACTAAACAATACACCTCTGCGGCTCCGCTGAACTTTGAGCTATGTAAATACGCTTGATTCACATGATCTCCACTTTAATTGAAATGTCGTAGGGAAAAAACAAATACAGTATAATTTACTGCACCAAAGTCACAATTCACAAAGGAAATGACAATGGATTCAAGCTCTAGCTAAATATAAATCGTCACAAATGTGTAGACAAGTGAAATCATCAAAAAGTCGAATCCAACTATATCAAGATATTTGATGAGTCTTCGGCAGATAAACAGAAGTGGCAGAACGTGCACCACTTCCAAGTAGTTTTGTGGAGAAAAAGTTTATGTTTCCTTGCATATCTTGTGCTTATAATGCACAGCATTTCAAGTTGCATTGTGTTCTTTAATGAACCACAGGCATGCTTCCATTTTCAATCAGTATATCCTTGCAACAAAACATAGAGTAAGAGAAAATTTGACAGAGCTATACAGTTCAGTTAGGCTAAGGTATTGTAGATAAGCTCTCTTAACGTGTTACTTCTGTCCAACTATCTTTCTGCTACACGCTAAACTTTCAATCATCCCATTCAATGCCTCTGGTCTACCTCATAGGCTCATACACCAGTCATGTCAATTTCTACATAATGTACTGATGTACAAGCACAGCTTCAATCGTGACATAACTGGAATGCATGTACAGTCAAGTGCAAGTCACGCTTTGTATAAAAAACTAGGGCCATTTTTGTTCCCAAGTGAGAGCAAAAAAAGCAGCGATGGGAAGACATTCCCAACAAGATGGAGCCAAAATTAACACGAGCATCTGAGATCCAAAACATAAGTAAACTAAAAGAGTATTCTAGGTTTTCTTTCCCCATCAAGACAACCTATTTCAACAAGCTAAACATGATGGCTTGTTGTTTTGTCCTCGTCATATTCCTTTCCCAGCTAGAGGATGATTAGCCTCATGAGTAAATCGAGACAACCTATTTCAACTTATATGGAACAAGAGCCTTGTAGCTTAGTGACATTGCCTGCTCCCCTTCATAAAGAGAACCGGGATTCAAATACAGCTTCTATGATAAGCTGATAACAACTAAATTCAGGTATGGGTTATCTGACCTTGTATATAATTGAGACGAGATTCTAATCTTTACGAGCATTATTTTCACCTTAAATCTCAACTTACAGCCAAAACCCAATTTAGAAGTTCATCAATGATCAAGCTTATAGATATGTTTGTACCCATTTCATAACAAAATGTTGTACCCAATTCAGAAAGCTCCCACTTTAACGGGGTCAGCTTTACCCCCAATTTATATTTGACCCATTTCATGATAAAACACACTAATAATCTTTACGCACATAATGTTTTCACATTATATCTCAAATTAAAGCCAAAATCAACCCAAAGGTTCATCAATTATCAAGCTTATTGATATTTTTGTATCAATTTCATAATAAAATGTCGTACCCAATGCACAACCCACTTTTAACGGGGTTGGACCCATTTCAAGATAAAAACAATCTAATAATCTGAATTACTCATATACAAAACCATGACAATTATGACAAAGAATGAGAGCTTTGTTTATATATTCAACAAAAAGAATAGGAGAACAAATAAAAAACGAAGAGCCGTATATATTTGCCTCTAACATTACATACAAGAACAATCTGTCCATCAATCTCTACACAAATTCTCAATTCATCTAGAAAAAAAAAAAAAAAAGAATGAAAAAAAAAAGGCTCACCAATCAATCAATTAAGCTATCAGAAAAGTCCGAAAAGCACAGAGAACCCGAGCACGATGAGCCATACGATATGAACGAGAAGGAGAGCCTGGCCGGAGAGAGGGCCGGGACCACCATTACCGACCTCACAGAACCCCAACTTGGCGACCTTGACACCGGCGCAAAGCGCGTCGGCGCAGCCACACCAGTAAGTCACGCCGTCGACGCCGCATACCGGGTCGGCCCGGAAACACTTGACGGGGCAGGATGCGGGTCCGGGTCCGGGTCCGTTGGTGGTGCAGAGTTCGTCGTCGGCGGCTGCGGCTGCGGCTTGTTCGGAGGGTAATCGGATGATGGAGGAATCGTATTCGGATCGGACGGTGGTGATGGAGCTGACGGTGAAGACGACGGCGATGATGAGGAGGAGGAGAGAGAATGTGGGTTTGGTGAATTGAGGCATGGTTTGGCGAGCTACGGAGGGCTCGCCCGCGAGAGAGAGAGACCAGAAGGTTATTAGGTTTTGAAGGAATTGGGAATTTGATTAATTGGTGAACCCTAATTGAAGAAATTGGGAGTTCTTGTTTTTCTTTGGGTTTGGGGAAAGAATATAGGAAAGAAAGGAATTTTGATTTTTAAAAAGAGGAAAGAGAAGAGAAAGTAAGAAAAAGAGAGTTCTAGAGGAAGAGGTCGTTGGGTTGTTCGCCAACTGTGAAGAGGGAAAAGGTAATATGAATATAATTTTAAAGAATGGTGGGCGGTGGGGTCCGTTTGTAAATTTTGAGGACGTTAATACCAATGCTTTTTTTGTTAACCGTTGTACTATTTGTTTTTAATGTCTGGAGCATGAAGTTTTTTTTTATTTTTTTTATTTATATATATATATATAAATAAAATACTATTTTAGTTCTTAAAATAAAAGTTTGTTTTTCCTTTTGTAAAAAAAAAAAAAAAAAAGTTAGTTTTTTTTTTCCTTAGACTTTTAACAAATTTGTTTTTCACCTCTAAACTAATGGGAGTTCACTTTTTATCCTTAAACTATTAAAAATGTTTCACTTTTGTGGTAGGCCTTTTTTGTATCCTAGGTTGAACTATTCCTGCCGTACTGTGGCCCAATGATTTTGGAGTAGAAGAGTCGGAATTGGCTCAATTGAAACTCACCTTAAGCCAGCTTGTGTGCAAGTTAAGACCCTTGGCAGGGATCTTTGTCATGTGCCCATGGTAGGAAGTACTGTCACAGAAAATGTTATGGCAGGAAAAACATAACACAGCAGGATAGCTAAAATATTCTAACTAAAGTACTTGTTACTAACCAAAGATAAATTTTAAACAATCTTGCAACAGGAAAATACGATAATATAAATATGACAAGAATGGATTAGCAATAAGAAAGATAACATTAGCACTTTAACAATCGCAATAAAAGAAGGAAGGTGATTAGTTTGTCAAACTTGATTCCTTAATAGATTTGAGTCCAAGAAGGGAACCAATCTCCAATGTGGGTAATCTCACAGAAGAATCCTACCATAAAAATTATCTACTTTGGAAAATGGACATAAGTGGCTTAATCTCATATTCTCAACTTATTAAAGAGTAGGCTATTGAGAGGGAGAGAAGTGAATGGCCTATTGATGCATGCTCTATCACTTCTCACACTCTTGTTTTCTCACTTCACTTTCTACTCTTTTTTCTTTTTCTTTTTTTCTTTTTTATCTTCTCTGTTTTCCTTGTTTTCTATTTCTCTCTCTTTTCTATGTTTCCTACTATTCCTCCTTGTTATTGTTTACTGTACATGGCTAAGCCCTTTTTATACTGCCTGTCATGATAAGATTTACCGTTTTACACATCAACTACTTTTGGCCTGTTGTGGATGTCCTTCTCAGACCACCCACTGGTCTGCTGGCTGCTCAGCCACCACCACTACCCTGTGCTGGTTGCGCCACATTCCATTCCCAGACAAAGGAAGTTTTGTTTTATTTTCTTACTTTCCGTGGCATTCCCATCCAGATAAGGGCTAGGTATTCCCTCTTACTAACTCTTATAGCATGCACCTAGTGATTTCAACTCATCTTTACCTCTTTTGGGTGGTATGTCATTCCAGCAGGACATTTCCCCCAAAAGAGCTTGAGCGAGAACCTCAAAATAGGCTCCCCCCTTCTCCCCACCGCTAGACCACACCCTCTCTTACCTCTGACCCATGGCCTACCTCCCCTGTATTGGCTAGGTACAAGTTGGTGGTGCCTGAGTCTTGTGCGTGCTCCACTCCCTTCTGAGTCCATTGCTTGTCTGGTGTTCACGCGTTTGCTATTGCTTGTGGGTTTATCTGGTATTGATGCATGTTCTACTGCTTGTTTAACCTTTTGTGGCGTTGATGAGTCATTGGGTCTTCATTCTTCGCATCTCATTTCTTCTTTGGGCTGGGTATTGCTTGGATATGGGCCTTTGCTTCTTTCAATTCAGTCCCTATCTCTTTTCACCCTTAGTTCGTGGGCTGACTGGTACTCCTGCCATACCACTGCATTGTTCCTGCCATGATATCGTTTAACTTGAATTTGATGGGCTTCTTCTGGGCTTGCCATATATTATTCCTTCCCTCAGTTTACGTTACCCAGTATTTCTGCTGGGTCAATTCTCATGTCATCTTGGGCTTCCTTGGCCCATTCTATTCCTTTAGGCATCCTTAACCCATTTCATTCCTTAAAGCATCCTCTACCCGCTTCATTCCTTGGGGCATCCTTGGCCCATCTCATTCTTACATTCCCATGGGCTTTTGCTAAATCTTTCGAGCTTCCCCAGCCCAATTACCATATCCTTTACTTTTGGGGTTTGTTGGCCTTTGAACCAATCCCATTTACTAATTCCTTTCTTTGGGCTCCTCCGGCCCTTCTTTGCTTGCTTTCTACTTCTTATAATTCCCATGAGCTTACTACTTCCTTCTCTGGGGCACCCTTGAGCCCATTTTCTTTTTTTGGGGCCTTTTTACTATTTTGTAGGCCTATAGACCATTATTCCTGCCATTCGGGGTTAATGGTTTTTTCTCTTATTTTGTTAATCCTTACTTTGCTAATTCTTCTTTCTTTACCCCTTTTCATATTGTTAGGCTTCTTCTTGTCATTGGGTTTTTTCTTCTTGCCAAAATGGGCCTCAACAACTTTCATCCTTCAACTTTTTATAAATAAAAAAATTCATTCCTAAATTATTGAAAAATATTCTTTTTTTCATCCTTATTTTTATCTCTAAGTTATCAGAAAAACAAATTACAAAATTTAAAGATAAAAAAAATAATATTTTAATGTTTAGAAATGAAAAGTAAATTTTCAAAAAAAAAAATTAGGGGTTAAAATAATATATATATATATATATATTTTTTTTAACAACTTGTTTTTTTTTTTTAGATAAATAATCAAGGAAAAGATAACAGATGTCTTAGGAGCTAGGATATTGGTTTTGCAAATATTTTTAGTAACTTTTTTATAAAAAAAATAAAAAAAAAACTAATTTTTTTTTAAATTTTTTTATTTATATTTTTCATAAAAATAGCATCAAATTTTTTTTTAAATGTTCATTAATAAAAAGCTTAAGGCATCAGTTATCTGCACCAAAGATAATCATACCCAATGTTTGATATAATTACTAATGACACTTGTCATACACGACTTTCATGAGATGGACATTGCACTTTTCATGAGATGGACATTGACATTACATCATCTAATGTTCTTCTTATTAAATGGCGTTAAAGTTCCATATGGAATATTCATTTTCAAAATAGTACTAAAAAAAAATACAAAACCATTGCTAACATTTTGTCAATCAACCTAAATAGCTTATAATACTCATCACCTCACCTAAATAGTATATGATATTCACACACTGAGTTGATATTTTATTCTTAATAAGTTGTGAGTTGGTACTCCTTTTGGAGTAAGTTTGGGTTTACACGTATAAAATTTGTATCTACTAGTTCATTGTCCTTAATTACTTTTTTTTTTTTTTAAGATTAAAATCATAAAGCTTTCAGCTCTCTAGAACGAGTCCGAATCTTCTATCCCATTTTTGTTCTACTATATACTCCACCAATAAAAACATGACACATGTCCACTTATTTTGTTGTGTTTTTGGCCACATTTTAATATTTAATGTGTTGGATCAAGGCTATATTTTTTTGGAGAAAGGCTTGGACCTTAATTATACTACAATGACAACATTTTCGTATGGGCAAGGATTTGCCGCAACCTTGGTTGCAACAGACCCTACATAGTAGTGGACGTGGCAATATGTTAGAATGACACCTATTCAGTGCCAATTTAAAGAAATTTTTTGTTAACTACTTTAGTGTTTCTCATCCCTCTCTCTCTCTCTCTCTCTCTCTCTCTCACACACACACACACATACACACACACACATTATGCAAGATTTGCTACAACCCCTTTTCATAAGGTAATTATTGAGTACTCCCAGAGTACCATAAATACGTACTTCTCCCTCTTATATAACTATGGGTCCTACTAATTAAATTTATGGGGAGATTCACAATTCATATGAGAGGGAGGAGTACACATTTATGGTACTCTCGAAGCATTCAATAATTTTCCCTTTCTCATATTGTATCTATTTAAAAATCCACCATGAGCTAGAAAGGTTTAAAAAATAAGGTTTTGGCTAAAGTGCATGTTAACTGGTATATGGCATTTGGTACGGGGTAATGTTTTAGAATTCTCATGAATGTTTAAAGATTCCCATATTTTGTTGCAAATTACGTTAGGGAATCAGATGCCAAGGGAATCTAGATTCCCCCTTTAAACCTCTCTCAGTAGGAATGTGGATTCCATTTAAAATAGGTGGGTATCCATATTCCCAAGTTTAAAGGAAATTGTATTTTTTTATAAATTGACAATTTTAACCCTTTTTTCTTATCATTTAAGCAATTAAAATAAAATATAAAACAAATCATCAATATCTTTTCTCTTGTCTTATAGACCTAAACGTTGTCAAGTTGTTTTGTTATGGATTAAGCTCTTTTAAAAATTATTATTAAGAATAAAGCATTTGAGAATTTAAATACTTATTTTTGTAATGTACTTGTCATTTTAAAATATTAGACTACAGTTTTAATGAATTTGTCATAATTAAATAGTTTATATTTTGTTTTTCATTATTTATTTAGAGGAATATATATATATATATTTTGGAAGGACTTGGTAGTTCACATTCAAATCTAAAGATAGAATGGGAAAAATAAATAATTCATTTAAAATTACTAGGAATGAACCAAATATTATCATCTCACATTTCTAGGAATCTTAAGAGATTCCCAATGAAACCAAACATAAGAATAGTTACATTCCTAGGCATTCAGATTGTAAGGAATCACATTCCTAGGAATCTGGATGCCAGGAATAATATGGATTCCCCCGTACCAAACGCCATAAGGGTTTATGAACATATCCAAATGGGCTCTTTAATGAATAAGCCCACTATTTGTTATTGTACTAGGATTATTCCTAGTCCATATATGTTAGCTCAAATGGGCATTGTAGGGATAAGGGCCCAAAATTATATATTGGGCCTTGGGCCTTATCCGAGGACGTTGGCATGTCCAAGGAGAGACAAATCGTTATGAGGGATTCCAGTTCAAGGTCTTATGAGTAAGAAATGAATAGAAGGCGGTCCGAGGAAGAATACCCCCTCGGCCATAACAAACATAGCTCAGATACGTATTCTAGCGACGAAAATGACCTCAATAGAAGCTCCAGTATCAGAAGCGTGCCTCATAAACACACAAAAAGGAAGGGAACCCAAAAATATCTAAGGAAAAGATGTTACATCCGCATTAAATGCACTGCAGCTACTTTTCTAGCCGAATTTATGTGGAGAAGATCCCTGAACAGTGTTTCTTTGGCCACTGCAACTCATAAATAGCTAGAAAGGGTGTTTGATGGGACGGGTACTCGAGTAGTGGCTTAGACGGTTGACAAATGGAGGGCCAAGATCACGAGGAAGGAGATATATAATGGGAGAGACTCTCCATGAGAGGGGGATCGGAAAAATGGAGAAAGAATTCTGTAGTGATGGTAGTTGCACTTGTAATCAGTCCTATTGATTTATGTCAAGTCTTGCCTCCTCGGACAGTGAATTTATTCAGTCCTATGTGCCTTGTTCTTGCTTTGTGGTCTTTTAAATCCATACTAGCCGTAGTTAAACTCATTAGGGCCTAGTTCTTTAACCCACTCTCTACATATTCATTGTATTGGGCTCACTAGGCCAAGATCCCAAACATCTTGGGCTTGGGTTGGAAATCGTGTCCCTACAGGCATGTTATTTTAAATTTGTATTTTTGTTATTAGAAATTTGCTAAATAGATAAAAATGAGATAAATTGTTAGATATCTTATATAATTGTAGATTTATAGTAGATAAAGATTGAGTTTCATTGGAATCTTATGTTTATTTTGTAAAACCATCTATTTATCTATATGGCTTGATATTAAATAATATAGTAAGTTGTAAAATCTTATTACTTAGAGCCATTTCTCTTTGAACTTTGAAGATGTGAACTCATTTGAAGTAGTCCATTTTACTAAATTAGAGGTTTTGGTTTCCTTGAAACAATCAACAACAAAAAATCTGCATGTAATAAACTCTTTAGTGACACACAACCAAACAAAAAAGATATATAATTAGAGGCAGAATCAATAAGGTAAGTAATATAAAAGGTCTTACCTCTTCTCTTTCACTCTCCATCCAAATATAATGTATGTTTTTTAAGAGCATTCACATCAACTCATATAAAATAGCATAGTGGGTTCCAGTTAGCTCAACTGGTAAAGTCTTTGATGGTTGTATAAGAGATCTGGGGTTCAATACCCGCCTACACCAAAAACTGATTGGTGTCTTGGTCTGATAATAAAGACTTATCGTCAGGAGCGGACGCCATAGGTTGAAAATCTCTCAATATATATATATATATATATATAATAGCATAAAGTCTAAAATATAGCTAATGACTTTTGCAAAATGTTATGCAAAATGAGATTTAGCTACAATTTTTGTGCAAATATACAAATTAATGTAGCTTATTAAAAAAAAATTATTTCTTTGCATTACTCTCAAAGGGAGGGAAGATAATGACCGATGATTATTGTGTTTATGTGTGAATTGAGAGAAATGCTAAAAAATTAAAAATTTAGATTTTTTAGAGGGAATGATACTCAGGTTAGATCATAATTCTTAACCATAAATTTTAAGGGCTTTACTCCTAACCGTTTAGTTGGCCAATTCTCTATTTAATGGAATAAGATAAGCCTAAACTCAAGAGTCAAGATCTTCTTTATCTTTTGAGATTTTTTTTTTTTTTTTTTTTATCTCACTTCCCTATTTTTCTTCTTAGTCTCTTTATGAATAAGGATAAGGATTTAGATAAATGTGAATTCAAGTGTCTGTGTGCGTGGTGTGTGTTGTTTTAAACTTTTGGTTACCTTTAAAACATGTTTGTTAATTTTGTGTTTTGTTATTTAAATTACTTGTATTGTTAAGTTAAGTTTGTTTTTTTTCCTTGCAAACACTAATTAGTTTTTATTTCAAATTATATTTGACATATTGATTGTTAAATTATGGGAAATCTAGCAACAGTACTTGTTTTTTTTTATTTAAAAAAACATGCAAATAATTCAAAAATAATGATTTTGTGTCTTTTCTTTTATTAATTGGTCAGAAGAGTTTATTTATAATGATGTCGATGTATCAATCTAGAAATTTCTTAATTATGTTTTCTTTTTATATAACATCAATCACATTCATTAACACGCTAGTTTGTAATATCTTATATTTTCTTTTTATGTTACTGATGTCGCACTAATCATGTTTTTTGTGACATCAGTTTGTAAGCCATACATAAAATTAGTAGTAATGTTAACATTTGTCGTGTTGATATTTTGTTAATGTTAAATAAATACTAGTTTACATTAAAAAAAAGTATTTTGTTTATTAAACCACCCCACCCTGACCTGCATAGCAAATGAGACGGGGACGAGGATTAAATCCTTCCCCGAAGCAAATTCGTGACAGTGGTAGGTTTTGGGGTCTCCGTCCTGTTTATATTTAAAAATTTAAAAATATTTTTTAAATATTTTTTTCTATAGGTATTTTATTCTTTAGAACTCAAACTTTAAACTTTATTATCAATTGTGGTATTGTAATGTGATTTTGGATTTTACCATGAATTTCAAAAGTTGTTATTGATCTTCTGTCATTGCAACTTTATTTGTAGTAATAAGCTCAACAGTTATGACTAAAGCCAAAAAGAACCACCCTGTCAACTCGAAATTCAGGACAAACCGACTAACTGTTAACCGTTACTATACTACATGAGGCGCCAAAACAAAGTTTGCTGTCCATATGACAAAGTCACCCAAAGATTTAGCCACAAACCCATTTGCCAGGCAGAATATGCTATGCCATTGGTTTTGCCAAAATTAACGGTTGCTCTAAATGTTTGCAGCTGACGGCTATATTATAAATCACCATCTCCTATAGCCCTTCTCAGCCTCATTGAACATCCTTATTTGATCACAATTTGCATATAAAATCCTATATTGGTGTTTCAGCCACTCTCACAACTCTCCCCACAAAGCTATTCATTCATAAGATGGGGGGCTGTGCGGGGAAGCCCAAGCACTCTGATGTCCACAAGGAGTCAATCCCCACTGAGGATCCTGCCCATGCCAACAAGGCCGAGGGCGAGGCTATTCCTCAGGTACTAGTATGCATTACATTTCAATCTTATTTAAGCCGTTTGGAATTGGTGAATTTAACGATTTAATCTAACACTCTCCTTTCACGTGTGGGCCTAAACTACCTTCATTAAATAGAAGATAAGGTAGAGACAGACTCCATGTTTTAATATCATGATAAATTACCTGTTGTCCCAGAAGTTTAAGTTATTAAAAAATGATGAATTTAATCATTTAAAGAGTTGACATATTGTTTCTTGGATTTTTTTTTTTTTTTTTTCTTTTGCTGATATGTGATTGCAGGAGAGCCAAAATGGAGGTGAGAGTCAGAAAGAAGCACCATTGGTAGACCTCTCTAACCCAAAGGAAGAAGAAACAAAGGAGAAGGGTGGAAATGATTCCTCTGAACCAAAGACTGATGAAGCAGTACCAGTTTCCGTGGAGGCGGGTAAAGAGACTGCCAAGACAACTGAGGGCAAAGTTGAAGTCCCTGCTGCTAACAACTCAGAGGAAAAGAAGGTTGAGGCTGGTAATGAGACCAAAAAGCCAGTAGAGGGGCAAGCTGAGGCCAATGTCCAAAAACCAGATGCTAATAAAAAGAGTGATGCACCTCTTGCCACTGTATGATGGCATTTTAGAGTTATTGTATCCAACAAAAACCATAATGTGCAAGAGAAGAATCACAATGATTGATTTGAGCTGGTTTGTTGGGACTAAATGTAAAATGACCTGGACCAACTGAAAATTCATTTTTTATTTATGTCATGTAGCAGTTTTTATGTTTTATAAAAAATATATATCCTATGCAAAAGAAGATTAGGATGATTTGCCATTATTCCTTTCCTGCAAAAACACATATTTGGCACAATAGACACTGAACTCATTATCTTTATGATTATGATGGAGGGTTTAAATATAAAATTGAGACAAAGAAATCTGCAAAATAGGCTTTCTTACTGATTCATATTTTACAGCTAAAATTTTTATTAATATCTTGAGGGGAATCTCATAACATTTTCCACAAAAACAATTACCATGGATGTTGCGTGGAGTTGAACATTAGTTTTTAACAAGAGAGTCAAGGGGTAATGAGAGATTATTGTGTTACTTTCTGAAATGCCGAATAGTTTTGTTAGTGTAAAATATGAGCGGATGCTATTGAGGTCAATTCTTATTAGAACTTGTTACTTCTGCCTAGGGGCACTTAGCACGTATGGTCTATGCTCCATTAGACATTAAACTTAGGCCTCGGCAGCTTCCATACACAGTTGTAGATTAATATGTTGAGGATTTGCCTACTGACGCAATTTTATGGACTAAAACCCATGTCTTGTTGCATCATTTTACAAATATGGATTGCTATATAATTAAGCTGATCTATTCAATGATGGAATTAGATCTGCTATTAACATGGGGATTTCTGTCTCCAAAGAAGGATTTGCAGCTCAAAATTCTAACATCAAAAAATTTAGTGCAGATGTCAAAAGTACCATACATAGTCTATCACGGTTAAGCAGTATAAGGCACTCTTTCCCTTTCGGTCAGATCCTAGAATTGATAAATTTATTTATATCAAAGTACATGTCCATGCCTAGTATGCTGTATGCTGTTAGCTAATGGCTAAGCTCTATAAGGCAAGCATCAAAAAGATGTGACATACTAACATGTATTTGCATCCTCAATATAAAAACATATAGGCTCCATGGCACATCTTTGACACATTTTAGTTAGCAGCACAAATATTTTGTTATGACCTTTATCTTTAAGTTTACAACTACAGCCCACTGGTTTTGAACAGTTCGGTGAGAGCTGTATTTTCTGCAAATAACAAGAAGGGAACTGAGGAAATTTTTTCCTTTCCATATTTAGGTTTTGTATATAACATTCTGTTTTTCACTTTTTTCTACGAATAGAGACATCTTCTGCTAATTTTATTAATCCAAGGGCTGCCTTTAACTTATTTCTTAAGATTTTCTTTTTTAAGGAAGTCACTCTTTAGAGCATACACAGCAGTGAAGCTATATTTTTAGCTATTTGGCACCATAAAAAGTTATTTTATCTATTTTACCTACTCACATACTGCAGTAGTGGATCTCTTTTAGCTTTCAACACAATAAAATAATATAAACATCATAATAAAATAATACGTCTCACTAAAAAAAACACCATAAATATTCTAACCAACAATGTGAACACAAAATAAAATAATATATATATTTTTTACCTTTGAGCTATATGCACAGCTATCTTTAGCTGTGCATTGTAGCTGAGAAGCCAAATTTTTTGGTTATAGCTACACTGCTGCAGCTCCAAATAGTTTTTTAGTGGTGCTAAAAATAACTTTTTAGCTTTTTAACACCACTGCTGCAAGTGCTTTTGGCATCATTATATGGGGTCCATATTTCACTTGTAAGAGCTGGGAAACAAAAGTTTCCAAGTTGCTACTGAGCTTTTGGTGTATAAACCAAGAGTTCCATTTCAAATGCTTTTGGTCATGATCTATTCTTCTACACTTGTTTTGCCGGCTCAAAGAATTATTCTCTATGTCTCCAGCTTGTAAATTAATCAAAACCATAACTAGAACAGAGCAGCACATAGAACCTGGAGTATAAAGTTACTTAAACAACTACATCCGCAAAGCTACAAAAACTCAAAGGTGGAGCAGGCAGCTTTCCTCCTGTTCTTTAGAAATATATGACTGAAAACAGCCATATACCAAGTCCAAAAAACCACTCTGATCCTACTCCTTCACATCCAAACATGTCAGATAGGAAATCTAAAGACTCCATGCAAGTAAAATAAACATGAGGAACTATACCTGATAATGCATAGTTGCCAGAACTTCAAATTGCAGAATTTCACAATGCCACTCACGCCACCAGTATTAGTTAGCTGATTAGGATTTTGTCTATGGTGACTTATTAGACAATTCAATCAGCATCTTTGCCCCTAATTAAACCCAACTGAAACCTCTTAAGGTTGCCTTCAAAAACTCTAGCACAGAGAATATATTGTTCAAATAACTATTCTGCTGCCTCAATCTAAACATAAGAAAGTTCAAGGAAGTTGATGAACTAAAATTCCTTGTATGTCTATCAAGTTAACTTCAGGAAAAGGAATGCTTTATAAAGTTCCCTATTACAGTTTCTCTTAATTTATAAGGTACCCTACCATCTGTACTGCCCCATAGGAAACCTGATAACTCAATTTCAAAGAGTGCCTTAAATTCGAATGTTTCAAACATAGATGTTCGTATTCTGTACAATTCTCTTTAGCCCCCAAGGCGACAATTCCCAACAACGATATGATTCAATAGAAATAGAAAAATGATCAGAGAACTCTGATTATTTTTAAATTTTAAATTTATGAAATTGAGAAAGAAGTACTCCCCTTCCAATATATCAAAATTCATAAAAGATCCTTCACTGAAAGTTGGCTTCAAGATCATTTCCGATCAGATCACAAACAAAACCATCTGTGTAAATCTCTATAGGCAAAACATGTATATATGGAGTCAGCTTTTCCCAAGTCAAAGTTGATAATATAGGACTTGGCTTGGTGGTGGTTAGCCTGGCATTTCTAAAGTATATAGGATATTGTTTCAGTATATTCTCCCAGACACTAAGTCCATCCAAGTGACGACTAAAAAGAACAATCTGTTTCATCTACTACAGTGATTGCATCACTTATTATAAGCCAACTAGTTCACAGTATTCTATAACCTGCAGGGGACACCTGGATAGATGGAATTTTATCTCTTCTACATTAAAATGTAAAAGATCGTTCATGTTGACCTTGAAAAGCCTATGACAAGAATTCTTTGTATTAATCTAAGCACAAAAAAAGTGCACATTGACACAATTTTTCACAACCTTTTCTCACAACTTGTTATGTAGTTAATTTTGATGAGTAATATCCCTTTAACAAGCCATCACTAACATTACTTTTGTTATTTACCAATCACAATAGGTTAAAAAGATGTGTCATTAGATTTATTATAAATCTAAATGGATAGGATTCTCATTTTCATATGGTTTTTATGTGCTAAAGCTACCAGGGAGTCAAAAGTATTATTTTTGAGATGGGGCTTATGCTAATAACTTACGAGGTATTCATCTTATCATACTCATGTTCCAATATTGAATTTTATATATAGACAGATAGGAGTCGAGAGATAGGGACAAATATTCTGCTCAAGACATGAACTTCCATTAAGGACAGTAACAATAATAATTTACACAGCAGATGCAAATTTCAACTAGAAAACATTTAGATGCCATAATGCAGGACACAAGAACTCAATGGGAGAAAAACATCCAATCCCTCCACATCGGTATTGTGTCATGTATAGGCAGGGCCGGCAGAAGTAGGGTCAGCCTCCTTGGCAGTTCCCTCTTCATCCTTGTGGTTATCCTTCACAGCCAACAATACAAGAATCAATAATAATGGATAACTTATTGTAGTAAGCGACCAATTCACAATCAGCTGGGACATGTAGGATACTTTCTGCGTATCAACTTGCCAAGCAGCTGCAGCACCAGCACTTTGCACTCCCTTGAAAAACCCAACATACCTGCAAATACAAGAACAAAGATTTTTAGAACTCAATACCTATACATATAAGGCCTCCATATGCTTTCTTCTGTTCCTTTTGCAAAACAACAACTATAACTATAACATGCATAGAAATTGTTTAATCCAAAACCGATAATCAATAAAACCCCAAGAGATTGGTGCAGTGATTCTCAAGCCTCACAACATCCATGAGATTCTAACATTCAAAACTCCTAACCAGCATCTTGGGGCCACGCGGCCAAACCCAAATAGATTATAGTCTATTAATTATAATCTATTTACAATCTAGACGAAGAATGGACACCATATTACAAACTAAACCAAAAACCAAAAACCCAATAATCAATATGATATACATAAAATCCTTAATCTACCACATATCCATTACCTGCTAAGGATTTCAGAATCATCCGCCAAAGCTCCAATCACCCAATAAACCATGCTCTGGAACATGGCATCCAGCAACCCATAACTAAAATACAAGACGAATGGCCCAGCGAAATCTCGACCCGAGTCCTTAAAATCCAACGGCGGTAGCGGGTCTTTGATCGAGTACCTGCGCTGGTTAGCAAGCCCACCACCCCAAATAGCAGTCCCAAGTAGAGCAACCACGCAAACCCCAACAATCCCCCTCTTCCTCCTACTCTCAAAACTGAAATCCATCAAGTAACCAATCGCAACCGAGCCCAACATCTGTGCACCCCAATAGAACACATTGTTGAGCCCTCTAGTCCTCAAATTAAACAGCGTTGCATTCACATTATTGAACTGATACGTATAGAAAAAATTACTAGACCAAGCTGCAGGCACTATAAGCAACGTCTTCCAATTCAAAAACAACTTAACAATCTCAACTGCCTCAGTCGAAACATTAGAGTACTGAATGTGAGTACAACGAATCCCATCCTCACGAATAACCTTACTGGGGGGCAAAATAGCAAAAGAGAGAGCAGTCCCAGCTGCCATAAACACCATGAAACCAATATAAGTTCCATCGTTAACCGAAGCAGCTTCGCTACGATTTAAGTTCGTGACAAAAGGAATGAGTCCACCAATAACACCACCCATGTTGAAAATACTCCAAAAGAGTGAGATATAAACCCCTTTACGATGAGCAGGAGGGTAAGACGTCATGATAGAGCCTTGACCAGCCCACAAAAGACCAGCTCCAACACCCAACAGAGCACCGGCAACAATGGCGAAAGCTTGGTGTTTGTGATGGTTGTAATAGAGGAAAGAGCCAGCGTAGAGGATATAGGTGGAGCAACCTGCGGCAAGGGTGAGATGGGGTCCGAGGATGTTGTAGATACCACCACCGAGGACTCCGAAGACAGCGAAGGTGGCGTAGAGTGCGGTGTTGGCGTTGTTTGCGGCTGTGTGGTCGACTTGGCCACCACCGCCCATGCCTGACAGAGCGCTGAACATGCCAGGACAACAGAAACATACTAAGCCTATGAGGCTGACTTGAACAAAGGGTGAGTTGTACCTGAACTTGGATTTGAGGTATTTTGGATTCTGGGGAGCTGTTTCCTCGTCTCCATCGAAACCCATTGAGGTTTTTCTGAGTAGTGTTGTTTTGGGTCTGAGAGAGAGAATCAGAGCTCAGAACTCAGAACTCAGAACACAGAATTGAGGATCAGCACGGAATTTTAGTAGGACATGGAAGTATTTTGCGAGTTTGAGTTGCCTTGTGAAGTATTTTGCGATGCGCCGATTGGACTCCTTGATTTATGCCGAGGCCCAGGCACAAATCAAGGGAGGGCTATTGTATGGCACCCATACTCGCACCCACTTGGACCATCAATTCTTATTCAAGGATGAGGCCCATGCTCCTTTTCTCTCTCTCCACAGGCCCAGCCCAAGTCTACAAAGGCTGCTGGCCCAAGCTTGCGGCAATGTTTATGATCGGCAAACATTGCCGACCAATACTGTGATCGGCGTCCGAACATGTCGTTCGATTAATGCCAGGCAGATCTTTTGGGGGCACTGCTGCCGAACGTGCCTATGGAAATGGGAACCAAGTTCCAAGGCCATCCTCACCGCTTCCCGTAACCACCTAACCACCCACTTATGTTGAATGACACTGGACCGCTCGCTGCACTAAAGGAATAGTAATCATAAACTCTCCATTAACTGCAGACTATAAATATGAGAAGTCTGGGAAGAAAAAGGGGATGGAAAAACTAGGGAAAAAAGGAGGTGTAGAAAGAGAGCAAAGGGGGTACAGGACGAACCAGGCTGTTAGGAGAGAAAAGTGATCTCATTGAGTCTCCGTGCCGAGGACGGCCCAGTGTAGGAAACCCAAACCCATCCTACAAATAAGTTGTGAGTACAAGTAAGCTCTAGCCCAATAGTCTCATTTTCGGTGCGCACAAGTTCTAATTTGAACCTACTACTAAAATGACTTTTTTATCCACCGATAACAACACGTAACAACTTGTTACTTATAATTTTTTTGTGAAAGTTACTTATAATTTTTTTGTGAAAGTATTGTAAAATTACAGCGAACGTAGCATTTCTACAAAATTTTAGAATAGTATTAATTACATACTATTTTTGCATACACAAAATATCCTAATACGAAACAAATGGCAATGATTCAATGCCATGCCTTTAGGAGATAGCTTAATCCAAGGATTGGATGAGAGAGAGAGAGAGACTTGACAAAGAAAAATCGGTTTGGTGATCCGTTGATTTTGGAGCAAAATAGAAAAACTATTTTAATGAATTTTAGATTTGGGTTGTTCGGAATAGATACAAGATTTTTTTTTGGTTCCTTTATTCTTAAACAAATTAGTTTTTTTTTTTTTTTGAAAAAAGAATATTTTAGCTAAAGAAACTTTAAAAAAAACAATACTTTGTCATTATGAATGTCACTTGTAGGGTCACGATTTGTAGCCCAAGTCCTAAAGATATGGGATATAAGCCCAATGAGCCCAGTACAATAAATTTGTAGAGAGTGGGTGAAAGAGCTGGGCCTTTTGTGGATTTGACAACGGCTAACAAGGATTTAAAATATGAACAAGCAAGAAATACACGTAAAACTGAATGAAATGAAGAACCGAGGAGATAGATTATGAATTAAAACCGATAGAACTGAGTGTTAATACAATCTTTAGTGCTACAGTAGTTCTTTCTTCCTTTTCTCTCTTCTTTCTTTTGATCCCCTTCCTCTGGGAGATCCTTCCACTTGTGTAGTTCCTTTTAGACCACCTTGATCCCACACTTGTCAATCATCTAGGCCTTCACTTGAGTGCATGTCCCATCAGACATCCTTTTTAGCTTTCGGTGAGTTGTGATAACTGAGATTGCACTGTTCAGGGGTCTTCTCCACATAAATGCGGCCAGAAAAGTTGCTGCAATGCATTTAATGAAGTGGCAACAGTTTTTCCTCTCAAATATAGATTTGATCAGTATTTATCGTATCCGAGAAGAAACTCCTCCTCGAACTATATTCCTCCATTCTTTCCTCATGTAGTTCCTAACTTTAGGGCCTCTCCCAATCATCTACTCCTCCTCGGACATACACATGTCCTCAGATAAAACCCAAGACCCAATACACAAATTTGGGCTCTTACCCCCACATCACTAAAAGTGCAATTTTGATAGAAACTAATTGAATGACTAAATTGAATAAAGTTGAAACTTAGAAAACTGAATTAAATATAAGTGAAATTAGCTAATTTAATTAAATTTTAGACAGATTTAGAAGGTGCAATTTATAATTTGTTAATTAAAATAATATGATATGTAGAGTGATGGAAAATAACAATAGGTTGATTTTAAAGTAATTATTTTTTTAGAAGAAATTTTTAAGTAATTATCACTAAAAGCATGGAGAGATACCGTCATGCTCAACTCATCCAATCGTTTTGATCTTTTCAAAGGAGCACATTTTTATGGTCAAATCGAGGGACGGAGCTATGACTTAGAGTTAGGGGAGGCAAAAGTATAAACAAATTTTTTTTTGAAACTCCAAGTAAGCTTTCATTTAGAAGAGAAATACTATGTCCACAATATTTTCACTACATTTTCACAACAAATCGTAAGTGGTAGGTTATTATTGGTTGTTATGAGTGAACAAAAAAAGTAATTTAAGTTGTGGATTCAAATTAGAACTAATAACAACTTACCGCATGTGATTTGTTGTAAAAATATTGTGAAAATGTTGAGGACGTAGCACTTCTCAATTTAGAAAGTTAAGCTTCTTTTCTTTTCTTTTTTTCTTTTTTTTTTTTTTTACTTTTTTTTTGGTGTCTTGTGTATTGTTAAATGTGTGTGGATGTTCACTTAGACTAGTTAGAATTGGCATAGGATTTTTTTTTTTTTTTTTTTTTTGTGTCTTGCGTGGGTTTGTTTTGGGGTGTTGTTTGGGCTTAAGTTTGTTATTGGTAAATTTTGTTGCTAAGCTTGTTAAATTTATTTCAAATTTTAGATCAATAAAAATTTGTATAGCCTTTAAAAAGATCAATAATATGTTGAGAGGGAAAAGTGCAAATTTATTGAAACAAATTGCTAAAATTAATACTCACACACATATATATATATACTAAAAAAAATTTGAAAAAATTTAGGGGGGCCTCTACCCCCAAGTCCAACTATAGTTCCGTCACTGGTCAAATCAATCGGCACATATTTAACTTATGCTTTTTTAATTTTATTTGCGAGTCAAAACCTACCGTTTTAAAGACAAATGGCATATGGTAGAATTGTAAAACATATACTTACTTCCACGTTTGGAATGTCTTGCGTTTTTGTCTAAAATTTTATTTTGAACAACGTAATTTTTTATTTATTAAATATAGCCTAAGATGTTTATAAATAGTTCAATTCATTTTTTTTTATTAATGAGAATTCAGTTCATTTACAATCCCAACAAATTGGGAGAGTTGGAAACATGATTCCACCACCACCAAAATAGTACCACTTTTTGCACTTTTTGAACTTATGATGATTCTAGTCATGAAAAAATACATCATATATTTGACATATATTTCCTCCCTCTCACATGGAAGTAAACCCTACACGCATGAGATCCACCCCATATGAGAGTGAGAGGAGGGTTACATCCACACCGACACCACCCATAAAGAAAAAAGAAAGAAAGAAATTTTTCTATGATACTTTTAGGCAAATAAACCATCACCACCAATGCATATTTAGATCTGCTTATTTGTTGAAAATGAGCAAAATAGAAAAGGTTAAATTTAAAAAACTATTCATAAATAAATTTATTGAAGATAACTCCAAAATTAATTATTACCCCTATGTCGGTGAATTAACTATTATAATATGTTTGTTACTTAACTTTATCGTGTCTTATCGTGTGGAGTTCTTGTGGATACCTTGAAACCTTTTTGATGAACAACCATGCAATGATTATTGCTATGGCGATAATACCTTTGGAGGGGGACAAAGATCACGGTACATCCTAATGACCCAGCAATTAGACTAATAATAATTTAATAATCGATTAATCACAGTATGGTCCAATATTCACAGTATGGTCACTGACATTTTTGTATATGCTGTTTTCATAGCTTTCATTTTCGTAAATTGAAAAGTCTGCAGTTTACGTATGCACACAACCAAAAATAAAGAAACGAAAAGTCGAGAGTGACGCACTTTTCCGCTTGTCTCTTTGTCTTTTTCTCTTTGGTAGTATTGATTCAAAGAAATTGCAGGTCGGACGGCTGTTAAAAAAAATAATAGATCAAAAGTAAGCAAAATACAATAATTACACATGAGATTTGACTGATACTTAGGTATTAGTAAGATTTTTAAATATATATATATATATATATATATATTAATTTACTATTTAAGCATAAATAACATTTAACACCATTTGAAAGTTTTGTGCTGGTATGTTTGTCTTAAAGGAGAATCTTATGCGAAGATAATTTTTAGCATTTTTTTGTGTTTGAAAGTTATAAAAAAAAATAGATTAAAAAAATTATTTCTTAACTTCCTTTAGTTGGCTTGACAAGAGATATAGTTGTTTTCCCTTAAAATTGTATAGAAAACAACTATATTTCACGCGAAACTAAATAAGGGAAATCAAGAGAGGACTTTCCAACTTATTTTGAGGTCATTATCAAATATAGGAAAATGAGAGTCTTCTATAAAATATTTTTTGAAAAATAATTTATTTTTCAAAAAATATTAATGTCGAAACAAACAAAACCTCTATTACCTTTCAATAACTTGTCCTGACTACACAAGTCACACACTGATTGCATTATGGCAATTATATGCATGAAAGAGTGTCTGGATAACTAATGATAGATAAATAATAGCCAAAGATAGAGAATGAAGCAAGAGGAGCTGGGAAATTTTCTAATGGTGTTAGTGTTAATTGATATTTGTGTTTAGGGAGTATATTGGATATTCCTAGGGAGCATGAGGAGCAAAGAAGTTTTCAAATGGTGTTGAGTAACATTTATGCTTATGGAGCAAATTGGATACTTTTTAAAAGTTTTTTCCGTAGTACTTAACTTGCTTGGTTGATTCACAAGTTGTTCATGATAGGGAAAACCGTACCCTTACGCTATATATGGTTGGGTTGAAAAAGAGAGGATGTAAAATGAGAGAAAGGAATAGGGAAAGGAAAACGTGATTCTTCATTCTCTGGTTGTGTTGAAAAATGAGAGAATGAAAATTGAACGAAAGAAGGGGGAGAGAAAAAATGCCATTCTTCATTATTTGTTGGAGTGAATAGGAAAAGGAAAAAAAGTGGGTTGGATGGAGTTTTCCACTTGAACCTACCATTTTTTTTTTCTCTTATAAAGAAAAGAGGAAAGAAAATAAAATTGATAAAAAAAAAAAAAGTATAAAATTACCCTTAATTTTTCATCATTATACTTTCAAGAACATGAGTATAATAGTAATTTACACTCTATCATTCTCTATAATTCTGTTTTCTTTTCATCCTATCAAAGCAATATACCATCAATATTTTGATTTTCCATTATTATTGCACTAGAGTAAGATTTTTCATTTTCTATTTTTTTGGGTCAGGTATCAATTATCAAAGTCAGATGAGTTTGTAATGCACTGTAACAGCCTAAGATAAGATGAATTTGGCCTAACCACCCCGTGATTAGCGATTATTAATTTGTTTTTCTAAGTTCGGTCCCATATATTGCCAGCTACCCCGAGGGAGCTATAATTACCCTTAGCTGATCAAGTCATCTTTGCTAGAGTGTGATGTGAATTCCTCTTTCGAGCGACAAATAAAGCCTACTTTGTTATATATAGTACTATATAATATCTAGTCATTAACCTGTGCATTGCGCTGAAAAATTCAACAGTTTTATTTTGATATATTATACATATTTGTTTTATTTATTACATTCTAATAAATAAAATGTCAATTTATTTTAACTTAATCATGATTTAACATGATATATGTTATTTCTAGTTAGAGACATGATAGTAATTCATTAAAAGATACATGAACAAATAAATCAAGGTTAATAGTAACCTGATAGTTATTATAGGATATTTTTATATAACAAATTAACAATATCTACTTTAAATTTGCAATAATTTAAACCCAAAAAAAAAGAAACTCACATATAGATAAATAAAAAATAATAATCTATTTATGCTTGTATACTTCCACGTATACAGTTGTATATCTCTTTTATGGTTGCACTTTTGAGAGCATTTTGAATTTAAGGTATGTGAGCTGCACTTTTGGGAGTATCTAATGCACCATGGGAAGGGAAAAAAGAAAAGAAAATTGAACATTGCCAAGGACTTTGAAAACAACTCTTTGTTGCCTTTTGGAATCATGATTTAACTTTGCCCTATATTGAGGTGAAAAATGAGACTACATTATATAGAGATAAAATTCCTCTGCAGAATGTGCAACCATAAAAGAGATATACAACTGTATATATTAAGGTTCCTCTTACCCAGAAACTATAATTGAAACCCCAAATTAAAATTAACCAAAGCAATACTAAGACAAACCCATTAACCAAAATTGAAACCTTCATCAGAAATAGCCAAAGGAAAACTCTTCCAAACCTCAAAATAACTCAAACTCAGCAACTATAATTGAAAACCCAAATAAAAACAAACCAAAGCAATAATAACACAGACCCAATAACAAAATTGATACCAAGATCATAATCAACAAAGAAAAACTCTACCAAACCTCAAAATAACACAAACCCAGCAACTAGAATTGAAAACTTATAATGAGATTTAGCCAATACATACCGACGAATTTTCTTAGTGCCAGCCAACCAATCTGCGAAAACAGGGCGATATAGAGAATTCAGAGCTAGATTCGTCTATTTCATCTAATCTGACTGAGAGAGAAGGAAAGAAAGAGAGAAAGAGAAGAATAGAGAGGGAGAGAGAGAACGGTAGGAGCTTGGGGTTTTGGGGTTTTCAGTGTTCTCGTGGGAATGCTTTAGTCTGAAACAGGGGAAGAAAAAAAAGAAGGAAAAGAAATAAACAGAGAAGGAAACGGCAATATCACTGTTAAGTAAGTGGACAGGTGTTTTAATTTTAAAAGAAGTACCTAAGGTACTGCATCTAAGGAACTGTACCTAAGTTTTGCCCAAAATGAAAATAACTTCTTATCAACTTTTTTATAAAGTAACAAAGATTTTATTATAAAAATATCCACTTAATAGAATAATAATCTTCTTATGTTTCACCGATCCACAGTTGAATTTAATAAGAAGTCACATTAAAGATAACACCAAAAACATAATAAGAGATTGTTGTGTTACTTTCTGAAATGCCGAATAATGTTGTTAGTGTAAAATATGAGCCGATGCTATTGAGGTCAATTCTTATTAGAACTTGTTACTTCTGCCTAGGGGCACTTAGCACGTATGCTCTATGCTCCATTAGACATATTGACCTTAGGCCTCGGCAACTTTCTTACACAGTTGTAGATTAATATGTTAAGGATTTGCCTACTAACGCAATTTTATGGACTAAAACCCATGTCTTGTTGCATCATTTTACAAATATGGATTGCTATATAATTAAGCTGATTTATTCGATGCTGGAATTAGATCTGCTATTAACATGGGGATTTCTGTCTCCAAAGAAGGATTTGCAGCTCAAAATTCTAACATCAAAAAATTTAGTGCAGATGTCATAAGTACTGTGCATAGCCTATCACAGTTAAGCAGTGTAAGGCACTCTTTTCCCTTTCGGTCAGATCCTAGAATTGATAAATTTATTTTATAAAAGTACCCGTCCTTGCATAGTATGCTGTATGCTGTTCGCTAATGGCTAAGCTCTATAAAGCACGCATCAAAAAGATGTGACACACTAACATGTATTTTCATCCCCCATATAAAAACATATAGGCTCCATGGCACATTTTTGACACATTTTTTAATTACCAGAACAAATATTTTGTTATGACCTTTATCTTCAAGTTTACAACTACAGCCCGCTGGTTTTGAACAGTTTGGTGAGAGCTGTATTTTCTGCAAATAACAAGAAGGAAACTGAGGAATTTTTTCCTTTCCAGATTTAGGTTCTGTATATAACATTCTGTTTTTCACTTTTTTGAATGAATAGAGACATCTTCTGCTAATTTTATTGATCCAAGGGGGCTGCCTTTAACTTATTTCTTAAGATTTTCCTTTTTAAGGAAGTCACTCTTTACTAAGGCATCATTATATGGGGTCCATATTTCACTTGTAAGAGCTGTGAAACAAAAGTTCCCAAGTTGCTACTGAGCTTTTGGTGTATAAACCAAGAGTTTCAAATGCTTTTGGCCATGATCTAGTCTTCTACACTTGTTTTACTGTCACAAAGAATTATTCTCTATGTCTCCAGCTTGTAATTAATCAAAGCCATAACTAGAACAGAGCAGCACATAGAACCTGGAGTAGAAAGTGTACTTGAACAACTAAGTCTGTAAAGCTACAAAAAACTTAAAGGTGGAGCAGGAAGATTTCCTCCTGTTCTTTAGAAATATATGACTGAAAACAGCCATATACCAAGTCCAAAAAACCACTTTGATCCTACTCCTTCACATCCAAACATGTCAGATAGGAAATCTAAAGACTCCATGCAAGTAAAATAAACATATGAGGAACTATACCTGATCATAGTTGCTGGAGCTTCGAATTGCAGAATTTCACAATGCCACTCACACCTCCAGTATTAGTTAGCTGCTTAGGATTTTGTCTATGGTAACTTATTAGACAATTCAATCAGCATCTTTGCCCCTAATTAAACCCAACTGAAACCTCTTAAGGTTGCCTTCAAAAACTCTAGCACAGAGAATATATTGTTCAAATAACTATTCTGCTGCCTCAATCTAAACATAAGAAAGTTCAAGGAAGTTGATGAACTAAAATTCCTTGTATGTCTATCAAGTTAACTTCAGGAAAAGGAATGCTTTATAAAGTTCCCTATTACAGGTTCTCTGAATTTATAAGGTACCCTACCATCTGTACTACCCCATAGGAAACCTGATAACTCAATTTCAAAGAGTGCCTTAAATTCGAATGTTTCAAACATAGATGTTCGTATTCTGTACAATTCTCTTTAGCACCCAAGGTGACAATTCCCAACGACAATATGATTCACTAGAAATAGAAAAATGATCAGAGAACTTTGATTACTTTTAAATTTTAAATTTATGAAATTGAGCAAGAAGTACTCCCTTTCCAATATATCAAAATTCATAAAAGATCCTTCACTGAAAGTTGACTTCAAGATCATTTCCGATCAGGTCACAAACAAAACCATCTGTGTAAATCTCTATAGGCAAAACATATATAAATGGAGTCAGCTTTTCCCAAGTCAAAGTTAATACTATAGGACTTGGCTTGGTGGTGGTTAGCCTGGCATTTCTAAAGTACATAGGATATTGTTTCAGTATATTCTCCCAGACACTAAGTCCATCCAAGTGACGACTAAAAAGAACAATCTGTTCCATCTACTACAGTGATTGCATCACTTATTATAAGCCAACTAGTTCAGAGTATTCTATAACCTGCAGGGGACACCTGGATAGATGGAATTTTATCTCTTCTACATTATAATGTAAAAGATCGTTCATGTTGACCTTGAAAAGCCTATGACAAGAATTCTTTGTATTAATCTAAGCACAAAAAAGTGCACATTGACACAATTTTTCACAACCTTTTCTCACAACTTGTTATGTAGTAAATTTTGATTAGAGTAAATTCTGCTCAAGACATGAACTTCCATTAAGGACAGTAACAATAATAATTTACACAGCAGATGCAAATTTCAACTAGAAAACATTTAGATGCCATAATGCAGAACACAAGAACTCAATGGGAGAAAAACATTCAATCCCTCCACATCAGTATTGTGTCATGTATAGGCAGGGCCGGCTGAAGTAGGGTCAGCCTCCTTGGCAGTTCCCTCTTCATCCTTGTGGTTATCCTTCACAGCCAACAATACAAGAATCAACAATAATGGATAACTTATTGTAGTAAGCGACCAATTCACAATCAGCTGGGACATGTAGGATACTTTCTGCGTATCAACTTGCCAAGCAGCTGCTGCCCCAGCACTTTGCACTCCCTTATAAAACCCAACATACCTGCAAATACAAGAACAAAGATTTTTAGAACTCAATACCTATACATATAAGGCCTCCATATGCTTTCTTCTGTTCCTATTGCAAAACAACAACTATAATTATAACATGCATAGAAATTGTTTAATCCAAAACCGATAATCAATAAAACCCCAAGAGATTGATGCAGTGACTGTCAAGCCTCACAACACCCATGAGATTCTAGATTCAAAACTCCTAACCAGCATCTTGGGGCCCCGCGACCAAACCCAAATAGATTATAGTCTATTAATTATAATCTATTTACAATCTAGACTAAGAATGGACACCATATTACAAACTAAACCAAAAACCAAAAACCCAATAATCAATATGATATACATAAAATCCTTAATCTACCATATATACATTACCTGCTAAGGATTTCAGAATCATCCGCCAAAGCTCCAATCACCCAATAAACCATGCTCTGGAACATGGCATCCAGCAGCCCATAACTAAAATACAAGACGAATGGCCCAGCGAAATCTCGACCCGAGTCCTTAAAATCCAACGGCGGTAGCGGGTCTTTGATCGAGTACCTGCGCTGGTTAGCAAGCCCACCACCCCAAATAGCAGTCCCAAGTAGAGCAACCACGCAAACCCCAACAATCCCCCTCTTCCTCCTACTCTCAAAACTGAAATCCATCAAGTACCCAATCGCAACCGACCCCAACATCTGTGCACCCCAATAGAACACATTGTTGAGCCCTCTAGTCCTCAAATTAAACAGCGTTGCATTCACATTATTGAACTGATACGTATAGAAAAAATTACTAGACCAAGCTGCAGGCACTATAAGCAACATCTTCCAATTCAAAAACAACTTAACAATCTCAACTGCCTCAGTCGAAACATTAGAGTACTGAATATGAGTACACCGAGTCCCATCCTCGCGAATGACCTTACTGGGGGGCAAAATAGCAAAAGAGAGAGCAGTCCCAGCTGCCATAAACACCATGAAACCAATATAGGTTCCATCATTAACCGAAGCAGCTTCGCTACGATTAAAGTTCGTGACAAAAGGAATGAGTCCACCAATAACACCACCCATGTTGAAAATACTCCAAAAGAGTGAGATATAAACCCCTTTACGATGAGCAGGAGGGTAAGACGTCATGATAGCGCCTTGACCAGCCCACAAAAGACCAGCTCCAACACCCAACAGAGCACCGGCAACAATGGCGAAAGCTTGGTGTTTGTGATGGTTGTAATAGAGGAAAGAGCCAGCGTAGAGGATATAGGTGGAACAACCTGCGGCAAGGGTGAGATGGGGTCCGAGGATGTTGTAGATACCACCACCGAGGACTCCGAAGACAGCGAAGGTGGTGTAGAGTGCGGTGTTGGCGTTGTTTGCGGCTGTGTGGTCGACTTGGCCACCACCGCCCATGCCTGACAGAGCGTTGAACATGCCAGGACAACAGAAACATACTAAGCCTATGAGGCTGACTTGAACAAAGGGTGAGTTGTACCTGAACTTGGATTTGAGGTATTTTGGATTCTGGGGAGCTGTTTCCTCGTCTCCATCGAAACCCATTGAGGCTTTTCTGAGTTTGTGTTTTGGGCCTGAAGAGAGAGAGAGAATCAGAACTCAGAATTGGGGATCAGCACGGAGTTTTAGGAGGACATGGAAATATTTTGCGAGTTTGAGTTGTCTTGTGAGCTGTGAAGTTGGAATTTAAGGTACAAAAAAGTCATAGGCACGGTTAAAATAATAAAGATAAGAATCATACTAAAAGATAGTAGAATCTCTTTGATTTGTTTGAATAATTTTAGAAAGTGACACAATTTATTTATTTATTTATTTTTATTCTTTGTGATAATTTGTCGAATATAATAGTTGGTTGAGTTTAAAGCAATTATCTATTAATTATAATCTATTTTTATTTTTATTAAATTATAAATTTTATCCTTTAACTTTGCCTAAAATTTAATTAGTTTCTTTAACCTCACTTTTGTTCTATTAAATTATCTAAATTTCAAACTTTATTCAATTCAATACTTCTATTTGTCTCCATCAAAGACTCAAAATCACACTGTTAGTAAGATCTAAGACAACGTAATTTTAAATCTTAAAAATTTTTAATTAAAAATAGAAAATTAAAAAAATTTAAATAGAAATAGAAATTTAAATGGTTGCCATTAGAAATAAAAAATATGCACATGTTACACATATTTAATCAATATTTAGTGCAGTTTTAAAATTTTTAGAAGTACTACGTCTACAATATTTTTACAACACTTTCACAACAAATCATAATTGATAAATTGTTATTAGTTCTAATTTGAACCTACTACTAAAATGACTTTTTTATCCACCGGTAACAACACATAACAACTTGTTACTTATAATTTTTTTGTGAAAATATTGTAAAATTACAGCGAACGTAGCATTTCTATAAAATTTTAGGATAGTGTTAATTACATACTATTTTTGCATACACAAAATATCCTAATACGAAACAAATGGCAATGATTCAATGCCATGCCTTTAGGAGATAGCTTAATCCATGGATTGGTTGAGAGAGAGAGAGAGAGAGAGAGGAAAATCACTTGACGAAGAAAAATCGGTTTGGTGATCCATTGATTTTGGAGCAAAATAGAAAAACTATTTTAATGAATTTTAGATTTGGGTTGTTCAGAATAGGTACCAGATTTTTTTTTGGTTCCCTTATTCTTAAGCAAAATAGTTTTTTTTTTTTTTTTTTGAAAAAGTATATTTTAGCTAAAGAAACTTCAAAAAAGCAATACTTTGTCATTATGAATGTCACTAAAAGTGCAATTTTGATAAAAATTAATTGAATGACTAAATTGAATAAAGTTGAAACTTAGAAAACTTAATTAAATATAAGTGAAATTAGCTAACTTAATTAAATTTTAGACAAATTTAGAAGATGCAATTTATAATTTGTTAAAATAATATGACATGTAGGGTGATGGAAAATAACAAAAGGTTGATTTTAAAGTAATTATTTTTTTAGAAGAAATTTTTAAGTAATTATCACTAAAAGCATGGAGAGATACCGTCATGCTCAACTCATCCAATCGTTTTGATCTTTTCAAAGGAGCACATTTTTATGGTCAAATCAATCGGCACATATTTAACTTATGCTTTTTTAATTTTATTTGCGAGTCAAAACTTACCGTTTTAAAGACAAATGGCATATGGTAGAATTGCAAAACATATACTTACTTCCACGTTTGGAATGTCTTGCGTTTTTGTCTAAAAATTTATTTTGAACAACATAATTTTTTATTTATTAAATATAGCCTAAGATGCTTATAAATAGTTCATTTCATTTTTTTTATTAATGAGAATTCAGTTCATTTACGATCCCAACAAATCGGGAGAGTTGGAAACATGATTCCACCACTACCAAAATAAATATAATACCACTTTTTGCACTTTTTGAACTTATTTGGATGATTCTAGTCCATGAAAAAATACATCATATATTTGACATATATTTCCTCCCTCTCACATGGAGGTAGAACCTACACGCATGAGATCCGCCCCATATGAGAGTGAGAGGAGGGTTACATCCACACTGACACCGCCCAAAAAGGAAAAAGAAAGAAAGAAACTTTTCTATGATACTTTTAGGGAAATAAACCATCACCACCAATGCATATTTAGATCTGTTTATTTGTTGAAAATGAGCAAAATTACAATGATAGATAGAAAAGGTTAAATTTAAAAAACTATACATAAATAAATTTATCAAAGATAACTCCAAAATTAGTTATTACCACTATGTCGGTGAATTAACGGTTTTGATATGTTTGTTGCCTAACTTTATTGTGTCTTGTCGTGTCGTGTTCTTGTGAATTCCACGGAACCTTTTTGATGAACAACCATGCAATGATTATTGCTATGGCTATAATACCTTTGGAGGGGGACAAAGAAGATCATGGTACATCCTAATGACCCAGCAATTAGACTAATAATAATTTAATAATCGATTAATCACATTATGGTCCAATATTCACAGTATGGTCCAATTAGACTAATAATAATTTAATAATCGATTAATCATCCTCATTGACATTTTTAATATGCTGTGTTCATAGCTTTCATTTTCGTAAATTGAAAAGTCTGCAGTTTACGCATGCACACAACCAAAAAGAAAGAAACGAAAAGTCAAGAGTGACGCACTTTTCCGCTTGTCTCTTTGTCTTTTTCCCTTTGGTAGTATTGATTCAAAGAAATTGCAGGCCGGACGGCTGTTAAAAAAAGATAAATAGATCAAAAGTAAGCAAAATGCAATAATTTTTTACTGATACTTAGGTATTACTAAGATTTAAAAATATATATATATATATTTAATTTACTATTTAAGCATAAGTAACATTTAACACCATTTGAAAGTTTTGTGCCGATATGTTTGTCTTAAAGGAGAATCTTATGTGAAGATAATTTTTAACATTTTTCTGTGTTTGAAAGTTATTAAAAAAAAAAAAAATCAAAGAAAAAACTATCTCTTAACTTCTTTTATTTGACTTAACAAGAGATAAAATTGTTTTCCTTTAAAATTGTATGGAAAACAATTGTATCTCATACAAAACTAAATAAGGGAAATCAAGAGCAGACTTTCCAATTTATTTTGAGGTTACTATCAAATATAGAAAAATAAGATAGTCTTTTATAAAATATTTTTTGAAAAATAATTTATTTTTCAAAAAATATTAATGTCGAAACAAACAAAACCTCTATTGCCTTTCAATAACTTGTCTTGACTACACAAGTCACACACTATTTGCATTATGGCAATTATATGCGCAAAAGGGTGTCTGGGTAACCAATGATAGAGAATGAAGCAAGAGGAGCAGGGAAATTTTCTAATGGTGTAAATTGATATTTGTGTTTAGGGAGTAAATTGGATATTCCTTGGGGAGCATGAGGAGAAAAGAAGTTCTCAAACGGTGTTGAGTAACATTTATGCTTATGGAGCAAATTGGATAATTTTTAAAAGTTTTTTCCGTAGTACTTAACTTGCTTGGTTGATTCAAAGTTGTTCATGATAGGGAAAACCATACCCTTACACTATATATTGTTGGGTTGAAAAAGAGAGGATGTAAAATGAGAGAAAGGAAGAGGGAAAGGAAAATGTGATTCTTCATTCTCTGGTTGTGTTGAAAAATGAGAGGATGAAAATTGAGGGAAGGAAGAGGGAGAGAAAAAATGCCACTCTTCATTATATGTTGGAGTGAATAGGAAAAGGAAAAAAAGTGGGTTGGATGGAGTTTTCCACTTGAACCTACCATTTTTTTTTTTCTCTTATAAAGAAAAGAGGAAAGAAAATAAAATTGATGAAAAATAAAAGAATAAAATTACCCTTAATTTTTCATCGTTATACTTTCAAGAACATGAGTATAACAGTAATTTACTCTCTATCATTCTCTATAATTCTGTTTTTTTTTTTTTTCATCCTATCAAAGCAATATACCATCAATATTTTGATTTTCCATTATTATTGCACTAGAGTAAGATTTTTCATTTTCTATTTTTTTTGGGTCAGGTACCAATTATCAAAGTCAGATGAGTTTGTAATGCACACTAATAGCCTAAGATAAGATGAATTAGGCCTAACAACCCCGTGATTAGTGATTATTAATTTGTTATTCTAAGTTCGGTCCCATTGCCAGCTAACCCCGAGGGAGCTATAATTATCCTTAGCTGATCAAGTCATCTTTGCTAGAGTGTGATGTGAATTCCTCTTTGAGCGACAAATTAAGCCTACTTTGTTATATATAATACTATATTATGTTATATATAATATCTAGTCGTTAACCTCCGCTATGCGCTGAAAAAATCAACAGTTTTATTTTGATATATTATACATATTTGCTTTATTTATTAAATTCTAATAAATAAAATGTCAATTTATTTCAACTTAATCATGATATAACATGATATATGTTATTTCTAGTTAGAGACATGATAGTAATTCATTAAAAGATACATGAACAAATAAATCAAGGTTAATAGTAACCTGATAGTTACTATAGGATATTTTTATATAACAAACTAACAATATACACTTTAAATTTGCAATAATTTAAACCCCCAAAAAAAAACTCACATATAGATAAATAAAAAATAATAATCTATTTATGCTTGTATACTTCCACGTATACAGTTGTATGTCTCTTTTATGGTTGCACATTCTGCAGAGGAATTTTATCTCTATATAATGTAGTCTCATTTTTCACCTCAATATGGGGCAAAGTTAAATCATGATTCCAAAAGGCAACAAAGAGTTGGTTTCAAAGTCCTTGGCAATGTTCAATTTTCTTTTCTTTTTTCCCTTCCCATGGTGCATTACATACTCCCAAAAGTGCAGCTCACATAACTTAAAAATGAAAATAACTTCTTATTAACTTTTTTATAAAGTAACAAAGATTTTATTATAAAAATATCCACTTAATAGAATAATATTCTTCTTATTTAGTTTCACCAATCCACAGTTGAATTTAATAAGAAGTCACATTAAAGATAACACCAAAAACATAAGAAATCACATTAAAGATAACTCCAAAAACACATATCATCTTTCCTACAACGAAAATCTAAAGAATTGAGCACTTGGCTTGAAAATCATCACCTAAAGAATTGTCATGTCATTTAAGAAAGAAAATACAAGAAGCACACACCTAACACTAAATGTTAAAATTTCTTTTTAGAATTTTTCAGATTTGAAAATCAAAGTTTGTAGAATGGAACTTAAGATTCCTGTGTCAAAATGACCAAAAAATCACAAATTAAAAAAAAAAAAAAAAGTTTGTACAGTATGAGCGGGGGAAAGAAACAATTGAAATGTCTTCGCAGTTGTTGAGGTGATAACTTGGTGATTAAACTTATATACCATATTACCATCAACGTACCCATGCACCCTTCCCCACGTTGCTTCAATTTCGTCTATTATTTTTCCTTTAAAAAAAGTGGATATCTACCAAGTGCCATTGAATTTATGCATTTATAAGCTATATAATGACTTATGGGGCTATGTTTTGTGGAACGTACCCATGGCCCATGCACCCTTCCCCCACGTTGCTTCAATTTTGTCTCGCTAAAGTTTATTTTACTATTCAACTTATTTTTGCTATTATTTGTAAGCTCTACTGCACTTTCTAGTACTATTCATGAATCTCACTGTACTATTCCAATAAAAAGTTTTCAGTTTTAGCAAAATAAGCGAATCCCAAATAGACCATTCGTCTATTATTTTTCCTTGTAGGGCTAGGAAGGGCTGTTTTCGTGTCCTGTGCAGCCAAAAATTCCTGCAGAAAATTACCAGCGTTGCTGCAAATCCGATCCACAGGAAGAGCACTCCACCCAAAATGCAACGCATTTCTTCTGTTCCAGATACTCCACGCAGTAGTGACAAAAATCTCAGCACGAAACTCATCCTGGCAGTACATGAACCTGGACAGGAGCTCGCGAAAACAGAGAGGTTGAACTGGAACTGCTTGTTGAAACCACTCTAGAGACAGCCAAGCACTCGAAATATCCTTGCACAGCCAAAGAGCATGCACGACGTCCTCAGGGTGTTCTTGGCAGAGTTTACACTGGTCAGACGGAGCCATATGTCGCCGATACAGATTGGCCACGGTTGGCAACGCATCATTACAAGCCCTCCACACGAACATCTTGATTTTGTTTGGAACTCGGAGTTGCCACAGACCCCTCCAAAATTTCCTTTGGTTCTCCAGATTGGAACCACCTGCAAAAGAGTTCGTAGCACCTGATACAATCAGCTTATAAGCACTACTAGTTGTAAACATACCCGATGGAGTAGGAGCCCAAGCAATGTGATCAGGAGGCCGCCTAAAACTCAGAGGAATACCCAAGATCGTATTTGCTTCGTGAGGGAGGAAAAGCTCCTTGACCAATGAAACCTTCCACGCAAAACTGTCTTGGTCAATAAGGGAGCTAACTCTGGAATCTTCATCCACCTGTGGCAAGGGAGAAATGATAGAGCAACAAGCTTGGTTTGGCAACCAACAGTCCCCTTTTATCCACACAAACTCCCCATTCCCTACACGCTAAATCATCCCTTTTCGAATAACATCCCTTGCACTAAGTAGACTTTTCCAAGCATAGGACCCCACAACTGATTCCTTGGCTTCAAGGATAGAGCAATCCGGAAAAAACCTCGCCTTAAAAACTCGATAACAAAGCGAGTTAGGATTATTTATCATCCGCCAAACTTGCTTCGCCAACAAAGTATCATTAAACTTCTCAATTTCTTTGAACCCCATCCCTCCAACCTCCTTGGCTTCACAAAGTCTATCCCATTTAACCCAATGAGTTTTCCTAGCACCTCCACTGTAACCGCACCAAAACTTTCGTATCATAACCTCCAAATCCTTGATTAGACCCTTAGGGAGTTTAAAACAACTCATCATGTACGTCGGAATAGCTTGAATGACTGCTTTGATCAAAACCTCCCTGCCTGCTTGAGACAACAACTTTTCCTTCCACCCCTGAAGTTTTTTCCAAACCCTTTCCTTGATATAGATAAAACTTTGCTTCTTAGCCCTTCCCACAAGTGCAAGCAAACCCAGGTACTTCTCATATTGTCGAATGGCCGGAATCCCCAAGATGCTCTGAATGCGAGACTGCATATCAGAAGAAGTATTAGAGCTGAAGAAAATATTAGTTTTGTCTCTATTGATCTTCTGCCCCGAACCTCTCTCATAAATAGCCAAAATATCCAAAATCTTTCGGCATTCCTCCTCTTTTGCTCGACAAAATAATACACTATTATCAGCAAAAAATAGATGAGAAACCCTTGGCCCATTCCAACAAATAGCCACACCTTGGATATGCCCCTCCACTTCAGCCGTATGTAACAAACTTTGAAGTCCCATAGCACACATAAGGAAGAGGTAAGGTGACAACGGGTCACCTTGGCGTAAACCCCTCTCTGGCTTGATATTCCCAACCGGCTGCTCGTTGAGAAGCACAGAATAAGAGACCGAGGTGATGCAAGACATAATGAGGCTAACCAATCTATCCCCCAACCCCAAATGCCGCATGGTTTTCTCCAAAAATTCCCACTCCACCTTATCGTATGCCTTACTCATGTCAAGCTTAAGTGCCATATAACCCAACTTCCCTTGGGTTTTTCTTTTGAGGTAGTGTAACGTTTCAAAAGCAACTAACACATTGTCAGAAATAAGCCTTCCAGACAAAAAAGCACTTTGGGATTCAGGAATAGCCTTGGCTAAAAAACTTTTCAGCCGATTTACCAATACTTTGGAAATTAGCTTATAGACCACATTACACAAACTAATAGGGCGAAAATCAGAGACCTTCCTAGGTTGCTTCACTTTTGGAATTAGAGCAATAAAAGTAGAGTTAATGGATTCGGGAACCACACCTGAATTAAGAACTTTAAGCACCACCGCCGTAACATCCTCACCCACAATATGCCAAAAAGACTTATAAAAAATAGGTGACATCCCATTAGGACCAGGGGCAGTGAGGGGTGCCATCTATTTAAGAGCAATCTGAACTTCATCAGCATGAAACTCACGGCCAAGGCAACCAGCCCCATCCTAGGCGATAGTCGGATGAATCCCTTGCAAAATTTTCTCAAAATCCGTTGGTCTAGAAGATGTAAAAATGGAACGAAAGTATTCCTCAACAGCAGCACTCATACGGCCTTCATCCTCCACCCATTCACCGGCACTATTCTCTAACCCAGTTATGAAGTTACGTTTGTTCCGTTGATCTGCCCGACAATGAAAATACCGAGAGTTACTATCACCCTCCTTGAGCCATGAATTTCGGGACCATTGCTTTCACATACTTTCTTCTCGGAGTTTTAGCTTTTGAATCTCCTCCCTTAATTTAAAAATCCTCCTCGGATTCGTGACATAGCAACCCGCCTCCTTTGCATGACTAAATTCTCGAAGCTTCCTTGCAAGAGTATTACATACATGCCCAAAATTTTTTTTATTCCATTCTAACAAACCCTCTTGGCAACCCAAAATCTTCCTATTGAAACCCCACACCTCAGAAGATGCCATACGGTCACCCCATGACTTTTTTACCACCTCTTCACATGTGCTATCTTTTAACCACATAGCTTCGAAATGAAAAGGTCTCCCTTTCCTGTAAAACCGCTTAAATTCAGAATCTGAACACAGCAACAATGGTTTATGGTCAGAATGAAAGGCTTCTAAGTGGTGGATTCGGGTCGCCGGAAAACGAAGAATCCATTCAATATTTGCTACCCCTCTGTCCAAACAAATCCAAGTATTTTGGGCCCCAGGCCTACGATTAGTCCAAGTATACGGAAAACCATAGAAACCAAGGTCCTTTAGGTGACAATAGTCCAAAGCATCCCTAAACCCCTGCATTTGTCGTTCTGGCCTATCCAACCATCCCATCTTCTCATTTGCAAACAGAATTTCATTAAAGTCACCCATGCAAACCCAAGGCAAATTAAACCGATGGCTCAAAGATCGCAGTAAACCCCAAGAGTTTTCCCGGTTGGCAGTATCAGGATCTCCGTAGAAACCTGTGAAACGCCAGGCGTCATCAAGTTGGGTTTTTAAGTCACACATTCAAATATTTACAAATATGCATACTCTTAATACTTTTGCTTTGATTGATTGATTTATTTATTTTTTTGAAGAATCAAATTATATGTTTAAACTATTTATATTTAGATGGATCTCTTGATTTGACTATTCTTAACCATAAATTTATAATTCAAATTATATTTTTAACTATTTGTATTTATAATGATCTCTTAATTTGATTATTCTTAATCATAAATTGTATTTTTTTTTCTTTATTTTAATGATATGACATATATATTTGTAGTTAATTGACATATAGTTTTTTATTTATTTTGTTATAAATATTGATTAATTTTTTATCTTGTCTTTTAATCTTGCCCCCCCCCCCCCCCCCGACCTAAATTCCCGACTCTGCCACTGGGGTGACATATCGACTATTTTGTTAGATTGCATAGTAGGCACATTGGATGAATTTGGGTGAGCAAAGTGGTAGTCAATCTATCAAGTAGTTGTTAAAGACCATTTTTTTTTGTAAATATCCTACCTATATATGCCTATATTTATTAATTTGTGTAACACTACGTTTTCAATTAATTGAAACTGTTACACTTCAGCTTCATTTTATTCAATCACATCTCTTTCATATGAACTTTAATATTGTCCTTTGTTGTGCCTTTCATTGCACATTTATTTAAAAAAAGAGAATACATTTATTTTTTTAAGGGTAAATTACAAAATTGGTCCCTATTCTTTACACCATATTTCAATTTGATCCTTAATCTTTTAATTGTTTCAATTTGGTCCCTAAGCTTTCAGTATCATGTCAATTTAGTTTCTGCTGTTATCTCTTAGATGGAAATTACTGATGTGGCAAACGGCCTAAAATAATAATAATATTTTTCCATGTCATCAGACAACTATATCGCTATGTCAATTTTTTTATAATTTAAAAAAACTAAAATAACTTTAAACACTTAGAAACGTTTCTTGAAATGCTAAACCAAGCTGAAAGCCCTCTCGCAATTTGACTGAACCAAACCTCCATGGCTAAACCTTCAATACTTTGGTCTTCTCACCTGTCTCGTCGTCCCCGTTTTTGCTCACTTTATTCTCACCCTTTCTCTCTCTTCACTCAAACTCAAGAAGGACTCGATTGGACCATCGTTGTTGCTACTACTCTATCACTTTGTTTCCTTTCTCATTCAAGTCCAATATGGAAATTGAATTCTACAGTAAACCCAATAGTAATTTTCAAGGAAGTTACCTAACTATTGGAGGAATATCAAAGGTTAGCAACAAGCCAACAACACTCATGGTCCTATAACCTTCTATTTGTTTTTATTCTCTGTCTTGTTATTATCCTAGACATGCCAAACCTGGGCTGATTTTGTGTCTCCAAGACTTCTGTATACTCATGATTCAATTTTAACAAAATTTCTATCATTTACTCAAAAAATCATTGTATCTTTTCAATCCAAGCTCGCCGAATTGAAAACAACTAATAAATTCCCATATTCAATTTAGAATATCATATTTAAAATATTCATATTGTTGCACACAATTACGATACAAACCCAAATCCCAAAACCAACAAGGAATTGTCAAGCAACCCAATACAACTGGAGTGCAATTGTATACCACATGCCAATTTTAAAACCCACAACAAAAACAAACCCAGTTACACAATCAACTACAAAACAAAAACCTGTCTTGTTTGACTGAGTTAACGCAAATTCTGATACAAGCCCAAAAACTAATGCAAACAAAAAATAAGAGCAAACAACTGTGGTTCCAGCTAAGTCCTTCCTGGGTTTGAGAGGTGAGAGAATTTGGCCGGACTAACCGGTCTGGGTTTAAGTAGAGAGAGAGTGTGTGTGGGAATAGAGGAGTGACAAAGGGATGACAAGTTCAAGGCCATCATCAGGAAGGTGGTGGCGAGTGGTTAAAGCATTGAATGTTCAGCCATGGAGGTATGATTCGATCAGTTTGAGAGATGATAAGCTTCACTTGGGTTTTAGGGTTGTTTAAGCTAATTTATTTTTTTTATTTTTTTTATTTTTTGGTGTAAATGCACTTTTAGTCCCTACATTTTTTACATTTTTCTATTTTGGTCCCTACATTTTCATTTCACCACTTTTAGTCCCTAAACCAATTAACGCATGACATTTAAGTCCTTGCCGTCAACCAACAAATAGAAAAAGCATACGTGGTTGATAGAGAAATAAAATAAGGTTATTTTTTTACACGTGGCATGCCCCACTTCGACATGTGGCTTTCTAGCCCCAAACACAATCACGTGTATGTCATGTGAGGCATTCACCAACCAATCTGGTGCGTAGACACTAAAAATCCCTAAATTAGACTTGAATCCCTAGAATTACCCTCTCTGTCTCTCTCGAACCATCAGCCTCTCTCTCAAATCACCATCATCAACCATCTCTGTCACTTGAAGCCACCATCATCATCAACCATCTTTCAAGATCTTCAACCACTTCGAAGTCCCTGATTAGATGGAAGCAAGCTCTTCAACCAGTTCAAGCTTGAGGAGGGAGGAGAGCTCCATTGAGGTGCTACTATGCTGAAAAACCAATTTTAGTTGTTTCGTGGATAGCAGACAACCCTGGTAGAAGGTTTTATGGTTGTCCAAACTACTGGGTATTTCAATTTGAGTATTTTGTTTTACTAGGGTTTAGTGTTTTTGTTTAAATTCTTCTTTGGAGGTGGAAGCTTATTTTTCAATTTTCTTGTGTTTCATTATTAAGTGCTTGGTTTGCATTTCAAGTTGGGCGAAAGTGTAAATTCTTCCAATGGCGTAATGATGAGATATGTGATCGTGGTAAGGTGCTTATCCCAGAGCAAAGGCAACGGATTATCACACTAGAAGCCGAGGTTTCAAGCTGCTACAAGAGAGAGAAGTTTTATACTGTGGCTTTAGCATTCTTATTTGTGATATGTGGGATTTGTCTCTATAATTGTATGTTTGGTTAGATAGGTAGTGGAAGTTTGGTTAGGCAGCAAGTGGGAAGTGTGGAAGTGTTTATGTTTGGTTAGGTGGGTGGTGGAAGTGTATGTTTGGTTAGCATGTTACATAGATGGCGGAGTTTCAATATCCTGTAATTGCTAATGTATAGGGTTAGCAATGTGTAAAGTTTTTGGTTAGGTAGTTAGCATGGAAACACCTGCTGGTTTTTTTTTTTTTTTGGTACAATTCCTGGAATGAAATGAATTCCCCTGCTCCTTGATGACTGGACTAGCAGTGTGTTGGTGATGTGTTATGCAATGGTAAATGTCACGACCCAAATCCATGGAACATGAATTTAGATGCATGACTAACCTGCTGAACTTAGATAACTCAATAAACATAATTAATCCAAAATAAATTAAAACTCCAAAGAAACAATACTCTTAAAAAACCTCTTACAAAAATCTAAACTCCACAAATTGGAAATAATCTCCACTATATAAGACATGAATTACAAAATAAAGGCAATTAAAATTCTATAAGTCTTCAAGTAATATTGATGTCGCCAACAACTTCCACGCTCTACCTTGCACCTTACAAAGCGATCCAAAGGTTCTATATTCCCAACTATACTTTAATCTGAAAACAATAATTGATGGGGGTGAGCCACACATCTAGTAAGTAATTATACAGAATATACAACGGAATAGAGTCAAGCAAAGTACGAGTATTTTGATTTTTCACAAGCTCATTCAATGATATCAAAAATAATTATTCCAAAACATATAATGAATCACTTAATACATATGTAATCACATCTTAAAATCATTAGAAAACACATACATATAATTGATCAGAGCACAGTGTCACATATACACATCACATATTCTCACATACAATCCTGTGAGTGGATACCAACATCTAACCCTTGCTGGTGAGGGATCAACACATATTCTCACATACAATCCTGTGAGCAGATTTACACATTTATCTAATCAATTCTAAAAACATTCATTTTGAGTCACATATCGCAAAACAAAATATATACAACATAGAATAATTTTCTTAATATTAACAATTATTCCAAATATAAAGGCATAGCAAATATCACAATATCGAATTGAACGTAAATCAAAGGATGCTTGACTCTCTTAGGGAATGAATAAGAACTGAAGAGTTTATATAAATATTTTTACAATTCTTAAGTAAGTTTGAAAACCCAATTTGCTAAAAGAAACGTCTTAAATACCATTTGAAAAATTGAAACTCAATTATTTTCGGAAAATAGTTTAGTTTAGAAATCATCTTTTAAATGAGATTTGGACATTCAAAACATTATTTAAAATTTGAAGTTTCTCTTTAAAACATTGTCTAAAAGTCGAAGTTTCTCTTTCAATGATGTAAAAATAATGCTTTCGATAAACTTTAGAAAACGTAAGCTTTAAAAACATAACTTTTGAAAACCTTTAACTTCTAAGAACCTAAAGAATAAAACTTGTGCATATTATGCATAATTACCTTTGATAATCCAGTCGAAACAACCTCCAAAAAGCCTCAAAACACTCTTAAATAGGACCTATCATCAATCATAAAATATACTTAATATCCTCTACAAAATGTAAAGCTTATAGAACTATACAAATGGACTCACTAGGATTATACTTTGCTGAACTAATAACACTTTTAGCACTAAAATTAACGTTTTTCTAACCGATGGTATTTTAATCAATGATACATTCCTTGCATTAATCGAAACTCATTTTACCATGAGAAATGCAGTAGCCAACACTTTAGGATTTAATATATAATCCCCAATGCAAACGGTGGGCCAAAACCAATATGATTTTGCTCATGAATTTAACATCCATTGACCCAAGAGATCTAATATAAGAATTTTGGTATGAAATCTCAAATCTGTCATTATCCTTTAAAACAATTGTAGAAGTGTTGAACCTGAATGGTTCATTGCGTTTGGACTAGTCAAAGTCTAGGCAAAGACTACCAAGGCCATTAATCCATCAATCAGAGAAATTGGACTTTGACAAAATGTGAGCAAACTCCAGGGGATCTGCATTCACACATCTTCTCATGGACTAAGATGGTATGCTACTTATGTCCTTGTTACTTGGAGTGTATGGTTCTCCAAATAAACTGGGGAAAAGGATTGGGAAAGAACTTAATGCAAAGAAAATATGGATTTAATATATATTAACCCAGCTAAACAACGTTAAAGCCATCCTATAATATATAAATATAAATTTATATTTATATATATATATTAACCACAATTGAAATTTTACAGCCGTGTTCTTGAATTAGGAATTGAAATTCTATGAATCTTTCAAGAACCCACATCGTAGGCAGTGGGCAATCTAAGATTTAATAGTGTAAATAAAGATTCTAGGAAAATACCCCTTTTTAACAATCTACACATCACTAACTCTTTTAATTCTTTGATTCTAACAAATGAAAAATCACACCTGGAACAATTGGTTGCCTCTCCAATAAACTCCAAGGAAAAATACACCTCGTAGCCTCCTTAGTGATGAAACCCTTCTTATGAAAACTCTAATTTATCTTTTCCTCCACCTTATATTTTAACACATCAAAGATGTGGGCTTGGTAGGGTAGTAGGCTGGAGTTTAAAACCCACTTAAGCTTATCTCTTTAGTCTCCAAGGAGCCCATAAAACATCTTCCTCTTTTATTTATTTATTTTAATTGTCTCACTAAATTGTATGCACTAAAACTTTAATTTTCTCACCTATTTGTAGCACCACAAAATTGTCTACTCCCATCTTACTATGCACACACATATAGTACCTCAACTCTATATTAAAAATGACAAAGTACGGTGATAATCATAAAAACAAAATTGGGGTATTACAGTAAATTATTGTGAACTTGCCTAATGAATCTGTGAATCTGTGTCTAAATATTGTGAATCTATGCCTAAATACTGTGAATCTATGCATATTTATTGGGAAGCATAGTTAAGTTAGGCATCCTTAGTTAAGTCAAGCATACCTTTACTATTTCCTAGCCCAAGATGTATTTGGCTTCAAGGCTCTCATTATGGGTGAAATTTGCAAATAATGCACCAATTGATTATTAAATCTTAAAGTAAATAACAATTTGAGCTATTTTCTTGATCCTACTCCTAAAATGAGAAATAAATACTATCTTAGCAAACCTGTCAGTATCTGTTTTTAGGCAAAGGGAAAGAAACAAGGTTTGGAGGAGGGGTACAACAAACCTGTCAGTATATGTTTTAAACATGAAATATAGAAACTCTATATATCAATGGTCCAAGGATATCAACACATATGTACAACAAACCTGTCAGTATCACTAGTGTTAAGATATATAAAAAAACTCAATAAAATATCTAACACAGCATCTTCATTAACAGCTTCTCATTGCTGTGAAAATAAAAACAAGACACAAGATTCAATATTAACCTAAACAACACAAAGGCAATAGAAATACATCTTCAACTTATCATTAACTACTACTCATTGCTATGAGTATTAAAGCAGGACAAAGGGTTCATGTTTAAACAAAACAATACTTTCTACCATCACTAGAATTACACAAAACAAACAGAGCATTGTTTCATAGTTAACCACCATAAATACACAAAACAAGTGACATTCATCAAGCAAAGGAAAAATGAACTTGTGCTCTCTTCATTTCCTTGGACCATGCACAGATGATTGACTCCCACCATGTCTGATTGCTTCCATGTATCTAGATGCATTCTCAGAAGCCTTTAGAGTCTCTGATGTGACTACCCTTTTCTTTTTCTGCCTTGGATTAGGTTGTTGCTGCTGGAGTTGTGATGTGCACCTGGATTCTATGTGGTGCTGCCTGACTGGTGTGGTGCAGCTAGAGTGGAGTTGTGCTGCTATGTATAAAAGTGGATAAATGTGCTTCTGCTAGCCTAAAATGGATTGGATGAGCTTGTCCTGGCATGAGGTGTTACACTTGGACTGGATTGGTGCATCCTGATCTGAGATAGTGCAAATTGAGTGGTTGAGCTTGTCTTGGCCTAAGATGGTGCACTTAACTTGAAGCTGGGCATTCTGGACTGGTATGGTGCACTTGGAATGGATGGACTATGCATTCTGGACTGAGGCGGTGCACTTGGACTAAAGCTGAAGCTGTGCATGTTAGCTTGGTATAGTGCAAATGGTGTGGCTGAGGCTATCCTGGTTCTAGTTTTGTTGGTCTACAAACAAGAAATTTACACACATTAATACTGAATATTGAGAAGCAACTATTTCACACACGTCCATATATTACCTTATTAAATGTACTGGTTCTATTTGTTGTGCTTGGCAGTGAGGAGTTTCCTCCAATCTCACCCCTGCAACTTCTTCTATTATGCCCTAACTTACCACAAGTCTTGCATTGCTTAGAGATGTCAGCTCTCCTACTTGTTGGCTCGTTAGGTTCCCTTGCTTTCTTCTTCTTAGGTTTGCTAGGTGGTCTTTTTTTGATGGAAGACTGAACTGGGGTCACACCACTAGGTCTCCACATATTAAGTCCATTGATTGGTGATATGATTAACTCATAGCATGCCTTGTATGTAGAGACATGGTAACATGGGTGAACCTACTGCTCAGCATCTTGTCTGTTGAAAAATATGCAGGTGATTGCATGAGCACAAGGTATGCCACTTATATCCCACTTCCTACAACTGCAGTGTGCTGTGGCCAAGTCAACAATGAAACTTTACAGACCATTTTTTACTTCAAACTGGGCCTGCCCTGCCTAACAAGCTAACCACCTATTGGCTGCTAGTTTTTCCTTGTGCAACCTCTTCAAAACCTTGGCACAAATATCTGATTCTACTCTCAAAATCTTCAAGTACAATGAAACATTAGATATTAATTACAACACCTGCTAAAAATAGTACCAAACAATGAACCTAATTAATTGTAAGTGATCACAAAGACTCATACCATGCTAATTATAGGCTTAGACCTGAATTTAAGAATCCTGTTGTTGAAACTCTCACACATATTGTTTAATATAGTGTCAGTCAAGCCATCCTCACTAAACATATGTTTGGCCCATTTTGTTGTTGAATGAGCATCCAACCAACTGTGTGCATCAGCATCAATTTCCTTCAGCTCATCCATCACCCTATCAAACTCTTCTTTATAAGTTGCCTTGGCTGCCCTCCAAAACATATCTCTGATTAGAACACTAAGAGGTGCCTACAGCAAATCTTATGTTCATACTGTGGCCAGTTATCAATGAAAGTTTGCACCAACCCTTGTCACAAACAATATCAAAGGAAAATATGTGAAGTTAGTATCTTAGAGATACAATGAGTAAATGAAAGTAAAAACAACCAAATAGAGAATAAACTACACACCTTCTGCTGGTCTGACATAAACATCCATCTCTTATTCTAACCTATGTCTACAAGTAACAGATTGATGAACCAAGTCCAAGAGTCCTTGGTTTTAGCCTCTACTACTACATATGCAAGTGGGAAATACTCTTCATTAGGATCTCTGCATACTACAATAATTAATTGCCCCCCTAACTTGTTCTTTAAATGGCAAACATCCAAATCAATGAATGGCCTGCATCTAGCTAAAAACCCCCTTTTGCAGCCCTCCAAACATATGTATAGCCTCTCAAAATAAGGCACCCCACACACCAAATCCATCTCCATCTCAGCTACTAAATTACCATCATGGAAGGTATGTACATTCATAAGTATGGTACTACCAGGACTAGCCCTCCTTAATTCCTCACAGTACTCCCACAGTTGGTTGTTCTGTTGTGTATAAGTAGGGATGGCAATTTAGATCCGACCCGCGGATACCCGGCCCGGCCCGACCCTAATGGGCCGGATTTTACCCGGCCCGATAAAGAATAGGGTCGGGTATGGGTTTTTAAAAAAAAAACCCGAAGCGGGTCCGGGTCGGGTCCGGGTTTTATTAAAAAACCCTAAAACCCGACCCGAAACCCGACCCGGATAAGACCCGGTTATTTATATATATATATATATAATTACTAAATTACCCTCACACATATATCTAGCTAAAAACCCTAAACTTTCCTATTCTTCTCCTTGTTTCAGCTCAGACCTCTGCCTCTCCCTCTTCATCTCTCAGCTCTCTCACACACACGGCCACAAGCCCACAACCAGCCCCTCTCATCTTCCTCATGCCGCCGCCGCACAGGCTTTACCTTTACCCCACGCCGCCGCCGCACGAAGCCCTGTTTCGCCATCTTTCTGGCCATATCCTTGGCTGCCTCGAGATGGCCGGCGTTTAACAGACCTTCCATGAGGAGATCGCGGTCGCGGACCGGCGGATTGAGGCCTTTTCGGCTCATTTCCTCGAGAAAGTCTTGCGCCTCTCTCAATTTCCCAGCCGAACACCAAGCATTGACGAGGACGGCGTAGGTTCGCTTGTTCGGAGTGAGGTTTTTCCGAACCATGCGGCGGATTAAGGCGTAGGCGCCATGGAAGAGTTTCACTTTGCAGAGAGAGAAGAGAAGGGAGTTGTGGATTTCAATAGTTTGTGGACAATTTTTTTCTTTTTTTCTTTTTTTTTTCTGGGTTCAGTTCGCCCTCAATCATGTGAGTTTGTGTTTGTGTTTATGATTTCTGAAAGGGAAAAATGAAAATCATAGATCTGAAATTTGTGTTTGGTTTTTGATTTTGAATGGGAAAATCGTAGATCTGTGTTTGTGATTTTTGTGATTGTGTTTGTGATTTTGGACTGAAAAATCATAAATTAAAAATTTTCGTTTCTGATTTTGGGTTGGGCGGTTCATGAGGGACGGGGCCCGTGGGGCCCGCGGAGCCCGGCAGGGGCGGGTTCGGGTCCCGGAAAAAAAATCCGTTTACTAAACGGGTCGGGTCCGGGCCGCGGGTCTTGGCCTGCGGGTCGGGTCCGGGCCGCGGGTCTTGGCCCGCGGGTCGGGTCCGGGTATGAAAAAACCCGGCCCGAACCCGACCCGTTGCCATTCCTATGTATAAGCCCCATCAACATATTCTCGAGCCTTATTCCTAGCCCTACTCGTTTTTCCACACTTATTCATGGACAGCATCTTAGATGTCTCTCAGCTTGATATTAGGCTGTCTTTTCACCTTCTTCATCAACTTCTTCCCAATGTATGATAAAGTAGACCTAGGATTCTTATAACTTCTAGAGCATGTGTGTTCCAATGTCAATGTCCTTAGTTGGTAGCTCCTCTCCCTTGGCACCTTTGTTAGATAGGCAATAAAAATTTTCTTGGCAGATAGCTCTTACCCTTTGCAGATCATTTTTAACAAATTTGATCCCCCATCCACCATGAACTGCATATTCTGTTATAGCTTCCTTGAATTTCTTAGGTGTAGTAAACAGCATATCTTTCTCAAAAGAAATATGCTCAGCCTTAGCCATTGGCTTAAACACAGGGAACTTCCTCACTTCCTCTTTTTTCTGTTCCCTTCCATCTCCCACATGTGTCCTTTTATCATCCTCAGAATTATCATAGTATCATACCCAAGCTCATCATCAGATGATGATTCCACAAGACTGTGCAATTCCTCACTCTCATAATCAGAGTTCGTTACACCAGCACCCATTTGGCCTAATTCAACAATATCATCATCATCCTTACCATCCCAACTATCACTACTATCTTCAACAAAGTCCCTAACACCATGGTTCAACTCTACATCATCTTCTAGGCCATTTCCCCCACCATCACTTCCCACATTATCATTGCTATCACTTATATGAAAGACGTCAGGTGGGTGCTCAATGATAAGTTCTTTACCCATTCTCCTTGAACCCACTTGAGAAGCAGCTACCTCAATGGGAACATTAGCATTAACCTCCTCAATAACGGGTCCTTCACCTACTCTTCTAGCATACATTTATTGAGCATCTACCTCAATTGGCTCATCCTTATTATTAAAAGTTTGATCATTAGCATACATGTCATCACTATCATAAAAACTGTAAAATTCACCCCCATCATGGTCATCATGTTCACTGTCATCACTATAATTACTGTCATCATTGTCATAATAACCTATAATGTCTTGCTCCACTGCCAATGGCTGCACACCCTCACTAACATCCTCTCCTTCATCAACTAATATAGGGTCATCTACTGGGTGCTTTACATACACATGAATCTCTTCATGACCTCTCACTAATTCTGTCATGTACATGGCATCATGATCATCAACAACCAAATGGAAAATCTGTCATTTCTTGGTCCATTCCAAGCATTTTATACTACAGCCTAGTAACAGATGTGTACCTAAAGTCCCTACATATACCCTCTATCTCAACCTTAGACCACCATTTAAGGTCACAATTATCAACTACATCTACTGCACCTCCCACATATTTTCTAGGATTCTCAGTAAAATAGCCATCACAATGCACAGATATACTAAATAGCTCATCCATTCTGCATCCAACATAACCCCAAAACCAATTAAACAATGCTAGTTACAGAACAAAATAACAGTTATTTAAGAAAATAGCACTCATTTACCAACACAGCACTTAATGAAATAGTTCACTTTGCATGCAACATACCCCCAAAACCAATTAAACAATGCTAGTTACAGAACAAAACAACAGTTATTTAAGAAAACAACATTCATTTACCAACACAACACTTATTGAAATAGTTCACTCTGCATGCAACATACCCCCAAAACGAATTAAACAATGCTAGTTACAGAACAAAATATATATTATTTAACAAAAAAACATTCATACCTAATAAAATATTCCATTCTACATGCAGACAACACAACATTTAATAAAGTATTTACCAACACAACACTTAATCAAATATTTAAGTAACAATACAACATTTACTTCAATAGTTTTGTCATACTAAAACAAACATATGTATAGTTATCACACTTGAATTACACAAAAAAAAAACCTCATACAATAATGTTAGGCTTGCTTAACTCTCTTCAACAGGAGCACATAGGGAACACAAGGAACACATGGACCACAATGTAAACCACAAACAAACACATGCAAACAAGGACCGACAAACAGTCAAAAGTCAAAATATACAAAAACATTGTGGCCCCTACTACCGGATCCAACCAACAAGCATATTGTAAAGCTATAAATAAGGATATAGACAGAGAGAGAGAAGACCTTTTCACAAAGACAGAGGTCTTCCAGCTTTTATTTTCTTCACTATTTGAAAAGTGTGGGTATCAAGTGACAGAGATGGTTCATGATGGTGGTTTTGAGAGATGGTTGAGGATGATGTTGGCTTCAAGTTAGTGTCTTTGAGAGATGGTTTTTGAGAGATGGTTGATGATGATGGTGGCTTCAAGTGACAGAGATGGTTGATGATGGTGGTTTGAGAGAGAGGCTGATGGTTCGAGAGAGACAAAGAGGGTAATTCTAGGGATTCAAGTCTGATTTGGGGATTTTTCAGTGTCTACGCACCAAATTTGGTTGGTAAGTGCCTCACGTGACATAGATGTGACTGGGTTTGGCACGGGAAAGCCACTTGTCGAAGTGGGACATGCCACGTGTAAAAAAATAACCCTATTTTATTTTTCCGTCAGCCACGTATGCTTTTTCCGTTTGTTGGTTGACGGCAAGGACTTAAATGTCATGCATTAATTGGTGTAGGGACTAAAAGTGGTGAAATGAAAATGTATGGACCAAAATAGAAAAAATGTAAAAAATGTAGGGACTAAAAGTGCATTTTCGCCTTTTTTATTTATTTATTTAGGCCACATGGCAATCTATGTGGCAATCTGGATGGCATAAAAATAATTTTTTATTGTCACGGTTAGTCAAGTCAGCATTTTTCATTCGTCACTTAACGGCAAGGACCGTTTTGACACAATATCAAAAGGTTAGGGACTAAATTGACATACATCGTAAAAGTTAAAGACCAAATATGTAGTTTACCCCTTTTTTTAAATGGTAACGTTGACAGCCCTTCTTATTTAAATTTTTTTTCTTTTTACGCTTTTTTAAGCATGCTAAAATTTAGTTATGGATGTGTACTAAGTGTCTATCTTTTAGGATTAAATATAATTGCATAACTACCATTTAAAAAAATTCTACATTTACAACATGAGAGTCTTTAGCATTTGAAATTTTTGTTATGGTTATGGATGTGTAATACTAGCTACCATTTAGGACTAAATGATTGCCTTTTAGAATTTTTTTTTTTTTTAATTGATAACTCTCATTTAAAAAAAATGATAATTGTGACACTCTATGACCGGTATATCTTCTTCTATCATTACAAAGTTCACAATCCAAAAGGAATAATTTTCATTCATTAAACTTTTGGTCTTGGGTTCAAAAAAATAATAGATGCACCAAAAAAGAGCACACGCTCACACGCGTGCTCAGAGGCTCTTCTATTTTTTTAAGAAAAAAGTTAATAATTTGCATTCATTAGAATTTGGGATTACTACATTTTCCAATCACAAAAATATCTAGGAGTGTGATGAAAAAAAAATTTCATCCAAAACGCATAACACTCAGAGGCTAGTATAATCTAATTCGTTGATAAATTTGAGCTCAATTTGTGTTAAAAATTAAAAATAAAAATAAAAATCCTAAATTTTTAATACATGACTAGACTCATTTTTTTTGTTTTTATTTTTTAATAATTTTAATAATTATAATGAAGGTTGTCAATCAATTGAGTTATAAAACTCTTGACTTTATACAAATCAGTTCGTTTAGAACTCTAGTGACAATTTTAGTTAATTAATATATTTTTCCTTATTCAAAATATGAAAAAATTTTAAAACAATTACTAATTTCATTACCAAACTATTTATAAATTGATGTGATAATAAAAATAATTAACGAATTTCAAACACTATGCTAAATGAATATTAAAAAAAAAAAATTCATAATAATTTTTATGAGATTAAAGTATTAAACTCTAAACCACTCGTTGCTTTTTCCTTCTATCCAAACACTACTGCTACTACAACTTTCCCTCTTTCTGGTTCCGAATAGTTTCAAAGTTTCAATAGCAAAGCCCACAGAACACACACACACACACACAGAGAAAAATGAATTGTTGTGCATTATTTCTCAACTCCACTCTTTTCCCAATTGCCATTAATATCAAATCTGTTACATTCAAAAACCAATCATTTTTTCTCAGACAATCCTCAATTGTCTCTGCAAACCTTAGTACTATTACCAAACACAAATCCTTATCCTCTGTTCACTCCAACAGCCTCAGAGTCCTCGAATGGGACAAGCTCTGTGACTCTGTCTCTTCCTTTGCCACCACTTCCTTTGGCCGCGAAGCCACAAAGGTTTCTCTCTCTCTCTCTATCTTAAACTCTGCTTCAAATTCTCAATGACTGTTTCATCATATTGCTTTGTTTTTTTGTTGTTTTGTTTTTCTCTGTGTTAGGCACAGCTGTGGTCTCTGAATCAAACGTACGAAGAGAGTCTGAGGCTTTTGGAAGAGACCAATGCGGCCGTGGAAATGTACAACCATGGTGGTTGTAGATTGGACTTTACCGGCATTGATGTTGTTCTTGTTAGTGCACTGTTCTTAATTGTTTTTGTTCTGTCTTTTTATTTTAGTCAATAGTGTTATTCTTCCTAAGTTTCATTTCATTGACCAAGACATGCATGTTTTTTTGTTGTTTTCAAAGGTTTTGAGTTTGAACACTCTCAAATTTCATTATGGCATTTTATCATATATCTAGTGTTCTTTTTCATGAAAATGTAGAAGTGGGACTCATTGTAATTCTTTGTAACTTATCGTGGTAATATTTGTTCGGTAATTGTTCTCTCACATTCATTGATGCACACTCCTTACATACAACATTCACATTTTCACTCGCTATGTGCACATTTATAATGTGAAGTGGGTGGTGTACGGACAATGTACAATAAGGATTGTGTGAGAATCAATGCCCATATTTGTTCTCTCAACAGTGGCAGATTCATTATCTTGATCATACACAAGAATGAGACTGTTTGCGTTATGTTGTCCTTGAAGGTGAAATCTGCTATCCAACAAGCCCGGAGAAGTTTACCGGTGGATGGAAATGCGGCAATGGCTGTTGCAGCTCTACTACAGCATTGTGAAACTTTGCAGTTAAATTTAAAAGCTGCAATCAAGGAAGATGCAGATTGGTACAGACGTTTCATGCCTCTCACAGAAGAGGTAAGTAGAGTGTTAATATTCAAACTAATTGTCTCCATGTTTATTGAATGCTTTCATGTGTTGACTTCTTCCCAACTTTGCATGCAGATAATTGGATTTGTTATAAATCGATCATTAGTTAAGTTGATACTGCAAATTATAGACGAAGATGGCTCTGTTAAAGATTCAGCGGTTTGTTCATTTTAACCTCACTGAATTTCACCATTGCTGTTTTATACATATTGTGACACCGTAACTTTGTTGATTTCCTCTAGTTAAGATGGTTTCTGATTTTTCAGACAGCAGTTGTTTTATTGAAAAAAGTTTTTAAACCTTTATACATATGCTGTTCTGCTCCACAAAATTTTTTGTTGGCTTGTTTGTCATTTTTCATATTGAAATGTTGTATCAGGAACCTAATTATTCTAGTCTTACTATTTTTTTTTTCAATTTTTGTTCCTGGTTTTAGAGTCCAACCCTGAAACGATCACGTGAACAAGTGAGAATGCTTGAGAGAAAGGTAAATTTGGTCTTTTATTTATTTATATTATTTCCAAGTGGTGTTTTTGGTCAGATAGGTAGAAACTTCTAGTTGTCCCCAGCTACTATTTGATGAGGGCTAGCTAGCAAAAATATTGCTTAATTAAGGTAGTGTATTGCAGTCATCAGCCAGCTGATATGATTAATCATTTTGACACTGAACATAAAAGAAAGATTCACATATCCCAATGTCTCCCTTGTCATTGTGCAAAACTGTAATGAGTGCTTCAATGGAAGTTACTTGAAAGTTGAAACTTATAATTCACACATATTGCTTCTAACCCTTTGGTTGGGTTTAGGTTTGCATGGTAGTGGAACTGTGCCCGGCATTTGGGCACGTAGCGGGGCTTGTCAGACCTGCTTGAGGTTTGGACAGCCCTTTGGGCCTTCTTTCAGGCATATAAGCTGTTGGCAGGGCCTGAGAGCCCACTGAGTTTTGGGCAGCCCTTTCGGTGTAATTATTTCTGCTAAAACATATAGGATGAGCACTTTTCCACATGCTTCTAAAGCTCATATTTTAACATGGATTTATGTATTCTTTATATTTTACATCCTACTTTCACAAACCTGTCCTTATATTTTGAGTTGCAGTACCTTCTCGGTGGGTTTAAGTTGGCGTATAAAGGTTACACATGTTGAATGCACTACTGGCCAAGAGCTTAAAATCATCATTACTCTATGTTCTTATTGACAATTTTATCTTAAAATCTTTTATTGCCTTCTCTGTTCAGATATATCAGTTAATGGACAGCTTAATTAGGAATGAGAAGAATGAAATACCATTTCTGGTATGAAGCATGGGATCAAAGATGTCTTTCTTTTGCATCTTCATGATTTTCTTTTTCCCCTAATAAAATAATTATCCCATTACTGGTTCAGGAAGTGAGTAACATTGATGGCAGGTGGTGTATAAAATCAGGGGTGGATCAACTGAAAGGCGTCAAGGGTCTACTGTTATACAGGTCCACAAAATTTTATTGTGTAACTTCCAAGATCATCACACATGCAACACATTTTAGTTGATTTTTCTTCAAGTGGTAACTCATATGTTGTATTTGTTTCCTGAGAGATAATATGCTGTTTGTAGTGGTTCAGGCAGAGGAAGCATTGTAGAGCCACTCTCTGCCGTTCCTTTAAATGATGAGTTGCAGCAAGCAAGAGCATCAGTGGCAAAGGCTGAGGCAGATGTGCTTTCAATGTTAACAGAAAAGGTTGCTGTATTATGTGATGAAATTTCTTTCGATTGGACTTATATGTATTTCATTCTTATGTTTCTGTGTTGCTGTTTTCTGCACAGATGCAAATTGATCTTGATGAGATTGAAAAGTTGTTAAACAGTATAATTCAACTGGATGTGGTAGGTGTCTCACCTTTTTCTCTCTCTCTCTCTCTCTCTCTCTCTCAAAAGAGGCGTGGTCCCCTGCTTACTCTATGCACTTGCTTCTTGAATGACATTAGGTACATAAAAGATAAATTTAGAGTAGTAGTTTAGCCAATTTAAAAAGTTACAGCTGTGGTTTTGTTAAGTTGTGTTGTGGATCTCTTTATTGCTCATCAAGGGATTCTTATAAAATAAAAAAAACTCTGCCAAACATTCTAGATATAATGTGTGATTGATGTAATGAAGGTTGGAAAACAAAAGGAATAATATTGGGTAGAGGCAAGAAGGCTACCTTTCTTTACCTTATAAGGATTCAGCCTCAAACATGGAGCACGCAAGCCATGTGCCATGACCCTTTAAGATTATATATTTAAGCATGCCTGAGGGTCCTTGCAGATGTTTCATCATCTGATTGTTCTAGTTGGTGATTCATTAGTTGCATATTTTGTGGTTCTTGATATGTAGGTCAATGCTCGAGCAACCTTTGGTCTTTCATTTGGAGGCACATATCCTGATTTATTTCTATCAGAAGGCAGTGGCTCTTCTACTTCTGTTGTGTATCCGTCAGGAAACAAAAATTCAAATGCATCATACCCCATTAAGAGGGAATGGACATTGTATCTGCCAAAAGCTTATCATCCTTTATTGCTTCAGCAGCATAGGCAAATTTTGCAGAAGGCCAGGAAAGATGTCAGTAATGCTACTTCTGTAAGTTATGCTGGACCCAAAAGCTGCTGACCTTTTGTTTTTTTTTTTTTGGGGTTGGGGAAGGGCGGTGGTTTTTCCTGAGTTAAGAGCACATAAATTACATTAAAATACTGCAAGTTGAGGTAGAATTTTCTTTTCCCAGAATGCTGTGGCGATTGACTTCTTTGAAAAAAAAAGTTATTCAGCTGGCTCTTGCTAGTCATTCTACCATTAGTTTATCATTTATGCTAAGTATTTATGTTGCATGTGGTATTAAACAGCGTTTTTTCCCTCAGGATATTAGGAGAAAACAGCAAGGTGAGATTATGGCACGAAAAGGAGAAAAAGATATAGATCTTCCATCCTTAAAAATGCAGGTAATGATTTCAAAAAAAATGAGTTGGAATTCCATATTTCCAGTTGCCTATAAATTTTCATTTTTTTTAATGTACATCTCAAATTATAATTTTTTTTTTTCAAGACAAATGCATTTCTGGTTTTCAGGTTACTGCACTAGAACAAGCTCATCCAGTTCCAGTTGATTTTTTTGTAAATCATAAAACTCGAGTTGTGATTATAACTGGCCCCAATACTGGGGGTAAAACCATTTGTTTAAAGACTGTCGGATTGGCAGCTATGATGGCTAAATCAGGTTCATGTAACTCCTCTTTTGTTTTTATGTAGTTCTATTTTTACATGGCTGTGGAATCTAAATACAAATCTTACTATTCACAATCATGTAGAGACTTCTTATTCTATGTTAACTACATTTTTTCTTGAGACTCTTGATATTTAGACAGTTATGGTAAGTTTGATATATTAATTGGAAATATAAACAGCTTCCAGGCAGCACGGTGCAGAATATTTATGGATTAAAAAATTAAATCCACAAACCAAGATGCAACTTCCAACAGCATATACCAAGTTTGCCCCAGACTTGCTGACTAGTTTTTCTCCTAATGTGGATGATAGAAACTTTGTAAAATCATAAATCCAGCCATGTGGCTCACAAATAATCCAAATAAGTTTAGTTAGTGAGAACAGCTGAAGATTTGCACTAAATGTTCTACTAATTTTTCCTTTTTATTTTATCATTTGGGGTTCTTTATTGTACCACCCACCATTGTAATAATTTCTTAAGTGTTGCAGGTCTATATGTTTTAGCTTCTGAATCAGCAAAAATACCTTGGTTTGATGCTGTTTTTGCTGACATTGGGGATGAACAGTCTTTGTCCCAGTCTTTATCTACCTTCTCTGGCCATTTGAAACAAATAAATGTAAGGACAATATATTTCCCAGAACATTTCTCACCTCAATAAATTAATAGTCTGTGTTGATTAAAATTACTGGCTAGAGCACTATAAACTGTTTACAAGTTCCTTGAAATTAGATATATATGCCTTTTTTCTCAATGAAATCCTTCAGCAAATTAGAGCGGCTGTTTAAACCAAGAGACTCTTGATTTTTTACTAGGTTTCAGTTAAATCATTCCTTTTGCAATCATAAATTTTTATTTTTTGATATATTACAGTATTTCCTTTTTCATATGAGAAATTTACATGCAAGTTCTTTATAATATCGTGCAGGACATTCGATTACATGCAACAAGTCAGTCATTGGTGCTACTAGATGAAGTATGTTTTAAATTGGCTTGGTTAAAGTTTGGAAACATAATTACTAATTTTACAGAAAAGGAAGAAAGAGAATAAAAACTTATTTTTACAACTGTATATGGATTTTATTCTTTTTATATTTGTTAGGTTGGTGCGGGAACAAATCCCCTTGAAGGAGCAGCACTAGGGATGTCACTGTTGGAATCTTTTGCTGAAACTGGTGTTTTGTTGACAATAGCAACTACACATCATGGCGAACTCAAAACCCTGAAATACAGGTATTTGTGTACATGTAAAGATGAAACTGAAATGTAAACAATGTCATGTTTTAGTCACTTAACATGTCTAGTTTGAACAAGAAATCTAGTCTTATTGAAGTTAATTGAACAAAGTTATGCCTCAGCATCGTGCTTTTAATTGGGATGAGCCCCAAAGACTATTTGCACCCTGCAGTAAATTCTTGGGATCATGTTCATGAGGTTTTTTTTTTTTTTTCCCCACAGTAATGACACCTTTGAAAACGCATGCGTGGAGTTTGATGAAGTGAATCTGAAACCAACTTTCAAGATTCTCTGGGGAGTACCAGGTTTTCAATATCAGTTTCGGACCTCTTTCATTCATGCTGCTACCTTTTCCTTTTTTTTTTTACTATTTTTATCTAGTTGCCATGTAAAAAATGTAAAATAAAATGGCATAGAGATCTATTACACATGGAATAGAGGTCGATATTGCAAATTGTATTTGATTTGTATCAGCAAGTTGAGTATAAATCATGTTAATGTCATCTCTAGTTTGTGGAAGTTGTAAATGCCCACATTTGGTTTTTTAAAATGGAGTTGCATTGATGGTGACTACTACTAGTACTGGAAGCATGATAGCATAGAGCAGTGTGATGAATGGGTAAATACCATTTGACTTCCTCAGGAAGTATGTTATTATTTAGTGTTTGACCTGTTGATAATTTTGGCAATAACTTGTTAAAGTACTCCTGATAGTGTCAACTCTAGTTATATAAATAGAGCTTGCAGTTATCTTATAGGTTTACTACTAGAAGTGTATTGTAAATTTTTGGGCTGCATGCACTTCAGACCACATTTTTTCATTGGTCAAGCAGTGGTTCTTTGGTGTGTTTTTTTTTTGCTGATAACATTACTGGCTATAACTCAAGGAATGAAATTTTACTGTAGGGCGTTCAAATGCAATCAATATAGCTGAAAAGTTAGGAGTGCCCAGTATAATTGTGGATAATGCTCGTGAGCTATATGGTTCAGCTAGTGCAGAGATAGATGAGGTAATGCGCATTAGCTCATACATGTTTTTTTCGAATTTAGTTTTGAATACTATGTGTTGATAGAGGTTTTATGATTTCTACTTTGAACTGGAGAATATAAAATTATATTTCTTTTATTCATTAAATATACACGAAATCTTCTTGAAAGGACTTGAGGTGCCCATCTCAGCTAAAATAATCACAGCTGTTCTTTTTCTATTGCTACCAGAAAAACAAGCCCTAAAATGACCTGTATGCTGTTCCAGTTAAAATTTCTAGTCATATTTAAGTCAAAAGTCCATGTCAAAAGTGGAATTTTGTTACTTTGGGTTACATGATGTAGTGAATTTACTATATAAAAATAATGTAAATTTGTAATTAAGTAGCATAGATTTTAGATGTTGGAAATTTGCAGCCCCTTGCTGTCATTTTAAGCTTGCATGTACTGAGAAGTACAGCTACTAGATAATGATAGCTCATTGTTTCAGTCCTTTTACCAAGTCATCTATTTCCATAGAATTTATTTGTTATATTTTGATACAGGTCATAACTGAAATGGAAAGGTTAAAGCAAGACTTCAAGGAGTATTTGGAGGAAGCACAACATCATATGATGTGAGAATCTTTCACTCAAAAAAAAGAACTTCTAGTTTAGACTGTAGTGTCACAGTGTTGTATATAGAAGTTTGGTATTCACCATGCTGTTTAAATCCCACAGCTTAAAATTCTAATACTATCATTTGCTATTATTAAATATTATGTAATGAATGAAGGACACCAACAATTGGTTTAACCTCCACTCCAACCCTCCTCCCCTGTTTTTTCTCTGGTAAAACCAATTCTGTTCTATGTAATAAAGAAATTTGACTTTTGATGCCATATGTGAACTGGGCGCTGCACATATCAAATATTTGAGGCATGTAGATCTCCAACAGATGTCAAGAGACAACTATTGACGGGAAAAAATGTTTTGGCACTGCGTACTCAGATAAATTGCATCATGATAAAAGCCCTCATTCTAAAATATGAACAGACATTTGTAGAGGTCTCCTTGCTGTAATTCAGTATCATGAATTTTTTAGATTAGTGATAAAAAGAATTCAAGAACAGACCAGGGAGGAAAAAAATCCATATGGCCTTCATTTATCCCAATAAATATAATTTTAGTTATGTAAAACTTACTTGATAATTGATGCTCATCATTAATATGGCTAGCCTTGCTTTGTGAGTGACAGAAAAATCTGTACTATGATGCATGCTCTATCTGATATCTCTTTGTATTTGTGACTATAGGCTCTCAAAAGACCTTTATGAAAATTTATTGGTTGCTAGAAGGAAAATAATGGAACATGGCACTAGACAAAGATTGAGGAAGATGCGTGAAATATCTGAGGCTGCAGCAATGGCACGTTCTATTCTTCACAACAAAGTGCGACAACTTCGTGCATCTGCAATTCAATCTTCACAGCCAACTCCAGCTCATAAAAGTCAGCATGCATTGGCTTTCAACAGACAGCATACTATGGCAGAATACACTGAACCTCCTATGGCATATAAGAGTGCATCCTTTATTGAAGATATCAAGCAAACACCATCAGGTATTCATTAAGAATTGATCAGATCTTCTTCTGCCAAATCCACCCTGCTTGTAGTTGAAAAACGTTTGTGAGACTTAATCTTGTATCTTTGCTTTCACCTAAATATGTTGCAGAGAAGTCTCAGCTTCCCAAGGTTGGTGATATGGTGTATGTTTCTTCTCTTGGGAGGAAGGGGACAGTTTTAAGATTGGAGCCATCTAAAGATGAAATAGTAGTTCAAACCGGTAACATGAAGTTGAAGTTAAAGTTGATTGATATTGAGAAGTGACTATCGAAGATTAATACATGTCCTTGAGAACAAGTAAGCATTTTCTGTTACCTCACTTTTTTGGCCTATTTCCATTACCTGTTCAAATTAGCAATCTGACACTGCCTGGGATAATGCTGGTCCTCACTTCACTCTAAATTAGTCAATAATTAGTAAGTAGGTAGTTGATAGGATACAGTGGCAAGGAAAGGGTGAAAGACGATCTGTATGATTAATTGATTATAAATTTATAATACAATTTGAACTAACAAAAATAATTTGCTTCGTCATACTTCAAAATATAGGAACCCATGATATACAGAAATGCTCCAAAGACGTAATAGACCTATAAGTTTGATTCTCCAAAACCCCATTCTGTACTGGGCTTTTGCTCCTATTTTCTGATCTCAGCACTTGGGTAGTACTCAAGCATTGAAATATTCTCTTTCTAGCACCCATAATGTATGATTCTCTATCTCCTTCACATTATGCAGGAATTTTCTGACATATGTCACATCTTTCAGGAAGGTGGGATCATATTGAACACTGTCATCATCAGGTGCCCTCAAGAAGATGGACCATTGGAAACCAGAAGCATTCTGAAATTCAAATCTGAAGATTCAAGAAAACAAAGAGCTTTGACAATTCAATGAGTCAAGTCATAGAGTTTTAAGATATTATCAGTTATACAAACCAACATCCTAGTGGAGACTCAATGATGGTTTACTGTTCAATTCCGGCATCTTGAGGATACTAAGGAAAATGGTGCAAGGTATTCTTTTGTTTAACTTCATTCATGGTTTAGTTGAATGATAGACTATCTAACAAGGCCCACAGGAATAAAGAAATTCTACTCCTATTACTATATGTAATAGCAGAAGCCTAATCCTCCATTCCCTCCCATAAATACACGTGGCATATGAAACTCCAGTACCAACGACAGTGTAAAACACACTTCTAAGACATTGTTTATGCTTCAAAAAAACCGTTTAATGCTAAGACACCATTTAACTTAATATGTTTAAAAAATAACCATTTAATTAAATACAAAAATCCGAAAGGATTGAGAGAGGTACAGAGAGATTTAGAGTTCACAAGGAACAGGGGGAGAAAGAGAGACATTTATATTGAGATTTATTTGATTTTAGGTATCATTCTTTTGTGGACTAATTGTTTTTGAGATGTTTTGGTTAGGTATTTCAAGTTCAAGTTTAGGGCTATGAATGATAGGAATATTAGGCGCTAGAAGGAATGTTGGCAAGTTTTTTTGGAGTTTTATGCTAAACTCATTGATTTAATTATGTTCAGGTTTTATTTCAACAATTTTGGTAGTAATTGTTGCCCGTTTTGCCAATCCTTATTTAAAGGCATTCCTTAAACTTTTTTTTTTTGGGTTAAACACATAATTTATACAGTTCTTTTGTTGCTACTTGCTGGTCTTTTTGGTTTTCCAATTCTTTGGTGAATGTGAGAGCATGTTTATTTCAGGTGGGGATTTCATCTGGTGCAGTAGCTGCAATAAAAGTGGGAAAGAGGCCTGAAAATGATGGAAAACTTGTTGCTCTAAGTCTTATTGCCTTCTTCAAATCTATATAGAATCTCTGTTGCATGTTTTTGTATTATGATAGTCAGCTTAGGTTATTTTAATTCAAGCTTCACGTAAGAAATTCAGAATCGCTTTAAATATGTTTAAGATGACTCCTTTTGTATTCATACTGATGGTAACATAGATTTTCAAAAGGTTTTTGATCTACTCTTGGAAGTTTCTGAGGTTGAAAAGATAACCCCAGATAGGATGGTGAAGATAGTTTGCGTGTTTAGCAATGTGGGGTTCCAGCGAGGAGGGGATAAGATATTGCCAGAAATAGTGTTTTGGAATGCTAGAGACACTGTTCAAGTTTGCTGGCAAGGAAGAGAGAAGGTGTAGCCATGGTTCGTGGGGTTTTGGATGGTTCACTGACTACATTGTTGGAGGAAAATGTGGTTCCATCTCTGGAGGATTTAGTGAAGTCAGTTCCAAAGCCAGAGAAGTTGATGGAGTCCCGTCAGCAATTTCTGGAGAAGATTACTATGATCTTATTGTATTTGATTGATGTATCTAAAACAGTGAGAAATTTTGCTTTTACAGAATAGAATTTGATCTGTTTGCACTGTATAGTCTTCATTATTAGAAAACTGACATCAAGTATTCATTGATATCAGCAGCATGTTTACTGTGATCTTTTTTGCTTTTTGTGTTTTATTTTAATGGATTGAATTTTCATTGCATTGCATTTACAGTTTTGTGGCTTGATGAAAGTATAGTTTTAATGTATTCAAGTTATTGAAAGTTAAGGTGCCGTTATCTATTTCTGCTATAAATAATACTCCACTATAAGTACTTTGGTTTTGGTACTTTCTTTGTAAGCTAATCTATAATTTATATAGGATCTTATTAATTTCTTTGTAAGTTAATCTATTATTTTCTTGCAAATTAAAATAATACAAAACTAATAATACAACAAAAAATGAAAATAAATACTATTACTTATTCAAAAAATAAAAAATAAAAAATAAGTTACACTGATATTGCCTTGGGAACTGTATACTAAAATGCATGTCACATATATTATAAAAATCTTATTTTGAATCTCTATATCTATGAGGATTGAAGAAATTTACTAAGGAAAATAGTTTGTTTCCTAGTTTGCGCTTTAACATTAATATAGCATATCAACATATATTATCATGATAATTTATTTTTTAAACTAATTAAAACCTTATTTAAAATTTTATTTAAATAAAAATCCCATGCATATCTTTGGTAGGTGTAGGTAGTGGTGTTTTTACTGAGGTGAAATAATGCATTTGGGAAGACCAACTCAACCCAAAAATATATATTACACATTGGGTGCAATGAAAAGTAGGTAGTGGAGGCTGCACTATACACATTTTTCTTGACTTCACTTCTTAAATATTGATGTAATAAAGACTTTTTTTCTCATCCTTTATGGCACTTCCCCAGATGAACCCTTTGGGTAAATGTCTGTTCAAGATTTTCCACATACTAATTAGTGATGGTTTGAATTATCTCTAAACCCCATATAATGCAATTACACATGTAATTTGAGCAAGATTCTCAATTTATTTCTTAATTATCATTTGCTTAAGACTGAAATTGCTTTGAAACTTCCAAGTGCTTTTGAGTGGCAAGGATATCCCAGTCATGCCAGGGCATGATACCAACTTAAATGGAGAACAAATAAAAATAATATTTCTTTACCCATCATCAAAGAATATGAGGATTGATTTAAAAATGTTCTTTATTCCTTAGTCTCACAGAATGTATCATTCGTGGCACAAGAAAAAGCCCATTGTGCGCAAAATTGAAGACTTACATAGATAGAGAAACTAAATTAACAAAACATGCCTAAGTGATATGCTTATTCAAGACGATAATACAAGTTACAGAACTAGAAATGCAACTTAATTCAACTTGGGTTGAACTTTGAGTTGCTCTTTCTTTTCATTTTTGGGACTTACAAGCCTGGTTGTTGTTATCCAATACTAAGCTAACATCTATACTAGATTGCCATAAATGATAAACCCAATATTTTTAATCAGTTTCACTTTCCCACCCAACTTCCTCACCCTTGTAGTGATCATCAGCAAAAACAGCAACAACCCACCCACTCTCAAAACTAACATCCAGAAAATAAAGCATGAAAACCAGGAGCAAACAGCTCAAGAACATAGGGATGGGCCCAAAGATCCACAAAAACATAGGGAAAGAGAAGTAGAAGGCACGCAAGCCTAGAGACCAGAAATAGCCTCCCCTATTCACTGTCTTGGCAACATACTCAGTAGTGAGAAATTGGTTGTGGTGATCTAGTAACATGTTCTTGAAGGGAACGTTGATAAGGAAACTTGCATGGCTGTAATACCTATCAAAAAATAGAAGAAATATACAAACAAACAAACAAACCAATTCACATGTGAGTACAATACAAAAAGCACACATATATATGGAAAGTGTGTAGAGAAATACGCAACCTACAATCTTACAAAAACTAATCTAAAAATACAGATTATAGTACCTTATAGACTGCATGTTGAAAAGGAAAGCAACCAAGAAGCAAACCAGTATAAGAAAGAACTTTATGGAGAAGACAAGCTCACTTTTGTCTCCAAACACAAGTATTGCTGATTTGTCCCAGTTGCCACTAGTCATCAGCACAGCAATGAGTGAGCTAAGCATTATTGCTGTGGAAGCCAATAGGGTCGATGCCATTATATTGTTTCTCAGTGTCTGTACAGCCAAAACACCATTTTTGGACACATCCTACAAAAGCCAACAAACACAAAATATATATATTCATTGCATCGCCTTTGAGAGATTTGTTTAAACTAAATTTGCTATTTTCTAGCTACTAACAATATTATATGATATATTTCATTGTATCAATAATGACATGCGTGTAAACAAATGAAAATAATGTGACAAAAGGAAGAGATAAGAAGTAAAAACCATGGATGTGACGTACGTACCTCCATCATAGCACGGACCCAGAAGCGACGATTGACGGCATTGATGCCGATGATAGTGTTGTTGGGGTGCTTCAAAATTCGGTAGAGAAGCCATATGTGGTATGACACCATTACAACAAGGCCTGAAGGAACTAATACGTAATCGAGAACACTTTTCTCCATTATGGGGTTGATTTCTTTCGTCTCTCTTTGTGTATAACCCTTTTTTTGTTTGTTTTGTTCTTGGACGGCAGAGAGAGAGAGAGAGAGAGAGAGAGAGTTCAACTCTAATACGGGTTTTGAGAGAAGTTAAGGTCAAGAGGCTTTTAATACACAATACAGCTGGCTTGTTTTCTGTTTTTGTGCGAATCATACTCAAGACCATGCTATCAATTTTATTTAAAGTATTTTTTTTATTTTATCAAACTTTAAATAATTTGTTTTTTTGTCCTTAAACATGACCCAAAAAAATGGTTAAATAAGAAATTTGGAGTCCAATCCCCACCTACATCAAAAATCGATTAGTGTCTTAGTCTGATGATAAAAAACTATCATTAAGAGCAGACGCCATAAATTGAAACTCTCTCTCTCTCTAAAAAAAAAAAACATGAGTAGTTTTTTTTTACCTTTCTCTAGTGGGTTTATAACCTTTATTTTGCTTTCCAAGCCCCCTAATGTAAATCATTTTAGCTACACAGTACACACACAAATATCTAATACAACAATGGCTTCCTTTTCCCACCTCCCAATTTCTTTCTTTGTCTATGCTTCCCTTCTCTCTTTTTCCACTCTCATGTGTTTGAGTAGTGCTTCAATTGAGCAACCATCTTCTATCAAGCCTTCAATTCAAGCATCATTTGAGTCATACCATGATCTACATGTAGTTCCTCCACCAAAAATTAGTTCTGATATTCTACCGGTTTCAGAGCCAAAACCACCTCATATTCAAGCACCAGTTGAGCCATACCATGATCTACGTGTAGTTCCTCCACCAAAAATTAGTTCTGATATTCTACCGGTTTCAGAGCCAAAACCACCTCATATTCAAGCACCAGTCATTCCTAAGAAGTTGAAGGTTTAACATAGAAGAGGAATGGTGTGTAATTACATCCATCAGACTCGTAACTAAATAATGTTTAGTAAGCATGAATACGGGGTATTGAGGGATGTTTGCTACTTATTTTTATCTGTACTTTATTCGCATGTTAAGTTTTGATTTCTCACAAACAAATTGTGCAAGCTTTTAAAATGGTAAACACTAGTGATAAAATGGCTGGCTGGCTGCTTGTACTAACTACTAAGTGCAATTCATTTTCCACTACAGTTTTAAGGCTGAAAGTAATTTCATTGAAAATCAAGATCTGACATTTTGATCTTAAGTTTTGTCAATTGAAAGATAGAAATTTTATTTCATCAAAAGTAATACTGATAAATGAGTACACAGCTATTATGCTACGCAAAACTGACAATATTTCACAATACCTCAAGACATAAGCATCTCAGATTCTCAGTTCAATGGGTCATATTACAAGAACATTAGGTGGTATTATCAATTGAAAAGTAGATGTTACTAAGACCAAAATACAAAAACTTAAATAATAATTTTGCATCTCAAAAAATAGGAAGATTGGATTTTAAATAAAATAAATAAATTAAATCTTAAATATAAAAATATCTCACTTAAAATCATTGCTTTAGCAAAATGTATCAAGCCAGACCTGAAAAAGATAAACTACCAACATATTTATAAAATAAAAATTAAACAAGTGGTTAGGAGTATATGAAAAAACCTGAATATATAGTTTTAAGAACACGTAGAGGCTTAACAGGTTACAAATAATCTACAGAGTTTTATTGGGGTTGAACATATTATATATATGCCTAGATGGTTTAATCAAAGACTTGAACCAGTCTAGGTACTGTGTGGTACCCCGACATATATGGATTGATGCATGTTGTGCAAGTGTGTCCAGAGTATGACATCTAATGTTTACTTGACCAAATTGGGCTATATAAGTGAACACAATGAGTAGGAGTGTGCATGGGCCAAGTTGGAAGGTTTTTTCAACAAGTGAATTGTGCACTTGTGCTTATATGTTTCATGTCTTATAAAAAAAATTGGATTTTCAAAAACTACTTAAGCATTTTTTTAATAAAAAATTATTATAATTCTCATAATATGTCTCTATTATTTTTAAAATTTTCAAATTCATCAAAACTAATTCTCAAAATACCAAAATAAATCAAACTAAAAAATTAAAATAAGCATAATAAAATAATCTAATATATATGATGGGTCAGGTTGAATAAGATGGATTGAAAAAACTATTAACCCAAACCCAACCCAACCCAAAACTTAAAATAAAATTACAACCCAAAATAGCCCATGAAAACCAACCCAAGGTGTCAGGTTAGGTTGAGTTGGTGGGTTGGTTTCATCAAGTTGGTAGATTAGATGCATACCCCAAACGAGGAATTCCAATTGTAACTTAATTAGTCCTTTTGAGGGATGTAGTGCAAATGTGATAGTGCTTCATTAGGTTGTAACAAGTGGTATCAAAAGCAACCTAGTAATGGCAATAGGTCATGACAAATGGTATCATAAGCAACGTAGTAACACAACGTAGGATTTGACGAGGATGTTAGAAATTTTTTTGGGATAATTTGATAGTTGTGAGAGAAGGAATTTGAATTGATAATGTCTTTGTTATACGCCAAGAAGTACAAATGAGATATAAGGTTCCTGGTTAACATTAGGAATTTGAGTGGAAGATATTGTGATACCTTAGCTTATGTGGATTGGGTTAGATAAAGTGTTGTGTGGACATTTAATAGTCCTACATCGAGTATTTACTAGATCAAATTGTGTTTGTCATATAAGTGATTATGAGGAGCTATAATTGTGCCCTTTTGGGATATAGTACAAATGCAACCAATAATACTTCCTCTAATCGTGATAAATAGACCTGGTTTTAAGAAATATGATATATATATATATATATATATATATATATATTCCATTAGGAGAGTTATAGTATGAAAGAATATAAACTTATCTGTTGTATTTCTAAAATTTTTAAGAAAAAGTATTATTTCTTGAAACTTTTAGGGATGTCTCATTTCGTGAAACTTAAAGGGAAATTTGTATAATTTGCCCAAAAATTAAGTGACAACTCGTAGAAGGGGAATACTTATTTTTATAAAAAGGGGGTGTGATAGCAATGTTTTTCTTAAGGGAATCATTTCCATGATTCTCATCATATTCTCAACAAAGTTACTTTTTATTTATTTCTTTTAAAAGATCCAAATAAAGTAGTTTATTTCTAATTTTGCGTATTATATTTCTTTTCCCATATGCAATTCTCCGCAAAAGCTCATGGGAATCAAGTAATATCCTTTGCTTGAAGTGAAGATTCTTGTCTCAATGAAAATGGGGATAGATCAAAAGAGGCTCTTTATTCCTTAGTATCACAGTACTTGTCTTTTTTGGTGCAATAAACTAACTGAAAAGCCCATTGTGTGCAAAATTAACAAATCATGCCAAAATGATCCACTTTTTATTCAAGATGATAGTACAAGTTAAACGAACTTGATGTGCAACTTAATTCAACTTGGGTTGAATGTGTAACCTTATATTGCTATGCTATTAAAGTCTACCATCTATGATAAATTGCTATAAACCCACCATATATAAGTGACCAATTTTAAGTTTCCCTCCCAAGTTCCTCATCCTTATCAGCAGTAACAGAATCAGCCCACCCAAGCTCAAATGCGACGTCTAGGAAATAAAGCATGAAAACCAGGACAAAGCAGGACAAGATCATAGGGATGGGCCCAAAGATCCACAAAAACAAAGGAAAGGAGAAGTAGAAGGCACGCAATCCTAAAGACCAGAAATAGCTTCCCCTATTCACTGTCTTAGCAACATACTCAGAAGTGAGATGTTGATAATGGTGATCTACGGACATCTTCTTGAAAGGAACGTTGATGAGGATACTTGCATGGCTGTAGTACCTTATAGACTGCACGTTGAAAAGGAAAGCAACCAAGAAGCACACCAATATGGAGAAGAACTTTATGGAGAAGCCAAGCTCACTCATGTCTCCAAACACAAGAAATGCTGATTTATCCCAGCTGCGACTTGTCATCAAAACAGCAATGAGGGAGCTAAGCATTATTGCTGTGGAAGCCAACAGGGTCGATGCCATTATATTGTTTCTCAGTGTCTGTACAGCAAGAACACCATTCTTTGACACATCCTGCACAGCCAGGCATATACACATTTATATCATCATGCATGAAATTTAATTTGCATACTCATTTGAAATTGATTGCATTATCAGATCATGACATGTATGTAACAAATAGAAATATATGAGAGGTCGATCTAGCGGTTCTTAGGCCCCATATGATGTAAGAGGTTCTGAGCTCAAATTCTGGACTTTTCACTTAAATTACATGAGAACAAAACAAGTGTATAGAAATGTGCCACAAAGACAAAGGTAAAATTCCAATATGGTAAAGCAAAAGAATTTACCTCCATCATAGCTTCGACCCAGAAGCGGCGATTGAAGGTATTGATGCCGATGACAGTCTTGTTGGGGTGCTTCATGATTCGATAGAGAAGCCACATGTGGTATGACAACATTACAGCAAGGCCTGAAGGAACAAATATAAAATCAAGAACTTTTTTCTCCATTAGTATAATATCCACAGCTCTTTAATTTTCTCTCAGTATAAACCTTTTGTTTGTTCTTGAAGGCTTGAGATGAAAGACACAGACAGAGAGACACAGAATCCAACTCTAATACGGGTGTAGTGTGTGTGAACTGAGTGAATTGGAAGAACGAGCAATAGAAAAGCAATGTAGAGTTAGCTTTTTATACACAACACACAAGGCTCATGTGTACGTATTGCTTTTGTCTTTGTCTTTGGAGAGAGGGTTTAAATGGGATCCACGTGTTTGTGGTGGGCTAAGAGTCTGTCTGTGATCCATTGATTAAGCCAACCCCAACCCACTAAACTCACCAAACACCTATATGACTCTCTTTTTTCCCTTTACTTTTTGTTAATCAATAGTGGTTACTGGTTTGGTCACTTTGAGTCAGTTTGAGTGGTGTATAGGGTGCCTTTTTCTGTTTTTTTTCTAGTTCTAGCTCATGATGAGGTTAGCAAGCAGCGGCTAATGCTATGTCCACATGAAAAAAGCCTGCTTTGAATGCATCAAATACTATATCAAACCAATACTAGAAGGGTACAATGGTAGCCTCTGTCACAGTTACCCTTTATTACTAAATTCAAATGGTAACTTTGTCAATCTAGGTATATTATAATATTCAAAGTGGATCATACATGAGGTATCTTTAAACCAAGTTTTATGCCATGATTCTTTAAGAATGCCTTTGAATTCATTAATCAAAGAAACATGCTTTAACCTTTTTTTTTTTTTTTTACATTAATCTGGGGGTTTCTCAAAAAAAAGAAAAAAAAAGAAAAGAAACATGCTTTAACATTTTTCATTAAAGTATTTGACCACATCTCTTTAAGTGTTTTTAACTTACTATATTCCATTTCAGAATATTATGCACCGAATCCGATAAGTCTTTTTTTTTTTTTTTTTGATGAACGAATCCGATAAGTCATAGTGAACTATTAAGTGGAATTCATTGATGCCCTGTTTTATATTGGTGAAATTTGAACCCCTCCCATCTTCCATAATCCATAGTACTCACAATAAAGTGAAAAATGGTAGCCCCCCCGGCCATAAGAGTGTAAGACCACATTTCACAAATTAAGGCACTATGGTAAGACCAAGGGATCCACACTCAAACCAGTTAAATTCCTACGCTGTGTAATCAATAAGCACAGTTGAAAGCTAATTTCCAAAAACAAAAGCATAGTTGAAGCTTCATTTAAAGACTTTTTCCAATGTGCTTGTAAGTTTTAGGGCATAATTAATTTCAAGAAGTTGGTGGAATTGGAGCCACCTTGTAATGGACGCCGGGCAATACTAATTGGCATCTTTTCTACTCTGCCATTCGATTTTATAAAATAATAATAATAATAATAATAATAGAACATCCTCTATAAGACCCAAAATGTTTTTTTTTTGGCTAACGAGGGAGTCTAGACTTAAAGACAACTTTCACGGAAAAGAAAGACAATAGTCATATTGAAATAGTGCAAGACAAACAAGACATAATTGATGAAAACAAAGAAAAAGGAATGTTAAAGAAAGGAATAGTAAAAGAAATGATAGAAAGAATGGAAAGACAAAACAATAAAAAAATTAGTTCAATACAAACTATACGCAAGAAGTTAGAGCTCTTTGAGCATTTGATTATTCCCCGTAGTGTGTGTAATTCTCCCTTTCTACAAACGAGGTAATTTTATGAGAAAAATCCCTTGAATCTCATTAAACTTTAGGAACCATAATCCAAAGTGCATTCTAATTTGCTGTCTTATACTACCTATACATCCAACCACCAAAGTTTATTCTAATTTTCTGTCTCATACTACCAACAAATCCAGCTGTATACATAGAAACATCCAAGATTATATAAACATCATTGATAAGCAATAGTTTTATAACAGTCATTTTATATAATCTGGGATGTTTTTCCATGTTGGTAGTATAAGGCTGTTATAAAACTATTGCTTATTATGCGTACATAATCTTGGATGTTTCTATGTCTACACCTGGATTTATTGTTAGTATGAGACAAAATTAGATGTATAGGTAGAATAAGACAGCGAATTTTAATGTATTTTAGATCATGGTTCCTAAAGTCTCATGAGAGCCAAGAAATTTTTCCCTATAATTACCTCGTGTGTAGAAAGGGGGAATTTACACATACCTGTGATTAGTTACACATTGGTGACCATCTTGGATGAGAAATCTTGTCAAGTGGCTGGTGGAGAATGTTTCAGAAAAGAACTACAGGATTTCATCTATGATACCAAATTGACATAGGACAAATTGGGGAATTTGTCTGCTTGTGCTTGTGCTAGGTTAAGGTTTAGGAGGTTTTGGAATAAACCTAGGAGGTTTTGGGACTAAGGTTTAGTTGTTGCATTACCAACTTTCCATACTACATGTTCGTTGTGATCTATAGCACTAGCAGCAGCTAGCAAGCCACTGGAGTCAAGGAAGAACCCTAAAAATCATATACAACCTTGTTTCTACTAGTCCAAATTGCCCACATACAGAGACCATAGAAATGAAAGGTGCGAGGAGGTTTTACAGGGAAACAAAAACTATAATTTGAAAACTAATTAACTCAAAATCAAGAGTAAAAAATTTAACCAAATCAGACGAGCTTCAACAAGTAACCTCCAAAACAGATAGTCTAAGACTTATATTTCTCCTCTAGACGTACATGTTGTACATCCTCCTTTGGATAAACACTGTTCTTACAGGGAATAAGTCTTTCCGTTAAAGATGAATAATTTTTGGGACAATTAAGGACCTGATGTCTCTCCAGAATTTACAGGAGGAGATTAGAATTGTGCTGAAGAGAACAAAAGTGAGAGTATTCACTATGAGAACAATTGTAGCCAGACTTAATAAAAAAGCCTCCAGACTGAGTACTGAGTATTGCCACATATAGCCATAAAAGGAAACTAGGATCCTTGTAATCCAATCAACAACTAGAACTAAAAAATAATGCGTCTAATAAGGGTTTATTCTATGACTTAACAAGCTCGGATACAAGTTCTAAAACTTTGAATGAAACAGATGTTTGTATCAGGTTGTCCAATTAAATATTGATTTTGCAACCATCTTCCACATACCACGTGAGGACTTTAAATAAGAGGTTTCTAACATAAATTATATACTTCTTAATGCCCATGGGGCATAGGATTCAGGAAAATCAGGAAGAACATGAACATCACTGACAAGAAACAAGTAAATTAGGATAATCCTTGCCAAAAAAAAAAAAAAAAAAGTAAAATGGGATAAAAAAAGCAATTTCTAGCATATTTTTGAAAGATCGGATAAGACATAAGCTCTTCAAGGAATTTTATATATATAAATTTTGGCCCCAAAGTGTCAGGGAAGAGGAGATTCAGCTCTTCCAGGAAAATTGACTGAAAGGCAAAGAAACAACACTCAATAATTTAGAGAAAGACTCTATACATAATCAGAAAGACAAAGAAATTTGAAACCAAAAGGCATTGTACAACAGACTAAGCAGCATGTCACCACAGATGCAGTACTTTCAATGCTCCAAAACTTTGATCTTATCAAGACAATTTTGCATCTGCTGAGCGGCATCAGCTGAGAGACGAGCCCCAACAAGAAGTTTGTACTGCTCAAATTTTAGCTCATCACACTTCAAGGCTGCATTTCTACAAGCCTTTATACTCCCTAGTACAAAGAAAAAAAATTATTAAATTCCTTTTTGATGGATGATAAAATCAAATAAATTTTCAGAGAAGTTCAATATGGCAGTACATAAAATTAGGTTTGCATCCTTGTGATGGTAATTGTGAAGTGATATAAGTTATGGAAGTATTGCAAACTATGATAAACAAAGCATGTAATCATCCAACTAGGAAATTATTGCACTCCTTATAGGAAATTATGACTCATCATGAAATTTATAAATGCGGTGCTTGAATAAATAAATTCCAACAGCAAGCTATGAATAGGTTACATAGTACCTTTAACACATTTTGCATTTTTAAATATAACCAAGTTTATAAGTTTTTCACAAATTCTTCAAACTTAATGGTGATAGAAAAACGATGCGGGTCAGTGCCCCGGTTAGATTTTAAAACATATGGATTTATTTTTTCTAAACTCAAATGTGCATAAATCATATATTAAAATATAGATATACACACACATATATATATAGCATTATAAGCAGGCCAAAAGAGTATCCATCTTGCTGTTGTTTGACTTACCACTTAGGTCCAACAAGTTACATAGAACGGGGCAATTTCCAATACTCCTAACCATGGTGATGGCAGACCAAACCTTTTGGTACTCTTCTCTTGAAGCTCTAATAATGCAAAGCTTTGTGATGGGATTCACATACTTGACTGCACATAAACCACAAGTTCAATGATAATTGAAGATGTGACACTGTATTGAAAGTAAAAGGCAAGTCTGCATAAACAGGAGAAAAGGCAAAATAATAACCGGCAATATGGTACTTACCTTGGAAGGATCCAAGGGATGAAGCAAGACCACACTCTCCAAAGTTTACAAGAATGCTATCCTTGATTGCTTTTGAGACATTAAATTGCGTAATAATGATGGGATCTTGAGCAGCAAGATCTCTATTAGGATCCAAGAAAACTTCCACAATCATGTACCTATTTTTAAATCCCACCATAACTCTCTACCTGGCACAACATTTGTAAGATAACACAATTCAGCATGGAAAAGAGCTTCTTTTTTTTCTTTTTTTTTTTTTATAAATAAAACCAATAAGTTTTATTGTTGAAGAGAATCTATTATCTACCACAAGTATATAGGAAATAGTCCTACAAAATATATTTTGGATTGAGCAATTCTAAGACGAAGAAAACAAATAACCTCGAACAGACATCATGGAGCATCACTGAATTGATTGTTGATGCAAATATTGATTAAACAAATAAATCAAAAAGTAAGTTTAGAAGGCAAAAAAAAAACATAAACACGATCAGAAATTCCACTGGTTTGGAACTTCAACAAAATGGTTAAATAAAAAAACGATACAAAACTGTAGTGTAAGCCCTCTCTACAGGACAATCAAACAAACAAACAAACATGAAACCATATAAAAAAAAATTCAAAGGTTTGGCTCCACTGGAGAACTTCACTCAAATTCGTTGCACATCTCAACAATAATCCTCACTGTTAATCAAACTCCTACGGGCAACTGACCCCACACGTCAGAACCCGTTACCGGGTAATTGAGGGGCTGAAGGCAGAGTTTGGGTCCACTCATGAAGTTCAAAATCAACCACAGTACTAAACAATCAACAGGTCAGCAAATAACTCAAAAATACACAAAGGGAAATAAGAACACACAGCTTGAAATTTAAAACTCATACCCATATCTAATCTCACAACCTGGAAGTAACCACAAAACAATCACAAATCAAAACAAATAAATTCACTCAAAACCCTAAAAATTTTACCTTTCTCTCTAGTCTCTGCTCTCCGCCTCTCTCTGCCTCAGCCTCTCTCTGATTCTCTGCCCTCCCTGGCTGGTTTTGTAACTTTGTTTGTCACTTATCAGTTTATCATTATGGCTGCCTGGACTGGGCGTTAAGTTTGGGCCTTCAAGTTTTTTTTTTTTTTTTTTTTTTGGTTATAGATAGGATTTGTTTTGTGTTTTATTTTTTTTTTTTTGGGTGGGTGGGTCTTGTTAATAAGTCTTGTGTCAGTATTATGGCTGTGCTTAAATTTTTGTTATGTTTGTGTTTTATTTTTTTTTAATTTATACAGGTTGAGATTGCTAAAAACTTATTATTATTTAGTGAAACTACAACAATATTTTTTATATAAATCAGGTTCTATTTCTTATTTGTTCTACACTTGAAAGTTATTTTTTATTTTAGTCTTTATAAATATATTGTTTGATTAGAAATGTCTACTAGAAAATATGCATCTGGATACGAAAAACTTAAAAAAAAAAATAAATAAGAAAAATTAATTGAGTCTCAAAAATGATCAATGGATAAATTTATTGTTAATAATAAAGAAAATATAACACAAAATTTAGATGAAAATATCACAAATGAGTAAGAAATTCACCAAAATAATTTAGAAGAAAATGATGTTTAATTTTGCAATACAATAAATCTTGATAATGAACTTCAAAATAATTTAGAAGAAAATGAAAATAATGATGAAAAATATAATATAAAAATATTAAATAAACATTAATTTAATTAATATATAAGTATAAAAAATGCCCCATTTTTAGTTCTCGTCTTAGGCCCCAAAATGTCTAGGGCCGCCCTTGTTTCCCTCTCATCCTCTCTCTGCCTCAACCCACGTCACACCGTGCTCCATGGCTAACCACCAAGCTCTCCTTCTAAACCTCCATGGCTAGAGCTTTTCAAGCTCATCACCTCCAATCACGCACCACGGCCGAATCCCAGCCAAAATCAAATCGCAACAAAATCCCAGAAGCCCACCAAATCACAAATCAAATCACACCCACCGAAATCAAAGCACAAAACCCACAAAACAACCAAAATCACAAAATGAAAACACTGAAAGTGAACCCACCGTTAAAAAAACATATATTGGTTTTGTTATTATATTTTAGAAGAATAATCATCTTGTTGAACTAATTTTAGATCCAAATTAATCAAATACATACCACAAGCAAGAATGATAAACTGAAAGCAAAGCAAAAAAAAATGGTATTTCCCATAAAAGTGTTTTCAGAAAATAGAAAGGGTAAGCAAAATATAAAAACTATTTGCTTCATAATCTCAAATAAATAAATAAATAACCAAAAATCACACACCATAATCCGGTGAAGCCTCGTGAGCCACAATTTCACCTAAGAGGATCGTCTGAGTTGAGAGGAAGAGATTTTCATAGTTTTTGCTCAGCAGCACAATCTTCGATTTTCTTTCTTGACGTGGCTTTCGCTCGCTCCTCTCATGTCAGCCTAGACGACGTATAAAGAGAAATAAAAGGAAGAAGAACAAAGCACCGTGTAAAAAATAAGAAAAGAAAAAATGTGAGAGAAGAAAGACGAACTGAGATCAGGTGCACTGTCGTAGGTATTTTTTTACATTTTTTACTCTTTTTTTTTAACTTTTTAAACTCTCCTTTATTATATTTTATTTAATGGTTGAGATTGAAAGTTGTTTTTTCAACTTTTAATCTCAGCCATTAATTACAATCAGGGTATTGCACCTGAATCTGAAAAAGACAAAGAGACCTACACATACACATACACATACAAATACTCATACACATACATATACACATACACATACCCATATCTAATCTCACAACCTGTAAGTAAAAAAAGCTAATCAAAGGCAATTACTTTTAGTTTAATAATTACTAATATTTGTTCAGCAAAAAGAGTAACTCATATTCTTATCAAAATTAAAACAAGGCGAAAAGCACATTTTAGTCCCTACATTTTTAGGCTATTCCATTTTAGTCCCTAAATTTTATTTTTACCGCTTTTAGTCCCTATTCTGAAAAACGCTTTCCGTTTTAGTCCTTGCCGTTACATCGGAAACGGAAAAAGCTGACGTGGCAAACGGCAGAATAAATAATACCTAATTAATGTCCACGTGGCTTAAATTAATAATAAAAAATGTCACGTCAGCATTTAAATTAAAAAAATTAATTTATTAATTTTAACTAAATAAAAAAAAATTAAAAACAGAATTAAAAACTAAAAATAATAGGAATTAAGATCTAAGTGTGTCTTAACAAGAACACAAACTCAAATCCAAGAAGAACACAAACCCAGAAATTAAAAAAAAAAGAAAGCAAATTCCATTACTTGAATATGAGAGTGCCAAATTACAGAAATACATCCTAAAAACAAGAAACGAAATCCAGATCTAGAGGCAAGATCTACAACAACCACCACAACTAAGTACACAAATCTAATCATTAGTGTAAATTTAACAACACTGTCGAAACCCCAACACCACTGATTCAAACCCAACCCCTAGCACCGGTACTACAATCAACCATGAACCACACTCTAGCCCACACCTCGACTACAACCATGAGCCACACTCTGACCCATCGTGACCCACACCATGACCATCGAACTTGAATCCAACCCACACCACATACCCAGCAACCACTGTGAACACAAACCTCGACCACAACCAATTGCCGACACCACCACCACTGAAGAGCATGACTGTGAGCAAAACCCACCACCAAAAAAAAAAAAAAAAAAACAGACCCACAACGAGAAAAACCCAAACCCATGGCAGCATACCCACGGCGAGCAAATCCCAGACCCACAGCGGCAAACCCAGACCCACGGTGAGCACACCCCTACTTCGTTCAACCACCCAAACACAACCTCAATTCCAACCCCATCTCCACCCAAACGTTGACCCAAATGCCACCCAATCACCACTCCAAAGGCCGACCCAAACGCTATCTCCTCTTCGTCTTCTTCTCTTTCCGCCCCGGCTATCTCCTCCTCCTTCGACCCAGGATTTTTTTTGCTTCAGCTCCACCATTGCTAGGTGGGTTTATATGGAGGGAGATCTTGTGTTTTGCTTTGTGGCTTTTGGATTGGATTTGGGTTCTTGGCTTCTGTTGCTGTTGTTGGGATGACATTTTTGAGAGAAGAGAGAGAGAGAGAGAGAGAGAGAGAGGTGTTGTTAGTGTTGTTATATTTGAGATCTGGGAGTTGTTTTTTTGAGTGAGTTTGAGCAAACGAAAGAAAGTGTTTGCATGTGGGTGTTTTTTTCTTTCTTTCTTGTATTTGGAATTGTGTTCTTGGTTTTTTTTTTTTTTTAATTTCTGGGTTTGTGTTCTTCTTGGATCTGAGTTTGTGTTCTTGTTAAGACACACTTAGATCTTAATTCCTATTATTTTTAGTTTTTAATTCTGTTTTTAATTTTTTTTATTTAGTTAAAATTAATAAATTAATTTTTTTAATTTAAATGCTGACGTGGCATTTTTTATTATTAATTTAAGCCACGTGGACATTAATTAGGTATTATTTATTCTGCCGTTTGCCACGTCAGCTTTTTCCGTTTCTGATGTAACGGCAAGGACTAAAACGGAAAGCGTTTTTCAGAATAGGGACTAAAAGCGGTAAAAATAAAATTTAGGGACTAAAATGAAAATAGCCTAAAAATGTAGGGACTAAAATGTGCTTTTCGCCTTAAAACAAAAACAAAAATGCAAATATCCCTAAAACAAAGCATTGACTATAACCGTGAGTAGGGGTGTTCGCGGTGCGGTGCGGTGCGGTTTTGGGCCATTTTCAGCACCGCACTTTGCGGTGCGGTTTAGTTAAAACCATAACTGCACCGCACCTTTTTTTTGCGGTCACATGTGCGGTGCAGTGCGGTGTGGTGCGGTTTAGAGTTTAGCCAAAACCATAACCGCACCGCACCTTATTTTTGCGGTCACATGTGCGATACTATGTATAAGAAGCGGTTTGAAGTCAGCATATTTTTCAAATTTTGGGCTTTTTCTACTCAGCCCCAAACTAATTCTTCTCTTTTTTTGGGCCAAGTTTTAAATTATTGAGCTAGTTTTTCTTTATTTTGGGTTGGCTTTTCTAGTCAACACTTGTTAAGGTTATTAAACTTTTTTTTTTTTTTGAAAACTAGGGTTATTAAACTATTAATAATATATTTAATATTAAAAATAAATAAATATATTAATATATAGAGAGGGTGCGGTGCGGTGCGGTTTGTGCGGTTTTCTTATTATAAAACCGCAAACCGCACTGCACCATGCGGTGTGGTGCGGTGCACAGTTATTAGCGGTGCTGTGCGGTTATGCCATTTTGCGGGCTGTTTTGGTGCGGTTTTTGCGGTTTGTGCGGTTTATGCAGTTTGGTGAACACCCCTAACCGTGAGCTACAAAAACTGAACGTTAAAACTCAAAATCCACATTATTCACAAAAGAAAAAAAAATACTAACAACCACTAATAAATGTTAAACTCAAACCGTTTACTTTTCGCAAATTTTCCCAGTAACCAAACAAAGAATTTTTTTTCTCTAAAACGAAAATTAAAAAAAAAAAAAATTAAAGAAAACTCACCAATTTGATCGACAAAGTAGCGAAATTGCGAAGGCAAAGAGAGATTCACCGCAAACGATAATTCCCCAACACTAAATATTAGGTATTCGAACGAAAACGACACGTCGTACGACACTTTAACACCAAAAATAATTACCTTTTCTTCTTCATCGTTAATGATGGGCCTCAACTTAAGGCCCAAAATCATATGTCAATTTTGGGCTATATATTCATTCTACTAAATCGACCGTCAATGTAGTAAAAAACTTAGCTAGTCTTCTGAACTCTCACAAAGGGTGCGGTTCCATGGTAGGGAAAAATACACCCTGCAACGGGTGTCTCACAATTGGTGGATCCCACCTTTAGTGGGACCTACCAGTTGTGAGACACAGGTAACATATACCCGTTGCAGAGTATAACTTCTCCCATTGTAGGACCTAAGTATATATCTTTTGATTAAAATTTGAAAGTGTAGAGAAGGTTTGTGAGGCATGAGAGAAGTGTAACGAGAGAGTGAATAAAAGAGGCATGTGTTACTTACGGCTAATAGAATTATGGGCTAGGGTTCTGTCTATCAAGGCCCACTTATTTATTTAAGCCCTCTTGGTCTTATAATAAAAATTAAAGAAATCTTTTTTTTTTGGATAAAAAATAAATTTAAAGGAAATCTTGAAACAAAAGAAAAAATTAAAGGAAATCAATCCCAATTCGTCTAACCTATAGTTTATTGAAATTATACAATTTAAATCCTCATAATCTTGATGTTAAAATTCTAGGGTGTTACATTTTTAATCTCAAATTGTTAAGTGTTAAAGTACAAAAATTTCAAAATTTTTGCAAGTAATTTAGAAATATTTCACCGGATTGAAAACCTGCATCTTATTCCACTTTTGTTTGATATATAATATATAGGCTAAATTAAAAATTACATTCTCTAATATTATTCAAAATTTAATTCAATCTTATGATTTTTAATTTATTCACGTCAATCCTATAATTTTAAATTTTATTCCATATAGTCATTGCATCCACTTCATCAAAGTTTCCTCCCACAGTCATAATTAGATTTTACGAAGAATTAGAGGGTATAATTTGTAATATAATTATTAAAAAAAAGCTTAAAAATGAAAATTTAAACTTAGATAAGACACAGTGTCTATCAGAGAGAGAGAGAGAGTTAGGGAAAATGAAAATGAAAATCAAGTGAAATTTTATGTTCATTACAATATGCATATTCACAATTATAGTACAAGCTAAAAGAACTTGCTTCTTCTTTTTTTCTTTTTTATTTATGGAAAGCTAAAAGAACTTGCTATAAACCCATCAATGACCAATTTCAAGTTTCCCTCTCAATCGAGTCATCCATCTTGTGTTCTTCTCCTAGTGTTCTTCTTCAGTTTTTGTCATCAATGTAGTGCTCATCAAATGTGAAGTCCTAGAAATAAAGCAACATAACAAGGAAGACACAGGACAAGCACAAAGGGATGGGACCAAAGATCCACAAAAACAAAGGAAAGGCGAAGTAGAAGGCACGCAATCTTAAAGACCAAAAATAGCTCCTCTTAATAACTGTCTTGGCAAGCAAAGTCTTCTACTTGTACTAGAAGTCTATTAGTCTAGAGTTTAGTCTACTATATATACACATGTTATAATTCATTGTAACACAGGATTTGTACTACACTATAATATATTATTGATGTAGCCCTTTAGATTTTCCTTCACCCTCGTGTGTTATTGTGTTCTATATTTTATTCTTTCGCTTCCGCATCCATACTAGCATATTTAACATGGTATATCAATGCTAAAATTTAACATGGTATCAGAGCCACCTTCTTGTAGCCATGGTTTTTTGTTCTTGCCGTATATTTAAGAGCAATCTTTGTCTTCCTCGGTGTTTTTTCGCTACGTTCATCTTCTTTGGCTTTCTACTGCTGTCATCAAAACTTTCCAGTATAGTCATGCCACTGTTAGAAGTCGTATCAACGCTGCAAGACCATTGCTTTCCTCAAACTACCATCACAGAGCCAAACTTCATTCTAGGGATCTTCTCAACCTTATCAAATCTCAAGATTTCATCAAGCTTCCATCTTGAGTTTGAGAGGGGGTGTTAGAGATATATTAGTCCATTAGCATAGGTTTAAGCTTAATTCTACTTTGTGTGCAAGCCAAGTCTCCTACTTGTACTAGAAGTCTATTAGTTTAGGATTTAGTCTACTATATATACACATGTTATAATTCATTGTAACACATGATTTATACTACACTATAATATATTATTGATGTAACCCTTTAGGTTTTCCTCCATGAATGTAGGCCGTTAGGCTGAACCACGTAACCCTCGTGTGTTATTGTGTTCTATACTTTATACTTTCGCTTCGGCATCCATACTAGCATATTCAACATGGTGTACCAATGCTAATATTTAACAATATATACACACATTATATAATCATGCATGAAATTTAATTTGTAACACTTTGGTAGTCATTGAAAATTAGTTGCCATTTCTAATATTATACAATAATTAATTCCATTATCATCATGACATGCACATAACAATTAGAATTGTTTCAAGCCTAAAATGATCTATGAGGTCCTAAGTTTAAATCTTTTAACTTATACATAGATCATTCCCTAAGGATTCATTCTTATAATTATCTGGTGTGTTGTTCATCAAAAAAAATTATCTAGTGTGTGAAACAAGAACTGCATGCACGCCATAAGAGACTAGAGTCTAGAAAGTCACATCAAAATGTACAAAATAAGTATATAGAAATGTGCCACAAAGAAAAAGATAAATTCATATATGGTAAAGCAAAAGAATTACCCCCATCATAGCACAGACCCAGAAGCGGAGATGAACAGTATTGATGCTGATGACAGTCTTGTTGGGGTGCTTCATGATTCAATAGAGAAGGCACAAGTGGTATGCCGCCATTGCAAAAAAGCCTAAAGGAACAAGTGTGTAATCAAGAATTTTTTTTCTCCATTAGTATAAATCCACAGTACTGTACGTATCTGTTAGAAATACTGATGCGATAGTATTGTATTTCTTAGTGAAAGAATATACATGAGTGCCTTTATATAGGAAACATATAAGTGTAGTGCAAGTAAGAGTGTAGTACAAGAATGTGTGCTATACAAGTAATCTAGTTGGGCCTAAAGCCCACAACACTATACACGTTAACAGCCCCCCTCAAACTCAAGGTGGATATGAGACTAACTTGAGGTTGTCAACCAAAGTATGAAGGCGTCCCTTAGGATGTGACTTGGTAAAGATATTTGCAAGTTGATCTTTAGAGGAGACTGAGATCAATTTGAGAGCACCATGGACAAGATGATAACGGATAAAATGGCGTGTTTAGTCCGTTTATGGAAGACATCATTGTGAGCAATATGAATGGCACTCTAGTTGTCACAATAAAGAGGAGTAGCAGAGGATGTAGACACACCTAAGTCTTTGAGAAGCCATCGTAACCAAAGGAGCTCAGAAGTGGTATCAGCAAAGGCACGATATTCTGCTTCAATACTGGAGCGGGCCACATGAGTTTGTTTCTTGCTTCGCCAATAAATCAGAGAAGAACCAAGAAGAAAGCAATAACCAGTGGTGGACATGCGATCAGTGGGATCTCCTGCCCAATCAACATCAGAAAATGCACGAAGAATAAGAGGAGACTGAGCAGAATAGAAAATACCATGGAAAAGAGTGCCCTTTAGGCATCGGAGAATGCGTAGAACAGCAGCATAGTGAGTCGATCGTGGAGCAGACAGATACTGACTCACCTGGTGAACAGCATAGGAAATGTCTGGACGAGTGATAGTGAGATAAACTAGGCTGCCAACTAAGCATCTGTAAAGAGAGGGATTAGACAATGGTTTCCCCCTTGAGAGAGTTAGATGCGCATTAAGCTCAACTGGAGTGTCAATAGTCTTGCTATCAGTGAGTCCAGCTCGAAACAAGAGTTCAGAGGCATACTTGGCTTGAGTAATGTAAAGTTCATCTGTAGAATGAGTGATTTCAAGACCCAAGAAGTAGCTAAGATGTCCAAGATCTTTTATCTCAAACTGTTGACTGAGAAAATCCTTGAGTTCTTGAATGCCACTGAGGTCATCACTAGTTATGATCATATCATCCAAATACAGGAGAAGTAAAATAGTGCCTTTATCAGTGCGATGAAGAAATAAGGCAGAATCATAATGACTGGCCATGTAACCCAAGCGAGAGATGGTAGAACTGAATTTGGCAAACCAAGCTCGTGGAGCTTGTTTAAGGCCATAAAGTGCACGTCAAAGATGACAAACTGTGCTTGAGTCAACAGAGAGACCAAGAGGGGGTTGCATATAAACTTCTTCACTTAAATCCCCATTAAGAAATGCATTTTTGACATCCATCTGAAAAAGATCACATTTATAGGCAACAGCAACAGCTAAGAGGGCACGAACAGATGAGATACGAGCAACCGGAGCAAAGGTCTCTTCATAATCAATCTCATACTCCTGTATAAAACCTTTTACAACAAGTCGAGCTTTGTAGCGCTCAATGGACCCATCAAAGTGAGTTTTAATCTTGTAGATCCACTTACAACCAACCACATATTTTTCGAGGGGGAGTGTCACCAAATCCCAAGTATGGTTTTTAGATAATGCATCAAGTTCCTCTTTCATTGCAATCTGCCATAAAGAGTCAGTAGAAGCCTCACAATACGTGTGAGGCTCGTGTAGTGTAGCAAGAGCAGTGTAACAATGATAGTCAAGTAAATGTGCAGGAATAGATCTTACCCGAGTGGAGTGACGAGGTGGAATGTCTTGTGCAAGATCTTCAGGCGGAGCAGGAGCAGGGGACCCAAGCTCAGGGTTGGGGTTGGGTAGCTCGTCTTCAACCTGTTCATCTTCCACCTGTTCATTAAAGGGTGAACTAGGAAAGGGATTAGTGATATTTGGTGGTTGGACAGAGAAGTCTACAAGAGAATCAGGAGCAACTACAAGAGGATCAAGAGCAGCTACAGAAGGAATATGTGCCTTATCTGAAAAAAGATCTAAGACAGAGGAGAAAAATAGGGAGACACGGAAGTGAGAGAGCTCGACAAAGAGACGATGTTCCCAAAAGACAACATTGCAGGGAGATACGAAGACAATGAGAGACAGGATCATAACACTGATACCCCTTTTGAGTTTTGCCATAGCCAAGAAAACAACAAAGCCTTGACCGAGGCTCAAGTTTGTTATACTCATGTGGCTGAAGAAGAACGAAACAAGCAGAACCGAAGGAGCGAAGGTGGTAATAGTCTAGAGGTGACCCAAAAAGGCGCTTATATGGAGTTTGATTTTGGATAACAGGACTCGGAATGCGATTAATAGTATGAACAGCATAAAGAGCAGCTTCACCCCAAAAAGGAGCAGGAACTTTGGCAGAGAGAAGGAGAGCACGAACAGTGTCAAGAATATGACAAAGTTTTCATTCAGCTCTATCATTTTGCTGAGAGGTACCTGGACAAGTTAGTTGATGAACAGTGCCATAGGAATGCAAAACAGCTTGGAAAGCATATTGAGTGTATTCAAGAGCATTATCAGATCGAAAAAATTTGATGCGTCTGGAAAACTGAGTTTCAACCATTTTTGCAAAATTAGAATATACTTCCAATAATTCAGAATGATGTTTCATATTAAAAATCCAGCTATAGCAAGAGTAATCATCAACAAAGACAACAAAATATCGAGACTCACCAATACTAGAAACAGAAGAAGGCCCCCAAACATCAGAATGAATAAGGTCAAAGATATCAGTGGATATGGATTCACTAGTATTGAAAGGCAAAGCTGGTTATTTTCCTAACTGACATGGAAAACAATCAAAATTTTCGGTAGACACTGAACCTAACAAACCTCTAGAAGCCAATTGTTGTACTCGAGAGGAAGATGCGTGACCAAGTCGAGCATGCCAAAGTGCAAAGGAAGGAATTGAAGAAACTGTAACAGCCGCAGCAATAGAACCAGGAGCAATAAGTGGAAGACGAAGGTTGTCCTCAAGAAACATACGCCCAACTCTGGGACCGGTCCCAAGCTCCTGTCCCGTCCTCGGATCCTGCACAATACACCCAGAATAATCAAATATAATGCGATAACCTAACTCAGCTAATTGTCCCACAGAAAATAAATTGTAAGAAAGGTCAGGAACATTAAAGACCCCAGGAACCGAGAGGTTGGAGGTCGAAACAGAACCTATATTATGGCCAGACATTGTGGAACCATTTGCTGTGCGAATATTAAGAGGGTGTGGTGCAGGTTTGAGTTCAGAAAATAAGGACGAGTGAGGTGTCATGTGATTGGAACAAGCGAAATCCATAAGCCAAGAGAAATGAGACATACCAGATAAAGCTGAGAGAGAAGAGGAATAAGATGCATTACCAACCATACGAATGACATTGGCGATGATGTTTTTAAGGTCATCTGTGGGCATGGTGAAAGTGCGTCCTGAAGATTTAGACTGTGTAAAGATGGGAGCCATTGGTTGGACACTCTTAGTGTTAGCAACAGTAGCAGCAAAAATTGAAACAGTTGATTTGTTGTGATGATAGCAAGTCTCAATATTGTGGCCAAAACATTTGCAAAAATTGCAAAAACGTTTGCTGGATTGTTGGCTACGATTATTGCAACAAGAAGAAGACCTGTCCTTATTCTTCATTTAGAAGCAAAATATGCAAAAACAGACTGCAAAAATGAAATCTACGCGAAAAACTAGGTAAGGAGCACATGGATTGCAAAAAGTCAACGCTGGGGAAAAAGTCAACGGTCAACCCTGCTGAAAGTCAACGGTCAAATCTCCAGAAGTTAAACAATGACGTCAGCGCCTGACACGAGCAAGTGACGTCAGCAATGACGCAACTAGGCAGAATGACGTCAGCAAGAGGGATGAGGCGCGTGTAAGCACGTGAAGGCATGTGACCAGATGACACGGCGCGTGGGAGCGCGTGGAAAAGTATCCCAGCTGTGCAGTGGCGCGTGGAGGCACGTGGGGCATATGAGCTGAGGATCAGAACCTTTGAGCGGCGTGTGAGGGCGCATGCGGTCTCCGATGGCTTCGAGGCTTCCACTAATTTGTAGATCGGCGCAAGACTATCTCAGTGGTATGTGCAGAAAATTAATCGGAGCAATATTCGCGGCGGTGATGTAAAGGGCAGTGGTCTTTGCAGTGTGAATCTCCTCAACGACGGCAGCTGCAAGTCCGGAACCCAAGGACGACGACTGGAATACGTCGGAGGTTCAACGGCGAGAGGTTGCGATGGCTACTGTGATGACGGAAGCGATGTTGAGAATGGAGTAACACCATTAAAAACAAGACTGCTAAGAAAAGGTCAGAGCAATGGCTCTGATACCATGTTAGAAATATTAAATGCGATAGTATTGTATTTCTCAGTGAAAGAATATACATGAGTGCCTTTATATAGGAGGCATATGAGTGCAGTACAAGTAAGAGTGTAGTACAATAATGTATACTATACAAGTAATCTAGTTGGGCCTAAAGCCCACAACACTATACATGTTAACATCAAATTATGGGATCAATCTCCTTTGTCTCTCTGTACAACCCTTTTGTTTGTTCTTGAAAGCTTGAGATGAAAGACACAAAGAGAGACAAAGAGTCCAACACTAATACAGGTGTTATGTGTGTGGACTGAGTGAAGAAATATGTAGCAGCAAGAAGATAGAGTTGCTGAATAGAAAGGAAGAAATTCAGAGGGAAACCAGAGCAAGAGAGAGAGAGAGATCTTTCAAGAGTAAACTAATCTGTACAAGCAATCCTTTTATATCAGTGAGTAGGATTGTAAACCAGAAAATATTTACTTACTACTCAAGCTTAATCTCTAACAAACTTAACTGAATCTTTAACAAACTATCTAACTAGTCTCCGTTTTCACACTGAGTAAATTGGAAGAATGAACAAGAGAAAAGCAAAGTCGAGTGGCTTATATACACAACACACATGGCTTATGTGTACCTGTTGCTTTTCTTTTTGTATTCGCCAATGTTGTGTGATGTGAGGGTGGGCTGAGTGTCTGGGATCCATTGATTAAGCCAACCCCAACCCACTTTGATTTTAGCAATACTTTCAGTGCTCCAAAACTTCGATCATTGAAGTTTTGCATGCGCTGAATAGCATCGACGGAGAGACGAGCCCCAACTACAAGTTTGAACTGCTCAAATTTTAGTTCATCCTAGTACAAAGAAAAAAATGGTATATATTATATTCCTTTTTGATAGATGAAAAAATCTGATAAATTTTCATAAAAAATTTCAGAATAGCAGTACATAAAATTAGATTTGCTTCTTTGTTATGCAAATTATGAAAAGATACAAGTTATTTAAGTAATGCAAACTATGATAAACAAAACATGTAATCATTCAATCCATAATAAACCTTCTGATGAACATTACGTAAAACATTGCGCTCCTTATAGGATATTATGACTCATCATGAAATATAAGTGTGGTGATTGAATAAATAAATTCCATCAGCAAGCTAATATGAATAAGGTTTTTAGTATAATGTAGTACATTTAACACAATTTTCACTTTTAAATAGAAACAAGTTTTTCACAAATTCTACTTATCAAAAAAAAATGGTGCTGGTCGGTGTCCGGGTTAGATTTTAAAACTTACGGATTTCTTTCTTCTAAATTCAAATGTGCAAACATTATGTATGTAAATATAGACACACACACATACACACATATATATATATATAAAAGCATTATCAGCAGGCCAATTGAGTATCCATTTCGCTGTTATTTGACTTACCACTTAGGTCCAGTAAGTTAAATAGCAAAGGGCAATTTCCAATACTCCTAGGCATGGTGATGGTGGACCATACCTTTTGGTACACTTCCCTTGAAGCTCTAATGATGCAAAGATTTGTGATGGGATTCACATACTTGACTACACATAAACCTCACGCTCAATGGTCATTGAAGACATGACACTGTATTGAAAAGGCAAAAACAATAAATGGCAATATGATACTTACCTTGGAAGGATCCAAGTGATGAAGCAAGACCGCACTCTCCAAAGTTTACAAGAATGAATGCTGTCCTTGATTGCTTTTGATAGATTAAATTGGGTGATAATGATGGGGTCATGACCAGCAAGATCACTATTAGGATCCAAGAAAACTTCTACAATTTGACACCAAATCATAATTATATTTTCTTCTTCTTCCTTGTTTAGAGGAATGGTGGGCCAGAGCTTAAGGCCCAAATCAGATGTCAATTTTAGGCCACTAAACGAGTGTCTAATTATTGATAGTCCACTTATTATAGACAAAAGATTAAAAGTTAAAAATTAATTTTTTTTATTTAAAAATTGTCTATTTTTAATCTCAATTGTGGAAAAGAAGAAGTTTAAAAGTTGAAATTTTTTGCAATTTAGAGATATCACACCGGATCGATCCAACTCCACATCTTATCCCACTTTTGTTTGATATACATAATTGTGGGGCCAGAAAGAGTCAGGCAGCCCCGGCCCACTTCGAATCAGGCCCGAAGGCCCAAGCTGAGGAGGTCTCTAAGGTCCGAGGATGAAAGTAAGAAGCCCAGGTGCCCAAGAAACAACGCCGAGGACGATTATGTCCTCAGACATCCGAGACCATAAAGTGAACAAGCAGCACACCACCAAGGGGAGTCTTCTTGAGCGTCCAAAGAGAAAAGGGCAAGTACAATGCGTCAGCAACGGAAGCATGGTGGAGGAGCAGGTCCCGGATGAACTGTCACCTCCACATTAAATGTCCTCAACTAACGTCCTAGCCGCATTAATGAGGAGAGGACTCCAGAATAGTGCTATCTTGGTTGCCGCAACCCACAAGAAGAATGGGAAGGCGGCTGATGGGACAGACACTCAAGTAGTGGCCTGGTTGCTCAACAAATGTAGGGCTAAGATCGATTGGGAGAGAGGTATATAATGTAAGGAACCCCTCCTGAATGAGGGACGGAAAATCTAAACTAAGGAGTACTGTAGCAACCTGTATTCTCTCAGAAAACCTTGTAATCAATCTTCAAAGAAATAATAAGAACTCCAAGCCCTAGAGAACAAGTCGGAGGAGCATTATTATGCATCCCAATTCACGTCTAGGTTATTAAACCCACATGCAACCATGCATAGTCGTTGCATTCCTCACTAGGGCCTAGTTCTTGAACCTACTCTCTATAAATTCATTGCAGGGCAAGCTGGGCTTGGGCACACTCTTTCAACCCGTAGAAATACCCAAACCCGGTCCCTACAATAATATATAGGCTAAATTAAAATTTACATTCTCTAATATTATTCAAAATTTAATTCAATCTTATAATATTTAACTTATTTACTTTACTCCTATAACTTTAAATTTTATTCCTTTTCAAAAAAAAAAAAAACTTTAAATTTTATTCTATGTAGTCATTTTGTCCATCAAGTGGGTTGTCGTTATGTGCCCTTCACAACCCACCGGCCGGGGAGCACTCTTCAGCAAACTTGGATCAGAGGATGTGGAAGAAGATATGATCCATGAACGTCCCTCCCAAAGTTCGGACCTTTGCTCCTGTAATACAGTCCCACACCCAAGTTTTCCCTTTGTACTTTTCCTTTCTTTTATTATTAATATGACAAAATTTAGTTACATAATTAATTGTAGTCTAAGGCTACAATCTTATTCAATATCATTCACATTATTACATATTTTGAAAATTTAACTGTTGAATTGCATGTTTTTTATGTTCTTATTACACATATCAAATTTTGTGTCAATTAGATATTATTTACTATATGATCTATAAACTTACATTTTATGCATAATTTTAAACTACAAAAACTTGCAATTTAAACAATTTATTGATAACATAGTTATTGATCTTTAATTTTATAGAAATTTTGCAAGCATGGATGATATAAGAAGAAAATGTAATCTAACGGTGAATTTATCAAAATTCACCTCCAATAAAAAGATATTAAGTGAGGCAACCAATTTTGTAGCTAAACTTTATCATTATTAATATAATTCTATCTTGGATGTCAAAAAAAAAAAAAGTTACTTAATGACATGTACACATGGTAACTAAGGGGTGTAAGAAATACATCAATAGTAGAGTTAGAAATTTTTTTCATAAGAGGCCAAGCTATATATATATATTGCTTATATATTTTTCTTTACATAAAGAAAAATATCTACATCAAATAAGTCTTTACATCTTTGCAAAACAAAAAAGTAAGTCTTGACATGTCTAAAAATATACAAGAAAATTTAATAAAAATAAAATATAATTAAATTACACATGGTATATATTAACTGTCTGTTTGGGAACAACATATCTAGCTTTTTTACTGAAAATATGCTAAAGTATACTAGTACATTAAAAAAATTTGAAAATGTGAGAAAATGCAGTAAAAAATGAGGTTTTAAAAAGATGTACTTAAAAGCTAAAAGTTGTTCCCAAACACACTCTAAATACACTTTAATTTAATGAGCTATTAAATATATTTTAATTTAATGAGCTATTAAATACACTTTAATTTAATGAGTTATGTATGACATAAGAGTTATTAGAGTAAATAAAAATGCATTACAACTATATAAATACATTACATGTTTTTATTACCAAAAATACAAGAGGATGAAGGATTTTTGAAAAGTCAAAGGGGCCATGAATACATTGAACATGAAGAAAAAAAAGTTATAAAATTGAAATGAACATATAACCAAAAATTAAAGGGAATAATTTGTAATTTAATTATTGAACAAAGCTAAAAAATAAAATTTTATACTTAGATAAGACAGTGTATATCTCTATGAGAGAGAGACAGATAGGGACTGATCTATATATTGACTAGAGGTAGGGCTGTAAATGAACCAAGCCGTTCATAAACAGCTTGGGCTTGGCTCGATAAAAAACTCGTTCACGTTTGTTTATTTATAAACAAGCCAAGCTTAAACTTTAGTTTTAGGCTTGTTTAATAAACGAGCCGAGCCCAAGTAAAAAATATTGTTCGTGAACAAGCTTGTGAACACCAAGGCTCGATACAAAAGTAATAAAACAAGTTGAGCCTAGGCTTATTTATGAGTTTGGTAATAAAATTTATATGAGCTTGACAAGTAAACTCATATCCTTCCAAAACTTTAATTAATTATAAGTTGAGACTACTCAACTAAACCAAATAGGCCAGATAATAAACTTGATATAGGCTTGATAACATACTTGTGTTGGATCTCAAGCTCAAAAACATAATATTGAACTTGAGTTTGGGCTTGATATTGAGCTCGAGCTTGGCTTGACCAATGAATCAAGCCAAGCCAAGCCGAGCTCAAGCTTTTATACTTTATAAAAAGCTCAAACTTGAACATTATTTGTAGGCTCGTATCAAGCTCAAGCCAAGCTTGAACATTCTACTTTTGCTGTCGAGCCGAGCTTGAACATTCACTACTTGACAAAACTCAGCTCGTTTACAGCCCTAACTAGGGGGCAATGGCACCCCCTAAATTTTTTTTAAAAAAAATATTAGTATATTAATAGGTATTAATTTTTGCAATTTTGTTCAATAAAATTACATCTTGCCCACCCTTAACAATGCCATCAATTCTTTTAAGACTAATGTTATAGTCTCACACTTTTTTACAATATTTTTACAACTATTGAGGTAGCAAATTCTTATTGGTTCGCACACTTGCATCACTTTTTACTTATCAATAACCACTCACCATATTAGCAATTTGTAAAAATTTTGTAGTTTTAGTATTTTCCACCTTTTAAAGGCCATAAAAATTAATAGATTAAATCTAAAACAAAATATACAAATCCAAAAAAATTAGCCCAACAACAAAAATTACCAATAATAAAGCTAAAAAAAATTAAGCCCAATCAATCTATTTTACTCAAAACAAACAACGTAGTCATTTAAAAAGTTTTAAACAAAAATCTTTACGGATAAAGTAGTAGAGTCAAAAGCCGGAGTTAGCGCACACAGCTAGCAGTAGAGCTGCCCCCCTAACTCCAAGTCTTGGCTCTGTCCCTAAAGAGAGAGAGAGAGAGAATGAAAATGAAATTCACGTGAAATTGTAAGTTCATTACAATATGCTTATTCAAGATTATATTACAAGCTAAAAGAAGTTGATGTGCAACTTAATTCAACCAGGGTTGAATATGAGTAGCTCATGTCTTATTCAGCCAAAAAAAAAGAGTAGCTAGCTCTTTCCTCTTAATTCGATAATGTTTAAAGTTTGCCTCATCGATGTAGTGGTCATCAAATGTGAAGTCCAGGAAATAAAGCAAGATAACAAGGACGAAGCAGGACAAGCACATAGGGATGGGACCAAAGATCCACAAAAACAAAGGAAAGGAGAAGTAGAAGGCACGCAATCCTAAAGACCAGAAATAGCTCCCCTTAATCACTGTCTTGGCAACATAAGCTTTGTGGTGTTCATGGGGAACAATAGTGATGAGGAAACTTGCATGGCTGTAGTACCTTAGAGACTGCACGCTGAAAAGTAAAGTAACTAAGAAGCACACCAATATTGAAGAGAACTTAAACTTTACGGAGAAGTCAAGCTCGCTTCTGTCTCTAAACACAAGAAGTGCTGATTTATCCTGGTTGCCACTACTCATCAAAACAGCAATGACTGAACTAAGCATTGTTGCTATGGAAGCTAATCGGATCGATCCCATTAAATTGTTTCGCAGTGTTTGTATGGCAAGAATACCATTCTTGGACACATCCTGCACAACCAGCAATTTTTGTATATACACATTTTATCATCTTGCATGAAATTTAATTTGTTACACTTTGGGATTCATTTGAATTAATTCCATTATATATCATCATGACATGCAGGTAACAATAAGAAATTTAATTTTTCAGAGGTTGGTCTACTGGATTTTAGGCCACAGAAGTCAAATGATCTATGAGGTCCTGACTTTGAATCTCCTAAGTGGCGGAGCCAGAATTTAAGTTCAGGAGAGGTAAAATTTATAAGCAATACATACAGGCACAAACACAAAAAATAACATTAGTATATTTGCTATACTGTATTTTTCTATTAGGGATTCATTTACACGTGAATAATTTTTTAATTAAAAATTCAATTTACAATTCTCATAAAAGATTTTAGTAGTTGGAAAACTCAAGTACAACTCATATGAATATGATATTGTAATATTTTAAAAACGAAATTGTGAACTTACATACACTTGAAAATTCAAAGTTTTACATGAAAACAATATTGAGCTTAAGAATTTATTATATAATTATCTTTACATTTTATTGCTTACACAAATTTTATTAGTGAAGAATGAATTACTACATTAGAAATTTGTGATTCTTTTATCATTTTTATCAGACAATAATAATATTATTTTCAATTTTTTCGATTAAAACTTGTGTTTCTTAATAGTTCTTTTATTTTATCTTTATATATATATATATATTTTTTTTTTGAGCTTTAAATTGATATATTATTAATGATTTTATTTTTCTTCCATACTTAATGAAGTTTCCATAAAAAAAAATAGTCCAATGATTATTTTATAAATGAAAAAGAAATACGTAAAGCAAATCCATGCATGAAACAAAACAAGAAAATAAATGGATACAAAAATTAAGATGGGCCAGCCATATGGAGGGGAGGGAACAAATTGATAAGAGGACAAAAACCTTAAAACTCACACAACAGTAATTATACTTGAGCTCTATTTCCTCATATTCCTGTTATTTAGTGTAGAGTGTAGGCATATGATTGGAGGTAGCAAACTCATGACATATAAGTAAATCTCTTAAAAAAATTTGGGCGGGCCAGGGGGGGCAATTGCCCCCCTAGCTCCGCTCCTGAGTCCTAACTTATAGTACTATGGATCGATCATTCCCTTGTGTGTAACGGGAACTACACGCCAGTGCTCTAATGATTCATTTGGATTGAGGGGAAGAAGGGGGAGTAGAGTAGAGTTGGCCAGAAAATAGCATATTTTACGATCAATTCTGCTCTACTCCCCTCCACTCCCCCTCAATGCAAACAGGCCCTAAGAGTCTAAAGGCTCACATTAATACAAAGAATGCCACAAAGAAAAAAAAATGATAAATTCCATCATGGTAAAGGTAAAGAATTACCTCCATCATAGCATGGACCCAGAAGCGGCGATGGACGGTGTTGATGCCGATGACAGTCTTGTTGGGGTAATTCATGATTCGATAGAGAAGCCACAAGTGGTATGCCACCATTGCAAGAAGGCCTAAAGGAACTAGAATGTAATCAAGCGCTTTTTTCTCCATTAGTATAAAGTCTCAGTATTGTTGTATCAAATCATGGAATCGATTCCTTTTGTTTTTCTGTATAACCCTTTTGTTTGTTCTCTAAGACTTGATATGAAAGACAGAGAGACTGGGTGAAGAAATATGTAGCAGCAAGAAGACACAGTTGCTGAATACAAAGGAAGAAGAGAGACAGAGAGAGAGAAGAATTCTCCTTGATAGTGAGACACTATTGTAGCAATAAGATTTACTAGCAAGACAATAAACGCAATGAATGAATAAATGGATAATTAAACACCTCATCACTAGAGAAAATTTATAAACAATAGATTAAACTTGGACAATCTATCTATAAAGAATATAATGTGTTATAAAGAGAATAAATTCTATAAGGGTGTGCTATAAAACCTAAATTTTACAGCCACCAATCCCAATATATTAAAAAATAGGCACAATCACCCGCAATTAATTTTAATACCCATATGAAAATCTAAACCAACTGGGAATTTTTTGAGATATTATTATGTGTGATAGGATATATTAAATTTTAAGTAAAAAAAACTAATGTGGCAATCTATTGGATGATGTAAAATATGAGTTTTACACTCATCCTTACCAAATTTGGACTCTATTATAAAAGTTGGATCCTTACAAGTGGAAACACAAAATTGTGACATGTGTCCCTTTGTGAAAACCTTTAACAAGACATGTGTCATTTTTTAGAGTGATGTTAACGAGAAATTATTAGGTCCACTGAGAGAATTGTTGAGGTAGTCCTCCTAATCCTTCTAACCAATAAAAAGCTACTACTTATGCAAATGTGATATCACCTAGTGGTTTTTTATTTTTAATTCTTCTACTGATTAGAAATCTAACTCGCACATTTTTATAAGTGTTATTCTTTCATTGGTTGGGAGGACCACTTAGCAATCCTCCTGATGAACCTAATAATTTCTCAATGTTAACATACAATGCCATATAGCAAATAATGATTTATCCACATCATAATGTCACCTTAAATACTCCTAATTAAATTACAGTTATATATATTTGGCATTTGAAAAGCTCATTAATTAAATATTTGTATTTAATTCAAGAGTAAATGGGTTTCCTTAAATTAAACCAATCATTTAATTTCTTTAATTAAAAAAATACTAAATATGTTAAGTTTTATGCTTCTCCCCATAAACCTATAAAAAAAAATGGCGAAACTATAATATTGGTCCCTGAAGTTCACCTTGTGTGCGTAATTAGTCCCTCAAGTTTGAAGCGAGCAAAATTGGTCCTTCAAGTTTTAAAACTGAGTTGTATTAGTCCTTTTACTAACTACCGTTAGTGGTGTTACTTACGTGGCTAACGGAACAATGACTTGACATTTTTTTTAATGATGTAGCATTTTTTAATTAAAAAAATTACAAATTGTTTGGTACTGATTGGGTCTTAGTATTATGTTGGTGCCAACTTGTTAAACCTTACAAGTAAGTTAAAGATTAAAAAATAAATAAATAAATAAATTGCTTGCAAAGCTGCTCACATTTTTCATACAAGTTTTGAAAAATATTGGTCGACATTTACGGGGGCTTCAGCCTTCAGCGAGTGTCCCATCCTTGTGGCTTTTAAAACATATTTACGGCTTTAGTTTTTTTTAAAAATGTTTATTGAAATCCAATTTATGTGGCGTCTGTGTCTTCCTTTTACTTGATTTGATTTCCTTAATAATTTTTTCTTGTTGATGTATATGGAATGGCCCCTCTTCATGAACTGCGGTAATTAATCTGACATTTTAAACAAATTTTCAATGTCTAGGAAGTGAAGAGGATGGAAGTAAACTACCTGCAGTATCATCCAATCCAGATGGCCGACTGTGTTGCTCAACAGCTTATATGTTTGAAGTACTCCAACCAAGATGAGGATTCAATTCGACAAGCATTGCAGGATCTAAAAGAGCAATATGTTGACGGAAGGATCTAGAGTTTGGTGTAAAGCACAATTTTGTATTTTGGTACCTACTTGGTACTGAAAGAACAATGTAATAGGTTTGCTATCCGGATCGGAGATGTATCGCCAAACTTTTGTAGAATAATCATTACGTCTGTGTTAACAGAAAGCCAGAATGTGCAGGTTCAAGTTTTAATTAAAAAAATTTGTAATTTTTTCGATGATGCGGCTAGGGTTTGGGTTTCTCCACTCTCCCCCCTTCTCTCTCTTGTTTGGTACTAGGTTGTGAATCAAATTGTTTATTACATTTTTTTTATTTTTTATGGGGAGATTATTTCTTACGTGTAAATTTATTTTGTAATTTTTTAATTAAAAAAATGTCAAGTCATTGTTCCGTTAGCCACGTAAGTAATACCACTAACAGTAGTTAATAAAAAGACTAATATAACTCAATTTTAAAACTTAAGGGACCAATTGTGCTCGCTTCAAACTTGAGGGATCAATTGCACACACAGAGTAAACTTGAGGGACCAACATTGTAGTTTCGCCAAAAAAAATTATACCAAAAGTAGATGTTTTTTTTATTTAACTTCTTTTCATTACATGGTTTTTTTTTTTTTTGGAGAATTCATTACGTGGTTTTTAAACTACACATATATAACAAGAAATTAAAAGATTAGTTCAAGTTACACCTACATTTACAAGAGTTAGACCTATTTAAGGCCATTGATTTCAATTAGATCTAAGAGTAAAAAACACTCATAATAGTAATTAATGTTCTCTAGAAATTAATAAATTAGGCATTTACTCTTATTAATTATCAAAGGAAAAAAAAAACACAGCATTAACTCTCTAGAGTCTAGTCTCCTCACGTTATCATCTTCTTCCTCTCATCCTCTCTCACATCATTTAAGCTGATAATTCTTCAGAAGATTGTGTATTTGAGAAAGGGTAATTAGGAAATATTAAGACCAAGACAATGTTGAGTCAGATTTTTTTATAAAAAAAAGGTACTGGATTCTTTTTTATACACGAATAGAAAGGCCCTGCCCATAGGAACATCTTAAAAATGGAGTGACCAATTCATACCCCTTTTTGGTAATGTTGTTCTAATAATGTTGTTTGTATTTTTTGAAAATACATGTAGGTGAAAAAGTGTGTAAAAATACATGTAATATTATTTAAAAACTGAAAATATATGTTTAAACACATGTACCAAACGGGCCTAAGTATTTATTAGAAAAGATGTGGAAGCTTTTTAAAAATATTTAAGGTTCAAATTTTTAAAAAGATGTGAAACATTATAAATCTTTCACAATCAAATACGTAAGAATCAGACAAAGGAATTTCCTTTTCACAGATGGCTGGGCTCTGCCCCAATCTTTTTACTCAGTATACGTTTTGTTTCTTTTAGTTATTAATACAAATTCTTTCTTTTATCTCCAAAAAAATAAAGGAATAGTACTTCTACACAATTGCGGCATAATGAGTTATGTGTCAACAAAAAAAAGGTAATATGTGTTCAAAGGTCTACATGATCATATGCATTGCACATGTTGCTTTCTTTATGCTGCTATATAACTTGTTATAAAGCAATTGCTGCATAGTATGCAGCACAACAGCAAAACATTTCCCATAAATTAATTAGGAAGAGAGAGAAAGTAGAAAAATTAATTTGGTTAGTTGGTGTGACAAATAGTAAATGTTTAATGATAATATGAATAATTGACCTTTTTTAACCGTTAAATCTCATAAATATCTACGGTCTAAAAAAAGTATAACTCTTGTGAAATTACACCAGATGTAACTTGAACTCACTAATATATACTTGACATTTTCTTAACCTTTAACTATTGAGATTCTACCACCACGCACCCTTAGTGCGGTGGTCATTCCACAAATATAAGTGCTTGTGGGATGTGGGAGGTAAGAGCCGGGTACAAGTTTCCAGGGGAGAGCTTTACACACATATATACTTAGATTAAGTTAGAGTAAAAATTCTATCGTGTATCAACAAAAAAAAGTTTTGAGATTCTTTTATCAAGGGTGTGGATGACTTTTAGGATTCCCCACCAACCACAATTATTACTTAAATATTTATTTTTAATTCAAGAGTAATTGGGTTTCCTTAAATTAATTCAATTATTTAACTTTCAAGCCTTGAGGTGTGGCTAAAAAATAATTGCTTGAGTGAAGTAAGGTATAAAGGAACCATTCCTTGGTGTTTTCTATTCCTATTTGCTGTTTGGAATCTGTGGAAAAATAGAAATAGAGTTGTGTTTGAGAACTCTATTCCAAGTCCCACACTGGATAAGGTGTCCCTTAGCCAAGCTAAAGAGTATTACTATTGTGTAAGTAAGACTAAACAGATTGCTGCCAGAGCTGTCATCCCTGTCAAATGGTCTAAGCCTCTACCAGGTTGGTATAAACTAAACACTGATGGGGCCTCACTTGGGAACCCAAGTAAGGCGAGTGGTGGAGGCTTAATCAGGAACAGCAAAGGGGGATGGATTAAAGGGTATTCGAGGTCAATCGGGTACACTACAAGTGTAATGGCTGAATTATGGGCTTTGAGAGATGGATTAACTCTTGCCAATCAACTGGGAATTAGTTATTTGGAAGTTGAACTTGATGCCAAGGCTATTGTGGAGATGCTAAATAAGGCTGACAACTCTAACAAATTATTTTCTCCTTTTCTTCTTGACTGCAGATTGCTCATGGCAAGATTCACACAGGTTCGGGTAGCACATGTTTTTAGAGAGGCAAACAGGTGTGCTGATTTTTTAGCTAAGAATGGATGTTGTATGAGGGAGGATTTTGTTTTCTTTGATGTTTCCCCCTCGGATGAACTAGATAGATTACTTGTATTTGATAGTAATGGTCTGTATTGTTATAGGCAGGTAGCCAATACTTCGGCCTCTGTGGCCAACTTGTAACTCTTTCTTTTGTTGAATATCATGCCTGTTAACCAAAAAAAAAAAAAAAAAATTTATTTAACTTTCTTTAGTTAAAAAAATGACACTAAACATGTTAAGTTTTATGTTTCTCCCCCATAAACCTATAAAAAAATAATGCCAAATGTGGGGATTTTTTTTATTTAACTTTTTTTCATTAAATGGTTTTAAAGTTTAAACTATACATATATAACAAGAAATTAATGTATATAAAACATTTTCTAGATGGTTTTTAAACTATACATATAAAACAAGAAATTAATGTATATAAGACATTTTCCTAATATTTAGCTTTTGAGATTTTTCAAAAATGAGCATTTTCTTATCCTTTAACTATTGAGATTCTATCACATTTCTGTCAAAAAAAAAAAAAACTATTAAGATTCTTTTATCAAGGTTGGGTGCCTTTTAGGAGTCCCCACCACCCACAATTATTAGATTAGCATTTTTTTTAAACAATTTTTATATAAATAAATATACCAATTTTGAAGTATAAAGCCAAATGGTATTCTTGCAGTTGAAGATCAACACCTTTTTCATATCCTCAATTTCTCTAGCAGTCAAATGTTATGTGAGGTTGCCATGAGAACCAAAAATGATGGAAGCTATACGATTTCTATTTGTGTCAAGGAGGAGAGCACTTTTTTTTTCTTTTTTTTTTCTTTTTTTTCTTTTTTTTTTGTGAGGGAAAGGAGGAGAGCAAGTTGATAAAACTATACGACGATGAGTTTGAGGAACTAAATTAAAAGGAAGGACATTGTACATTTTGTGAGTTTTATTTAGTTCTTTTAATTTTTGGTATACTCTCTTTATCTATCTTAGGGAAGAAATGAGATTAAGTATATTTATGATTGAAATATTAACATTTGCAAGCAAGTTTAAGTTTAAACAATATCACAACATAGAAATGATTTGAGGAAATATCTTTATTCGTAAGTCGTAACCATTGAACGTGTAAATGCAAATATAGTCATTTTTAACCATTGAACGTGTAAATGCAAATATTGCCTTTTTTTTTTTTTTTTTTTTTTATAGAAGATGCAGATATATAACTTTGATGTTAATAACTTTGTAAATGTGCATGAACTGCTTAAGTAGTCTTTTTCTATTATTAATTTTGTAAAGTATGTAGTTTCACCAAAATTTAAATATGGACGTACACGAGCTTTGACATCTATGTCTATTTATTTCAGCCTAAGATATAAATTTTAAATGATTTATAAACACACATAATTTTAACGTTTTTAAGTGGAGTGTATGTTACTATATTGTAAAGTGTAACTTTATTTGTTTTTACAAGATTTTGTCTTTTTCCTTCTCAAAAAAAAAAAGGTTTTGTCTTTTTTTTTTTTTTTTTTTTTTGAGAAACTTATAAGATTTTGTCTACTGTTAAATAAAAAAATAAAAAAAATTTATCTTTGTAAAAAGTAAATAAAAATTATTTTTATTAAACTATACCATACATCGCATAATCAATGGCTTATAATTTATTAAATGGGAATCCAGTGGTCATAAAGAATCATACATGTAATACACGCAACTAGCCAATCAGTTTTATGACAAGAAAACCAAAATTTTAGAATCTTGAAGATTTAGGTTATGTTTGGTAACAATTTTTGTTTTCTATTTTCAAAAACTTGTTTTTGGGAATATAAAGAAAAAACAATTTTCTTGTATTTTTGAAATCAAAATCATGTTTGGTTAGTTGAAATTAAAAAGATAGTTTTTTGAAAAAGAAAATAGAAAATACTAAAATATGTTGTAACTAGGATTTGAAATTTAATGTTAACTCATTAAATAAGACAGATTCATTAAATTAAATGCATGTTTTTATTGACTTTTGAAAATTAAAAACTGAAAACAGCCTTTTCCATGTTTTCAATTTTCTTCACAAATTGAATTTTGAAAACAGTTTTTGTTTTCTGCCAATTTTGAGTTGCCAAACAAGTTTTTCAGTCTCAAAAATAGAAAATTGTTTTTGAAAACAGAAAATAAGGAGAAAAAACAGTTACCAAACATACTCTTAGTGTGCATTTGTTTAGCAACGCATCTGCGTTGAAGACGTGTCTGCGTTTCTTGGCTGGTCCCATGATACTGTTCATGAACCAGCCAAAGCACAAAACGCGTGAACAGTAATAAATAAACAGTATTTTACCTTTTACAAAATATTTTGCTGCAGTATTTTCAACAAAATATTTTGCTACAGTATTTTCAACAATAAGTTTTCAGTTTTCAGCAAATAAGCGATATCCAAACAGAGATACCCTCATGCCCCATAAACAGAGAAACACAGAAACAAAATCATGTTCTGTTGTTCATGTTAAATAACAAAAACAAACACAAAAACACAATTGGCTCCACAGTTCTGACAGCAACCAAACTATACTAAAGGGGGGAAAATCTCCATTGAAACATACAGTCCCCAAAACATATATTTTTTTATATCAGTGAGTAGGATTGTAAACCAGAAAATATTTGCTAACTACTCAAGCTTAATCTCCGACAAACTGAACTGAATCTCTAGCTAACTGTTAAACTGACTGAAACTAATTATCTTCACTAATCAATAATTACAACGACCAGTCATAGACTCATAGGCCAATATACTCTGAATAACGACACATCGTTTCTCTTTAGAAACCAAGACTAAACCTTCAAATAGAAAAAGACAACTCAGCAGACAATATCCACTCCAAAGCAGCATAGCAGCATGTCATTGAGTGGCAGAGTTTATACTCACTGAGCTTTGGTTTTAGTTGAAGGAACAACCTGTAGCTTATCCTCAACCTTAGCTTCATGTTCAGAACTAGTCTCCGTCTTCACACTCAGTAAATTGGAAGAATGACCAAGAGAAAAGCAAAGTCAAGTGGCTTTTATACACAACACACGTGGCTCATGTGCACGTACTGCTTTTCTTTTTGTATTTGCCAACGGTATGTGATGTGAGGGTGGAGTACTGTGGAGGGAGGATTTAAATGGGAGTGGGCTGAGAGTCTGGGATCCATTGATTAAGCCACCCCCAACCCCCTTTGATCTTAGCAATACTTTCAGTGCTCCAAAAGTTTCATCTTGTCTAGACAGTTTTGCATGTGCTGAATAGCATCGATGGCGAGACAAGCCCCAACTACAAGTTTGTACTGCTCAAATTTTAGCTCATCATACTTCAAGGCTACATTTCTACAAGCCTTTATACTCCCTAGTAAAAAGAAAAAAAATGGTATTATATTCCATTTTGATAGATGAAAAAATCTGATAAATTTTCAGAAAAAAGTTCCGTATGGCAGTACATAAAATTAGATTTGCATCTTTGATATGCTAATCATGAAGAAATATAAGTTACTTAAGTAATTCAAACTATGATAAACACACACACACACATATATAAGCATTATCAGCAAGGCAATAGAGTATCCATCTCTCTGTTATTTGAATTACCACTTAGGTCCAATAAGTTAAATAGCACAGGGCAATTTCCAATACTCCTAACCATGGTGATGGCAGACCAAACCTTTTGGTACTCTTCCCTTGAAGCTCTAATGATGCAAAGCTTTGTGATGGGATTCACATACTTTACTACACATAAACAACAAGTTCAATGATTATTGAAGACATGAGACTGTATTGAAAGTAAAATGCAAGTGTGCATAAACAAGAGAAAAGGCAAACTAATAACTGGCAATATGGTACTTACCTTGGAAGGATCCAAGTGATGAAGCAAGACCACACTCTCCAAAGTTTACAAGAATGCTGTCTTTGATCCCTTTTGAGACATTAAATTGGGTAATAATGATGGGATCATGCCCAGCAAGATCTCTATTAGGATCCAAGAAAACTTCCACAATCATGTACCTATTTTTAAATCCCACCATAATTCTCTACCGGGCATAACAATTGTAACATAACACAATTCAGCATGGAGAAGATGAATTCTTTTTCTTTCTTTCTTTCTTTCTTTTTAAGATGAAAAAAACAAATAACCTTGTACAGACATGATGGGGAATGACTAAATTGATCGTCAATGCAAAAATTGATAAAAGGAATAAATTAAAAGGAAATTTTAGAAGACAAATAAACATAACCACGATTTGGAAGTTCCACTGGTTTGGAACTTCAACAAAATAGTTATATAAGAAATGATACAGAACTTTAGCATAAGGCCTCTACAGAACTATCAAACAAACAAGAAACCATATAAAAGAATTTGAAGGTTTAGTTCTACTCAAAAATCAACTGTAGCACTAAACAATCAACAGGTCAGCGAATTACTCAAAACACAAATGGAAGTAAAAACAAACAGCTTGAAACTCATAACTACACCTAGATATGTAATCCAAAAAAAAAAATAAACAAATAAACCCAAGGTGATCAAGTTAATCGATTCTACGGTTTCACCCGAAAACTGACAGAATCTGGTCCTAAACCATCAACTGAAGCTAAGGGTCCATTTGGTTAAGCATTTTGGAAGCCTAAAAGTGCGTTTTTAAAACCCAAAACTCTGATTTCACAACAGCAACTTCTCATAGTTTTTTTACAAAAGCTCATTTTAAACCCAAAACACCGTTTTGCACCAGCTTATACAAACGCACCCCAAATTCAAGCTTTGGGTAAAACTGATTAGTGATTAGAGATCCCAAAAATTAGATCTGAATTCCAATATATCTCATACCAACAAATATGCTTAAAAAAATTTCATTCTAAACAAACCTATACTTCAAAAAAAGCTAATCAAACGCAATAACTCAGTTAAATAGTTACTAATATTTTCTTATCAAAATTGAAACAGTACAAAATTCATTCAAAAATCACTCAAACACAGGCTCCAATAACAATCACAATCAAATTCACACAAAAGAAAAATAGCATCCACCGCTACGAAAAAACTTACCTTTTTGGGTTTTAAGAAATCGCTGCAAAATTTTCTCAGTAACCTAACAAAGAACTTTAAAAAAAAAAAAAAAATGCTTATCAAAATTAAAACTGTACAAAAATTTATTCAAATATTACCCGAACACAGTAGTGGCTCCAATCAAATTCACACAAAAGAAAAATAACATCCACCACTACGAAAAACCTTACCTTTATGGGTTTCAAGAAATCGCAGCAAATTTTCTCGGTAACCAAACAAAGATCTTCAAAAAAAGATTAAAGAAAAAAACTCACCGAATCGAGATTTGGATCCAGTTGCAACGACAAACCCTAATTCCGCACAATTAGGTGAAACGAAACGACACGTCGTTTTGAAAACCCAGTAAATTTTGGGTTGTCTCATATTGAGATGGTGGACCCGAATCTGAGGCCCAAATCTGACGTAAATTTTGGTCCATATTTTTATTCCATAAAACGAGGAAGAATTTAAAAATTATAAAAAAGAAAAAAAAGAGAAAAGTAAACGTGGCCAGTAGCTTAGCGAGGAATACGGGGGGTAGTCAGACGTGTCAAGTGTTTTTTTTTTTTGAGAAACGTGTCAAGTGTTGATTGGGTAATAAAAGTCTACGGTCTCATCAACAAGTAAAGAGCGCGTTTGAACCGTTAAAAAAGGTATAAAGATAAAGAGACAGAGAGAGAGAGAACCGTTGGGAGGACACGTGATGAAAATTTAGATTAATTTAAAGTCCGTCACAGTCGTTGCACTTGCCTCTACATATTTTGTCCTTTTTTTTTTTTTGGTTTTATTTTCAATTTCTGTTAATATGATAACCTTTCATGATTTTTTTTTTTCCTAAAATGTTGCCAAATACATAAATTACATTGTTGTTGATAGGAAAACTATATTATGAAGCTTTAGAGCATCTCATCAAGGATTTCAAAAAATTTAACATTTAGCATCTCAAAAATCTACTTTATTTATTTTAACAACTTATTTTAATATAACCAACATCAAAGATTTTATATTTTTTACCGCTTCATTAATTAAAGATGGTAAGAGAGAGAAGAAAAGATAGTGAGAGAGAGTTTGGTGAGAAGAAAAGAGGAATAGCGAGAGAAAGAAAATATTTTTTTAATTAAAATAGTATTAAAATATTATTATATTTATAAGATTTGAGCTACAGTGGACTGTCATAGATAGCAGTCCACTGTAGCTCAGATGCTAAAAATTTTAATGTGAATGCTCTCAAATTACTAATGAAAATTCTTCTAGAAAAATAATTATTTAAGAAGTGATATTGTTTTACAAATTTTACAAATGAAAATAGAACCAAAAATATAAAAAAAAATGTTAAAGTTAAATTTTTTTTACAAATTAGTAATGTGGAGAGTGATATCAATGGTAAGTTTAAATAAAGATTCGTAAAAATTTACCATAATCATTATTTATAAAAAAAAAATTATGAAATAATTTGTGAAGGGTAGCCTTACTCAAATATAAATGGGCCAAAAAATAAAGAATAAAGATTAAAAAAATATCTCTAAGATATTTCTACCTCAAATATTATTTATATATTAATAGAAAATTGAAAACTTTAGACTAGGGACCAAAGTGTCCCTTTCTTTTTTTTTAGTCTTATTTCTATAATAAAGATAGAAAGAGAAATGTCACGTACATTGCAATTTCATGTGAATTTCATTTGCATTCTCCCCTAAAGTCATCTCTCTAACTCTCTCTAGCTCTCTTTTTCTGTGTGTCTCTCTCACATAGACACTGTGTCTTATCTATGTTTTAAAGTCTGTTTTTTTTTTCTTTATTACTTGGACGTCAACCCCAACCCAAAACCCAACCACCATAGGAATAGTCTCCTTTTAATATCTATAAATACCCACTCCACCCCACTCCCATTGTTCTCACATTTTTCCCCTTCTTGTCTAGCTACCCTTCTTCACCTTATAGCCACTGTTTAGAGAGAGAGAGAGAGAGAGAGAGAGGTAGTGCGTGTTATAGGCTTTAGTGTTTGTTTGGTTTGTTTGTTTTTTTTTTTTCTTATATACAGGTTCGGTGGAGACTCGCCTGCTTCACTGTTGGAACGGCAACAAAGTATGTATCTTTATACATAATTCTATGTCTATGTCTATGTCTTGGCTATTATTTTGATTTTTTTGTTTATGGGGTTGTTTTTTTGTTTGTTTTTGAAATAAAAGTCCTAGCTTTTAACATATAGCCGACAACCCATGTATCATTTTCAGTTTTTTTAATCATTATGTGTTGGTTCTTTCAATTTTTCTGAGATTTTATGTTTTTGAGAGGTAGTTTCAGTTGGTGGTAGTACAGATCTGTTGATGAAATTACTGTTACTTGATGAAAAAATGTAATTTGGAAGAAAAGGGTCCAATTTATTCATGTAGTTCTTTTTTTGAGGGCAAAACAGGAAATTTCTTTTGAAAGATCAGCTTCTTTGAGTTGTACTGTGTTAATGCCACTCAAAATTTTCCATTTTTATACAACCCATGTGCTGTTTTTCCTTGTATATACCTTTATGTAAAATTAAATGTCCTCTAGGCATAGTTTGTTTCCAAAGAGAACAGAAAAAGAAAAAGGATGAGTGGGGAAATATTTTTATTGTTAATTGTTAAGTAGCTATCTGGTTTTCAAGTGGATATTATTTTATAATATAAGGAGGATCTAGAATCTTAGACATTTAAGTTTATTTTATGTTTTGTCATGATTTGAATAAGAGTGTAAGATCCTGTTAGATAGATTTTAGTGCTCACAGATATTTATCCGGAATAATTATAGAGGAATTCGTTTAAGAATGCCAAGAGCTAGTCATTACCATAAAGTCATCTCATTAGAGCGATGAAATTGACGAATTTTCTATGTTGTGTTGGGCTCTGCAGAGCGTTTGGGACTGGAGTTTGGAATCTATAAAGTTTGAAACTTAAGAAGTCTGATTTTTGCAATGGAGGTGTGTGGCAAATCCATGGTGGTAGCAGGGCCTGCAAACGTTATTTTTCTGTCAACTATACTAGGCCGAGATGGGCCGACTGCTGTTCACAAATGCGACTGGAAATGTGAAAATGAGCGTGTTTGTGGAAATATGTACCGCTGCAAACTAACAGGACTGACTCACATATGTGACAAAAACTGTAACCAGAGAATTCTATATGATAACCATAGCTCCCTTTGCAGAGCTAGCGGGCAAATTTTCCCCCTTACACCAGTGGAGGAACAGGCTGTGAGAGGCATCCGGAGGAAGCTTGAGCCAGAGAATTCCCCTACTGATGGCTATGCCTGTAAGCGCAGACGGGATGCACAGTTTCATCCTTCTCCTTTTGAGAGGTCCTTCTCAGCTGTCAGTCCAATCTGCAGCCAAGTTGGAGATGGCATGGATATGAGCTAGATCTATGATATAACTGAAAAGACAAGTATCAATTTTCTTAATCATGTTCCTTTAACTTTTTCCCTTCTTTTTCCCTGGAACGATTATGGAGAATAATAGAACTTAATTCGCGTAACTAAATGGTGGACCAGATGTGTCCTTCCTGTATGTAGGAACACTATATATTTCTAATCTCATTTACTGCAATTTAGCTCTTCCTTAAACAGGCTCTGTTACTTGTTTATGAAACTTGAATTGAATTCTGTTTCTTTCTCAGCCGGTCTGAGATTTGAACTATGATAGTTACAGGGTACTTTTAGGTGACTTGAACCATGATATTGATTCGACTTTACTGTGTTGATTGTAGTGGTGTACTTAATTTTGATATTTTCCCTCCCTTTCTGTGATCATTTTGGTGAATGTGCAAATTGTATTGTATAAAGGCAATTTATGTGGTCATATCATTTGTATTGTATTCACCTATATATGGTGACCCTTGATGGTTAATCGGTTTTTTTATACTGCTGAGCTGTACATCACAGGTTTTTCCAGATTCTTCATATTAATGACATTTTGTGATTGTTGTCTGACATAATCTTAACTTGGTTATATGGCAGGTTTAAAAGGAATGATCCGGCTTTACTCCTGTATATTATTTTAATCTTTTTATTACTTTTTGCCTTTCCTCAGTTTGAGCTGACATGAATTTCTGAAGTAATTTTTAGTTTTGCAGGTTTCAAGTCCACTATACATAAGAGTTTGAAAATGCTTGTTGTTTTTATGAATCAATTTTATCTGTTTTACAATTTCTCCAACTGATAATAAGAATTTCTGATATATGATTTTATTTCTTTCCTATGTAGGTGTCCTTTTCATGGAGATATAGCTCTTTTCTTGGTGGAGACGGGGATGCATTGGATGATGCTGGTGAACTGAAGAACGGTATCCTTCCTGTTCATTTCAAACATGTGGGTTGTTCGAGGGACTATATAATAGAAACATAGGTCAGCCTGCTGAATTTAATCTAAAATAATATTGCTAATGGCGTGTAGCAATATGGAAGGATTCCCAGTGATTAACAATTCCCTTAGTCATGCTCTTTGTACATCCTTGTTAGGGAAGAAAAATCAGAAGACCTTATGCTCAGCTATCCATAGACTTGTTTTTTTGTGATATAATCCTTTTTGATGGTTAGTTTTCTCCTGGGTTGCTGACTATTGTAAGCCATACTTAGTGGTAACTTTGACAAGCTACAGCCTTTGTTGTATCTTTTCTTTGGATTATGTGGGATCAAGGACGTATTTTGTCATTACCTTACCCATCTATGGTCACCAGTATGACCATGGCTCCAACAAATCAGGTTTGAACTAGCCCAAGTATATTCTCTGATAATTGTTGAGGTGTACATCCTGTCCTATCTTTCATCCTCCTGGTTAGCCACAACCTCTAGTATGGCAGATCAGAAGGCTATTGTGATAGGGAGTCCTCTGCACAGGAACTATATGATTTGTTGATCAAATTGCTGGTATGGATAAATTTTGTGGCTGGCTTTTCTTGAAGTTTTATTGGGAGTTGGCTGGCAAAGGGAGGTCTTTATAGCTGATAAGCTGAAGAGCAAACAATTGTTAATGGAAGCATTGGAACCTTGTGAACCAGGATGAAGGCAATTTCTAATTCCATCCAGTGGTTTCTACCATGCTATTTGGTCCCTAAGCTATTTCTGTTTAAGCCCTGTTGAATCTACAGCTACTTGCTTGTATCACAAGGCCTAAAATGGTGGAAAAGATCTTCCCTACTGGTTGTAAATTTTGGTGTTCAATTTTTGTAGGAAATAGCAGATCCTTACTTGGCCAAGATTGTTCTGTAAAAAATTGTGTTTTAGACAGTTTTGTTTGCTTAAAATCAGTTTTGTTAATTTCTATTGATGCATTGAATTATTGGTCTACTTCTGTCTGTCCCCTGCTGCTTGTTCTTTTTATCATGGATAGGTTAATTGATTCAGATGGTACTGTCTTCATAAGACCATTTATCAAAGTAGTTAAAAATATTGAGAAAGTGCTTGTTAAATTCCATGGAGAGTGGATCTGATAACTCCCCCTACTGGGAACAGTAGATCCAATTGCAAGGATAAAGTGGTCACGTGACTCAGGTGATATGCACTTGACACAGTTTCTCACAGCAAAAAGATCTTTAAAGAGGGTGGTTACATGCTAACGTCTACATGTGACCCTGTCTTTCCACTTATTGTTTATAACCTAGCACTATCATGTATAGTGAAACTAGATTGGATACTATCATAGTGAAACTTGATTGGATACTTTCCTCCAATCTTAGGAGTTATTAAGAGGATAGAAAGTGATTTACCTTACTTTTTAAAGCAAATTCTTCTTTTGGGTCTGCAAAATAATATTGTTTCTTTGAAAAGATTAAATTAGAATGTGATTGTCTGGTTAAATAATGTATTTCTCCAACATGAAGAATCAGAGGTCACTTTTTTCAGGTGCATTCTATCCATAATATTGCATTTTTCGAATCTGAACCGCGCAATTGATTCGTCCAAAGGAAACCTATGAGATTCTCTGATCAGAGAGATCTCATTTGGCCTTCATCGTGTATAATGTGTCCCCATGCAATTGCTAAAGAAAGGAATTGCTTCTTAATGAGGCCATCCAATATAAAAGCAATTCTAAACCCAAAAAGATCATCTTGCGGCTGAGAATTTCATCAAAGCAACGTAACCCTTTGGTTTTGTATTGTCATTACACACGATTTATCCCCTCCTCACAGATTCTTTTTAAGCTACAAATATCCTTCTCCATAGCTCTTTCCTCCTTCCCTCCCATTCACCTGAAGAAAGTACAACTTAAAGAACAAACCAGAATCCTCAACAATGCCAATGATGACATCCTGGGTGTTCCCTACTTTCTTTCTTGTCATTTCTTTCTTTTTCTCTTGCTCATCTTGCACATTCACAATAACAAACAACTGCCCCTACACCATATGGCCCGGAACCCTTGCGGGTGCTGGGACACCTCAACTACCATTAACTGGATTCCGGTTAGACTCAGGCCAAAGTGTCAGCATTCCAACTATTCCAGGATGGTCAGGACGACTATGGGCAAGGACCGGGTGCACATTTGACGAGTCAGGAGCTGGAACATGTCAAACAGGGGACTGTGGAGGAAGGCTGGAATGTGATGGCATGGGTGCCACTCCACCTGCATCCCTCTTTGAGATAACCCTCGGAACAGGCACTGGGTTAGATTTTTATGATGTCAGCCTTGTAGATGGCTACAATATACCGCTTATTGCCGCACCAAGGGGGGCGTCTGGAGCATGCAATGCCACAGGCTGCGCTGCAAATATCAACATGGGTAAGCTTTTAAATTACTTTTGCAGTTTGCAAGTAGGAAATTAGATTACAAGATGATTAAATGCAACCATGAAATGAAACAGGTTGCCCAAAGGAGCTTCAAGTAGTTGGTGGAGAAGAGGAAGGAGGGGTGGTTGCATGTAGGAGTGCATGTGGGGCATTTGGATTGGACCAGTACTGCTGCAGTGGTGAGTTTGCGAACCCAACGACATGCCAACCCTCCTCTTATTCAACCATCTTTAAGAGCGCTTGTCCAAGGGCTTATAGCTATGCTTTTGATGATGGCACAAGCACTTTTACATGCAAGGCTAATGAATATGCCGTTGTTTTCTGCCCTAGCGTTAATGGGTAGTGTTTCTCCCCTCAATTCTGTCAAATTCAACTGCTAAATATCATTTTTTCTATCACAGCAGCAGATATACATGAAGTGCACATGCTGCCACTCCTACCTTAGAACCTGAAATTTGAGAATAATTTGTGACGCAGGGTGAAAAAATCTGATGATCCCATAGTTCCAATTGAAGAGCCGAGCAACGGGGAGATAGTGAGCAAAGTTTCTTCCTCGAACATCCGCCTACCCCTTCCAATGCCAATCCTTCTATTCATCTTAAACTTATTCTTCTGAGTATACTATGACTACTTCACAGCATTTGACAGCATGCCTCGATCGTAAAAGAGAACCTTAATTGTGCCTTTGAAAGAAAATATTGGCTGAATCAAGTACAATGGATTGCAAGACAGCATAAATGAGAAAGCAATTAAACTAGATGATTTCTTTTGTAGAGGAATTGACAGTGCATTCTGCTGAGTGTACCAAGTGCATGGTAGCAATACATGATTCTGTGACCTGTTGTCAAAATGTGCTTAACCATTTATTTTAATTGTATTGTGTTCGGAAATTAGACAACATAAGATAAGGATAGATTCAAGTTAAATTCAAATAAAGTTCTTAAGTTGAATTCAAATAATATCATTTAGCTGATTAGGAGATTAGGATTGAATTTCATTTCAAGTTGTATTGAAATTTAAATAGGACTTGGTTCCTATTTGTTAGAATTAGATTGTGATGAGGTTATCTCATCCTTGGCTATATATGTACATGGAAGGCATTAATGAGAATTAAGCAGAAAATTAACCAAAAATGTCTATTTCCTCTTTCAAGTTCAAGAGATTGATGATTCTCAAAAAATAAAAAGTTCAAGAGATTGATCATCTCAAATTGACCACACTCAATTTATATTTTATTTTCTCAGTTCACAACAAATTGCCTCAATATTCATAATAATCTTGGAAGGAATGCAGCAGGCCAAAACTCATATTGCATGTCTTTCCAAATTGAAACAGTTTAAGATGTATCATTGAATATCCAATTAGTCAGACTCATAATGAGAAACACATCAATATAATGGTTTAAGAAAGAAACTGCGGTACCCTAAAAAAAAAAAAGAGGGAAAATTATACATTTTCTATAAGTTTGATGAAGCAACTTTCTGGCTAACTAAATTGTAGCAATCAAAAGCAGAGTAATCTATTTTGAATATAGTAAGTAATTCATCAACTCACCAGCAGAAACAGTCAAATTAAAGAAACAAATTACAACATATACTCCTTAAAACCTTAAATTTTATGAATTTAAGCACCAATGACCACCATTTGACTATAATCTGTCACTGAAATTAATACAAGGCAATTCTACTCCTACTCCTGTCAACTATCAGAACTAATATCTGGTCATTAATGGTTTATATCTTATGACAAGTATGCAAAATACAAAACGTATTTGTCTCTCATTTCTTGGTCTTGCCTTTCTTTGAAACTTGATTTTTCTTTCTTACTCTTTTTGGAGCTTGGGGCTTTCCGCCTGCAGTTTTGCCTCTCTTCCGGACACCCCCCTGCATACAGATTTCCCTCAAATAAGCATAAATGCACCACCATGTAACTTTTTGTTTTTGATGGAAAAAAAAAGGTTGGGAACTTGTTAAAACAGAAGCAGTGTAATTTAATTAATTTGAGATGCTCTATAAAGGAAGAAGGTTGGGAACGTACCAATTTTTTCTCAGCTTTCCCTTTGATCTTTCCATTGGTTTGTCCTTCAATGTCCTGATCATTTTGATTAGAAGAAATGGCTTTAGGCATCTTATCACCCTCATCTTCTGAATCAAACAAGAAACCATCCAGCGTTCCTGTTCAAACAAAATGGTGGATGTGAAGGAAGAGCAATGTTTGGGATTTTTAAATATAAATATAAAAATAAATAGGAAAAGGAAAAGAAGAAAGTCAAATGATGAGACAAACACTGCATGGAAAATCTTGGAAATAGAACCCAACCTTCAACCATAGTTTCAGCTTCATATACATTAGACTGTGGGTTAAGCTGAATGAAGTCATTCATGATAGCCTCTATCTGATCAACAAATATACAATGTTGAGCCAATAAATCAGATAACACTTCCTACTATTCTGCTATATATTTCACTGTACTCTCTAATGCATACTACAATTAGGGAAATAGCACCAATAAGGAAGGGAAGAGATGAATGGCAAGACAAAAAAATCTCAGAAGTTTATCAACTACATATATACATCTTCCAAAGGAGATATCTTAAGCAAAAAATTAACCCACCTTTGCCTCTGACTGACCAAAGCTAACCTGAACAAGAAAAGATCTGTGTCATATCATAGCAATGTCACTTTTAAGGATAAAAATTGAAAAGTAGTTTATTATTTAAATCATAACAGAGATTTCTGGTTTCTACAAAACATTTATACTGGTAACTTTTGAGACCAAGATGTTCACTACAATATTTTTAACGAGATTGATGACTTACAACGCAAAATGTCCTGGAAGGAACTATTGTTGTTTGGTATATGGTTCCTGAAATAGTAGCCAAAATTAAACCAATCAGAAGCAGGCTGTTATGTATGGAACATGCAAAAAAATAGCTGTCACTTAGTCTAAACAAAAATAAGGTCTACAAAAAATATATATTTTTGATAAATAACCTACAAAAAATCTATATAGGAAAATAGAAGAGGTTAGGTCATGAGGGCATAAACATTGAGAAACATGTGGACAAACAATATAAGTGTAAAGTTGAAAAATAAATACTTATTCTTTGAAATTTGGTACAGATGATGTCTTTTGAGTTTTGACATTGTTCTTTTAATACTGAAAACACATTGCAGGAGAATTTTTTAATAGAAACTGAAAAAATGTCAATCTATATTATGGTTCTTTTATAAACAGAAAGAAATTATTATGTACACATATAGACGTAATATAGAAGAAGACCCATGGATCATCATCAACCTGAGAGAGACTGCACATTTCAATTTACCTTTTAAATCTAAATACAAGTCATGATTTCCTGATGGTGTATCTGAAACAATTATTCGTCCTACAGCACCCATATCACCACTCAAATCTATGGCATCCCCTTCACATTCAATAAGTGCCTGCACAAATGACAAATCTTAATAATTTTTTTTTTTTTTTTTTTTTTTTTTTTTTTTTTTGAGTGGGAATTGGGGTTTTTTAAATTGGGGTGGGGGTTGAGAAGGCAGCAGCACTACTTAATAATGAATATGCGTAGAAATATTTCGCCAAAAAATCCATAGACTCATAGAGCATGGAATATGTAGTGAATCCACCTAGGAATCAAAGAAGGCAAGCAGAAATGAACCAAGTAAGTTCTCAGAATACTATTGTCATCTCACCCTTGGACAGTTAAACCCTAGTGTATATTTCTCCACAGTATAAACCATAACGAAAAATTGACCTCAGAGCATACTTAGGAAATTGATTATAGTAGCATTATTCATTTTGAAACAGCAGGTTAATATCCCAACATCAAATGTCAAGAAAAGAATCAAGATAAGTTGTTATCCTACCTTCGTGCGCTGGACTTTGTCAGAGAGTACCAAAGGCAACCTTGAGGAGGAGGCCTGCAAGTTATAAATTGACAAGACATTTCATTAAGACATCGACTAGATAAGAAAGTATTACAGCAACTAATCATCTCTCTTACACGGGGTTCAATATGCGATGTTTCTTCCTCTGCGATTTCCACATTGCCACTCTTTCCTACACCATTAACAGATACTACATGCATCAAAACTCTACAGACAGTACATGCCTGTGTGTGTGTGTGTGTCTTCATAAGAGAGAGAGAGAATCACGTTTGCATTCATTATGAAAAGGTTTAATATTAACCACTACCCTTTTTTATAAGTTAAGTAAAGAATAAACGTATAAACTACCTTATTAGAGATTTTATTACTTTTTCTAGCAAAAACAATTCACACCTGTCACAAGCCCCAATTCATACCTTTTTTTTCAATGTTCTCATTTATTTTTTTTTCTTTAATTGCTGTGTGACCCTCTAATTTTAGCCGCTTTCTCGGAGATTTTTCTTTTGAAGCCTTCTTAGATGGAGACTCTCCATCAGTGCCAATAAAAGCATCATCATCACCCTTTGCTCCCCCTTGGAACTCAGAGGTTTTCTGGTCAGAAGATTCTCCATGATGAATTTGATCCTCATTTATAGGTCTATAGCCTTTTTCAGACTCAGAATCTGATGATAGTGTCAAAACTGAAGCATTTGGTTCCTGTTCAACATTAAGCTCTTGTCATCAGCAAAAGACAAAATGAAAGCAAGTTAGATTTATGCTTAAAATCAACCTAATCCCCATTAAGATATCACACCATTACAATTTCTGATCCACAAAGAGGTCTAGATATAACATTTTGCAAAATTTGGTAGATTAGCCCACTAAATTTTTGGGAGTTCTACCTATAGAGGAAAGTGGAACAGTGAATGGATTTTAACAGTGTGCAAGCAAGAACTAACTGCACATGAAGAAGTAAAAAAACCAATTTACACCATAAGTAGGCCTTTCCAAGCAATTGTTCCATTTCTATAGTAATAAAATCTAGTTTACCTTAAAGCACTAGTGCCCTCTTACTTTACAAACAACCCAGAGGCATCTAGTTCCCAAATATCTCCTTCAAATTAGTGAACTTGCAAGCTAATCAACATGAGATGGCAAAAAGAATGTGGTGTTATAATTAAATTGTGGTCAGCTCTATGGATCCTTGTCACTTAATGTCTTCTCATAATTATAATTGTTTAGTTAAGAGAGATTATATTTTTTTCTAATTTAATTTAACAGGGTTTTTTTTTTTTTTTTTTTTTTTTTTTGATAGGTGAAGAACTTAAAAAAATAATAATAAATAAACTCATCAAGTACACAGGGGTATACAAGAGAAGAGAGCTAAAAAAAAATAAAGACAAAACAAGAAGGAACAAAACAGTTATCTAGAACCCATGGAGTCCATGAAATCTAAGAACCCCTCAATCAAAGAAGTCATTGAGTACCACTCATATAAAGACTTACTTTAACAGGGAAACACTAGATAAGTTCTCTTACAAGCAATTAATAATTTGAATATATGCAAAATCTGTTTTACTTTTACATGTGTTAAAAAGTCCTTGGCGTGTCCAGGAGTGCTTAAGAAAACTTGACGATTAAGATAAAACAGAAATGCCTTCTCAACGCATGTACTATTAATTATTTACATTAATGTTACAATTCCTTTGGAAAACAACTAAACTTGGGCCATGCTCTATTTTTAAATTCATTTATTCAAGAAAACAAAAATGCAATTGGTTGTTTTCTTGAACCAGATAGGCCCCAAAACAAATTTAAATTTAAATGATAAGGATCAATCGCAGCCTATTAATGAGTGATGACCTTAGATCACTTATTAAGAGGAGGCTGACAATTATTATACATCAAAGGCAATTCACCAAATTAAAGTCGTGAAGCAATGACCGGGTAATGCTTCTTACATGAGGTTCTATGTTCTTCTCTAATGATTCTTCCTTGGCAACTTTTTTGTCACTCTCATCTCCTGTATCATCATCAGAAAACAAATGTTATGGATTTTCCAGGGAATACATTCAAAGTATCATAAATTAAAAGTATAAAACAGAGGCTTTTAAAGCTTTTGTCAAAAGACTTAAAACTAGAAATTCTTATTTTATTTGTATATTATCAGGGATTATGTGACTCATCTCTTTAAAGCCTCTCAATTTGGACCCAATATTCAGAGGAACATAAAATGGTTTTCCCAAACCCTAACATACCTCTTTTTCTCTTTTTGTTAGCTGTGTTCTTCTTTTGCCGAGGTGTTTGATCTTCTACTTTCAGTCTTCTTTTCGCAGACTTTGCTTTGGATGGCTTACTGGACGAAGAACCTGCACCACTTTCACCAAGAACGATACCTTGATTCATGTCTTTCTCTGGAATTTTAGATGATTTATGCGGAGTTGGCTCGTCAAGATCAAATATGTCCGCCCTTGAAGGGCTACCTTTTGGTGAAGGCTCATAATCTGATGAAGGGCTACCTTTTGGTGACGGCTCAGAATCTGACGACAATGTCAGTGTTGACTGAGTTGGCGCCTGTTCAACACAGCATGACTTTTACAGTTAGCACCAACATAGAGATGTAAAAAGGTAAAAGGGAACTTCAACAGCTGCACCATCAAGGGTTTCGAATGGAAAGTATCAAAGACAAACAATTCAATGATCTGACCTTAAGATTTAGCGAGCTCTAGGATGACCAACCACATGAATAGAATCCAATTACATACAAGGATAACAATGTGGTGCAGAGAAGTACAAGAAGGTTTTGATACATCATGTCCGAAACTGATAAGTAATTTTAGCTTCACACATTCTGCAGGAGCCACGACAGGTTTAGCTCTTACATCTATTTCATGCATTCTCTAAATATGACCTACAACCCCACCTACTAGCTCAGCATCTATCACAAAATTACCAAACCCGAAAGCACCTTGAACCACGAAAATTAGCAACCTTCACCGGCACTTCAATTGTATCAACAGGTATCAAATTGTTCCCTCGAAAAAAGAAACACAGAAAAGTTTCACATGCAATGTCAAACTCTCCACATTTCACTTCAAGCTCAGACCTAAACATCTCCAACAGAAATGTGTTTAGCTCTTACATCTATTTCCTGCATTCTCAGATCACGACCTACGACCCTACCTACCCGTATAGCATTTATCACAACATTGCCAAACACAAATTACACAATTATGTAAACCTCAACTTTAAATTACACAATAATTAATCATTATGATTCTCTAGTTACTCAAAGTAAGGACTAAATTGGTTATTTTTTCGATACCTGAAAAGTACGCAACCAATCCGGGGATTGCTCCCTTGAGTTGCTCATTCTAACCACAGCCGAAAATTCCAAGTCCTGATTCAATGTGGATCTACTTCCACCAAAACAATAATAAATAAAATTCAACATACAAAAAATAGTGTTTCTTGTTAATGTATCATAGAAAACTAATTGGTAAAAAAGTAAAAAAAATAAAATTCGTAAAATTAGCTACATACATAGTCAGGAAGCAGAAACACTAAGCCCTAACTTTCCTGAAAATTTTTAAATAAAAAGAAAAAGTTGGTATGGAATATAAGGGAGCTACTGAGAGCAAAAGTGGGTTTGTACGAAAATGAGAGGAATAGGATTAGGAATAGGAATAGGATGGTACCGGAAATAGCGTGGGCGATTGTGCGCGGGAATAAGAGAGCTCCGGCTGAGTTTATGAATGAGGGACTGGAGGGAGGGAAATGGGAATTGGATTACGCGGGATGAGTTTTTCTTCAGGGCGAGATCGTTTGTTTTCTTGGATTACACCATTCCCATCCATGGATGTGACTCATTACAATTCTTAAGGTGTTTGTTTGGAACGCATTGAACCCTTTCTTCTGCAATGACCAGATGTCCATTCTTAAGGTGTAGGTAACTTTCATTATGTTATTGTGAGATTTGGGCAAATGCCGAACAAGTCCAAGGCATTTTAAAACGGACCAATTTGATCTCTAATAAATAAGACAAAAATAATTAACAGGCCTAACAATGTTTACTGTTTTGGGATTAAATTGAGATTATGGGCAAAATTGGCAAGTTTTGAATGTCTTGGGCATGTTTGGTATTAATCAAAATCTTATCCTCATAAATTTTATCCATAAACTAAAAAGGAATGTATAATATCCACAAGGGGATATATCGCACAAAACAAACATTAACATTAAGAACAAGACCTAGCATGTGAGGCAACAGACCTAACCACTCTATTTCTAATTATATGCCCAAAATAAACTCTCATTAACAACAATTCGTTAGATGTCCATGCTAATTTAGGATGCTATGATTCTCTTAAGTTTGTGAGCTAAGTTTTATGGCACGACTTGTTTTTCTATCCAACTTAACTACCAAAATAGACGATATGGTGCAAAGTATTACTGAGCATTAGTTTAGGGGTTGATCTTGTATTCTTATAGTTCAAGGGTAAATGTAAACGAAGGTATAATTAAAGGAGATAGAATGTAATTTTCCTAACTATATATATTTTTTAAAATCATAATAAACTAAGTAAACCGAGAAAGTCTAAGCCATTTCAGAGCTCATTGTTGTCTTGCTTTGGATGCCCATCTTCACATCTTCCAAATTCCATCTTTAGGGATTTTTTTGGGCAGGAATAATTCCATCTTTCATAGACCTATCCTCCATCTTTTTGTTTTGATGTGTGTACGGTGTTTTGATGTATTTTTGTTTTTCCTATACTCTGTTGTGTGTTGTGTACTATAATTTATCTCACCATTCCTTAATAAAATTTATCATGACTTTTGAATGAAATTTATGGTACATCTTTGTGTTAGAAGTTAGAACCTTATCCCTCATATTGTGTGTTTGTTTATGAAAAAGAAAAAAAGTTGCATATAATAAAACTAGTAAGAACCAAACCATTATCTTACTCTTCATTGTTTTGAAACCCAATCCAGATCAAGCGGTTCGACCAGGTTAACGTCAATAATGAAAAATTTATAAATATAAAGACAATTTAAGTACAAGATATATTTTTAAAAAAAATTACATAACAAATCACAATTAAACCTCCGTTAAAACATTGAACCACTCCCTTTCAAACCCATGTTACTCTTTACCCAAAAGGGAAAAAAATCATCTTGTGAGTTCTTATCTTACATTCTTAGCTGTATTTGTTTTATGTATGTTTGTGTATTTTTTATTATTTAATTTTCTCATATCTCTTAAATGAATTATTACCTCATGGTAATAAAGAGCGGACGCCATAACATAAAATTCTCTAGCGTACACCACTGCCATTTTACTATTTTATTTTATTTTCACCCCCAGCTAAAATAAGTTTTAAGACCACTAGAATAGGGTTAGGTAGGTAAAAAAAAAAAAACAGAAAGCCCTACTGTACTGTTATCGATTATCCATCCATAAAAACACAACAAATAAACCATAGTCAGCAGCACCACTCAGCAGCAGCAGCAAACGAATTGATTCAAAGGAAATGGAGCAAGGAAAACAGGGAGTGATGGTTGCGAAGCTCATGTCTCAGCAGCAGAACCCAATAGAGCAGCTACAGGCTCGTTTCAAGGAGTTGGAAGCTGGCTTCAGGGCTTGGCTAGCCAAGCAGTCCTTGCCCGTCGAGGTCGCCGTCGTCACCGCCACCAGCGCCGCCCAGGGCGCCGCCATAGGTGGCTTCATGGGCACTCTCACCAACGACGTTTCGTCTTCTATCCCAACTCCTCCTCCTCAGGCCGCTTCCCTCAACCCACAAGCCATGGCCTCTTTCAAACAAGCCCAGGTTTTTGTTTTCTCTTTTTTTAAACTCAATTACCCATCTTTGTTTTCGTACTAGGTAAACAACGTTGTTGGGTTTTGTAGATTAGGTTAATTTTTGAAGTTTAGGATTTGAAAATTTATGTTCTAACTTCTCTGGTACTATTTGAAAAATCTTATTTTGACCCCCAAATAACTAATCAGTGGATTTGTTTTGATCAAGGTATGATTGGTTCCAAACAAGCAGTTGTTTCAACCACAGTTATAATTCACCAAATTAATAGTATCAAAGATGTAAAACAAGCACACGAATCTGATAATGAACTGTGAAAAACCTCTTCAATGTAAAACCATTCTGAGATTCAATCCGGACGGAACAAAGAATTACAACAGTCTATTTGCAAGACCTTTGTACAACTAAACTCTAAATTGTAACCTTAAAAAAACGTTCCTGCTTGCCTTCCCACTACTGTGGCCCCAAAATATTTGAATCCTCCTAAGCAAACTTGCTCCATTATTAAACGTTGTTTGCAACCCGAAACTCAGGGCAACAAGAGTTTAAGAACAACAACCTACTGTTGAGGAACTAATTCTATGCCTTCAAGTTATCAATGGCTTGGGCACAAGGAGAAACTATAAAAATCTCTCACAAGGGAAGGAATTTAAAATTGTTTAGGCACAAGAAATTTTGCTATTGGTGTAATATTGATACAACATTCTCTTTCCTCTCAATCTGTGCAACAAAGGTTGGTTTTATATAGGGAATCGTTAGGTTAAGTAAACTGTTTGTCGTAATTTTGCTCGAGTGAGGATCGAGCAAACTCACAAGGACAACACAGTTGCGCCAACTTCAACAGTCATGTCTCCCCCATTTCAAATCCAAATTGGATCAAATTTGTGACTGTTTTTGAAGCCCCGAATGTCTACTTTTCTATGAAACAAGTTTCACTCAAAAATTCATTATGGACAAAAGGTCATCCACTCATTATAATTGAGCAAATTAAAACCTCATCTTCTTTGAGTAGTTTCTAACTTAGACTCAACCCTAACACAATTTTATCGATACAACCCAAATTTGATTCAATTACAACCCTTACAACACTTTGTTTTGACACAGGAATTTAGCAAACAATCTAAAACATAGCAAATTCGTTTTCTTTTTCATTATTACTTCAAAATGTTCCTTATGTTGGATTAACTGAATGATTATAGTTTATTTAAAAGATTTAGTTTGTGTTGAAATGCCGAATTTTTTTATGTCATTGGGTTTTAAATGATTATAGCCATATTGTGAACTATTATGATTTTATCCATGGTTGTAAAATTGGTTTCACATCATATGAAAGTAAGTATCTAGTTATTAGTAATGCAAAAATTGAATTGAAGTTGGCATTGTAAAAACTTCTGGTTAGTTGAAGTAGGGATAAAGTTTAATATATGGAGGGGTTCTAAGATTTCATTGATATATGAGAAACGGTTTATTACAGGCTCTTGCTGGGGGTCCTTTGGTACAAGCTCGCAATTTTGCTGTGATGACAGGTGTCAATGCTGGCATATCCTGTGTCATGAAACGACTGAGAGGCAAGGAGGATGTCCAGTCTAGGTGAGCTTTCACTAGTTCTCCCTTTATTTATGTGGTATTGTTTATGATGTGCCAATCCCAATTAGATGGAATTTGGGCATTGTTGACTTTTTTTTAATTGTTTAAGATATCCGTACTTACTTTCATGTGGTGTTACAGATTCTTATTAGAAATTTTTACCACCTTTCATCTTCTATTTTGTCTTAGCAGCCAATGTGAAAGAGTTCTATGTTCTTGGGAAATCTTATAACTTTTGTTGTCTTTGGTGTGGAAGTGTCCTAAGCTAGTGAGCAATACAAATGTTAACAACGATGCTGCTCAGATCTACATATCCCAGAGGAGGAACCTCCAAATGCCCTCCTAGTTTTTATTTTGCATCCAAGTTCTTATATATATCTGCTTTTGTCATCAACCCCCACCCCCCCCACACCAACCCAAAATAAGAATACCATGCTGCACTGCAAGAAAACATTCTACATCCATCCTTGCTTAGGACTACTGAATTGCTTATTTAGTTATAAAAAGTTATATGTAAATTGTGCCAATGAACCCTAGCTTAAATGAAAATTGGCTTCCACAATTGTGAGTGGAGGGTGCATGTAACTCACCTATAGAAAAAAGGTTATATGTAAATTGTGAAAGAGCCTTTTCTTTTTTTTGCAAAGTAGAATAGTTTGTTTATTACTCCTGTGTTACAGACTGGTTCAGCGCAATAATTTTTTTCGGATATTTTGTTGTTTTCGTTGATTGGTAGGAAAGATCATGCAAAGTTTATGAATTGAAATTATATTATTCAGATTCAAAGCTGATTAAAGTGATATACATTAGGCATTTTTTTTCCTTCCATACTCAATTTAACACATCCATGGATTGAGCTTTCCTGATTGTTCTAGAAGGCATCATTAGTGCCTGAATGGACATACATACGTATGTACAGAAACTATTATAGAGAAAAAAAAAATGTTAGCCTTCCCACTGTTTGCTGAAAGCCTGAAACCTATCAGAACTCATTGTTTTAGACAGGAGCTGCTTCTGGGGACTAATTTTTATTTTCTTAGGAGATTCTGGTAATGCTGCCATACAGCTTTCAAATTCTCTCTCTCTCTCTGGGCATTTCCTCTCATAATGGATTCATGTTAGGGTGCACTTCAATGTGACCAAAGAAATTTGTGTTGGGTCTCATTAGTGTATTGGTAAAAGAATCTTCTAAATGTATATGGGAAGATGTCCTTGGATACTGTACAAATAAATCTTGCTATCAAGCTCTGATGAATCAAAAGAAGAGGGGGAGGGGGGGGGTTGGGTGGAAAGGAATTGGGACTGACCTTTTTTTTGGGGCTAAAATTGAATTTAGTCCCGTTAGTTTTACTTCAATTGTCAAAATAGTCCATAAGGTTTAATTTTGTCAATTTTGGCCCTCACTTTGTAAAAATGAGTCATTCTGGTCCTTCAGTCCAAATTTGTTAGCAACTGAAACTATTTAAACATTTGTTATTATTACTTTTAAAATAATACTTATCAAACAACAAGATCTATTTAATGGCACTTCTCATGAATGTGTTTTAAGCTAAAAAAAATGTTTAAATGGCAACGTTTGCAAACAGATTTGAATGAAAGGACTGGATTGACTCATTTTGACAAAGTGAGGGACTAAATTGACAAGAAAATAAACCTTGAGGAATAATTTGAAAATTGAAGTAAAAGTTGAAAGACTAAATTGCATTTGAGCCTTCTTTTTTAATAGGATGTTGCTCTCTTGTAAATAAGGGGGGGGGGGGGGGGGGGAGGGGGGATTGATCAACTGTCAACACAGTGTTTTAGTTATGTGTTGTCCTCATTCTTATCCCATGTACTTTCTTACAATTAGTAGTTTTATCATTGCAGCATGGTGGCAGCCTTTGGTTCTGGAGCGATGTTTTCATTGGTGAGTGGCATGGGTGGCCCAAATCTGGCAGCAAATGCTGTCACTTCTGGGCTTTTTTTTGCTCTTGTTCAAGGTGGACTTTTCCAGGTGAGTGGCTCATATTTTACAGCATTCTTATTTCTAGTCCTTAACTCTCAATAACTGCAACGAGAGGCATGATTATTGTAGAATCTACATACATGTCACAGTGACAAGGTGACATTGCACATATCATTTATCAATGTGGAGTTCCCTGATGTTAGTCTAATATTGTAACATGAATCTGTGCCTGTGGTGGGGCAAAAGTTCTGACATTAATTTGTCAGATTGAGGTATGCTTGCAATCTAATATACACACACACAAACACAAACACACTTACTTATAATAATAAAAATAAAATTATATTTTTGTAAATGAGACAATCTATGGTGTGGTAGCACCCCTTCAAAATTGATATCATCTTGTGTACAAAATGATGGCTGCAATTGATTTTCTAGAACAACAATACATTATTGACCTCTACTATGAGTGATAACAAATACGAGTATGAAAAATGACCATCTTCATCAAGAAAATACATTTAAATATTTTGCTTCTATACGTTGTCTTAATGTTCACGTGAAAAAAAGGTAAAGATATATATCATCCTGCAACATTGATGTTGCAAAACTTGAAATATTCAATTTCTCAACAATGATAAATGTGAAAGGATGGGATCAATTCATGGTCTCGCAACCCACAGGTTGACGTATAATGGGTGACAAGGTGGCAACTCATCATAATTTTTCCTTTGTATGTATATGATATTGTAATATGTTTTTCTATTCTATTTGAGCTTACTTATGTGTGTTGAGCACTTAAGGTGTGGTTATGCAGTTAGGGCAAAAGTTCTCTCAACCACCAACTGAAGATATTTTCTATTCCAAAACAAGATCTATGTTGAATAACCTTGGCCTCCAGAATTACGAGAAGAATTTCAAGAAAGGCTTATTAACAGACACCACATTGCCTCTGCTCACTGATAGGCTAGTAGTTGGATTTCATCTTATTTTATTCCAATATATTTTTACTGTCTTTCTAGTTCATTACTTATTAGCAATGAGTTTTAAGTTAAAATCACCCTGACCTTGTCATGATGTGTTTCAGTGCCCTTAGAGATGTGAAAATACCTCCCGGACCAAGGCTTCTCATTCTTGATCACATTCAGAGGTCTGACTCATGATATATGCATATCAATACTCTCCTTTGAATTTATGTATGCATCTCACCTTTGATTATATATTTGCAGGGACCCGGAGATCAAAGATAATAGGCGAGGAAGTGGTCGTTGAATATCATCTATCAATCTAGTTTGCTGCCAACTATCTTTTACCCATTAAACCTTAGAAAACACAGGAGTCTATGTTTTATATGAGAACAACATATTTTGGTGGTGTAACAGATTAAATTCTGCCCAAGTAGTTTTGATTTTCATGGTGCAATGAATGGGTTCAAATAATGCTGTTTATGAGCTTGAATGTGGTATTATGGGTAAAGTATATGGTTATAACTGAACTGAACATAGTACTCTCTAGGTCACATGGTGTTAACATGATTACCTCATATGCCAATATTTAAATTTGTATGAGAGATTTCACAGGAAAATAGTGAATACGTACTAGAAATAGAAGAATGAGAATGACTGAGCAAACTAAACTAAGGTATAATTATCTTAAATGATATGATACTAAGTAAATTTTTAGATTTATAATATTTATCTAAATTAAGAAATTAATCAATTTAATTTTCAAATATAGAGGATCATTCTCCAATCAACTTTGGGTGACATTTTATTACCCAGAGTCCAGGTTCAACCCGGTCCAACCCAATTTCTTAATATGAGAGTTTCATCGTCCGTTTGAGCTTTAATTTATTTAGTTGGAATGTCTCCATCTCAATGAAGACAAAGATAACTTTATAAACATATAACAACATGAAAATAAGGATACATTTATTTTATTCACTAATCTTGATAGTATCTTCCACAGTACCACTTATAAGTTTCTCTCTCGTGTGACTACTCTCCCAACTAGTGGGGAAGGTAAAAAAAAAAAAATCACAAATGCTAAAATTTTGGTATTTAGCACACGTGCGCACACAAAAAAAAATCTTCAAAGATGTGTCAAATGCCAAATAAATTTGGCAATTGCTATAATGTTGTTCTAACGATAATATGGTACAATTATATGTGCTAAATATATTTTGGTATTCTTATTCAATTTTCTCTCTCCCACATCACATTCTCATGGCTCTCTCTCTCTCTCTCTCTCTATTCATCATATGGGGTCACATGATAAAATATATTTGTTTTGTTATTTTTTTTAAATATAGATGAGGTTTTTTTTTTTAATTATTTTAATGTGTTGTAATCATAAATAGAAAATGTGATGTAGGGTGTATTGTAAAATGGTATGTTAAAAAAGATAAAATAACTTTTTGATGCGTTAAAATATCTTTTAAAAACAAAATCTAATGCTAATGCTTTTTACCCATCTATCAGCTTTTTTATCTTTTCAAAATTTCACTCTAAAAAAGACTAAAAATAAAAATAAGTACTCTACTATCCCTCTCTCCAAATTGACCCTAAGAAGATTAGGAATTTATAAGTCCAAGCATTTCTAGCCACAAATTTTTACTCCCCCGCAAAAAAAAAAAAGAAAAAAGAAAAGTGGATACAAAATTAATTTCGATGCAACTATCTAGAAGGTGCTGTCATCACAACCCTTTCTTGTGACCACTATTATTTTTTGCTGAGAACTTTCATGTGACCTCATATCATCTTATCTTATGCTTGTACAAATGTAGTTGTGCAAGGTGGTCCTTTATGGGCAGAAGCATAGACAACTTTGCTTGCCATTTTGGAAGCAGCAAAGTTGGGGCTTGCTTTTGTAATAGGTTAACTAGATTCTCCTCATTCAACAAATACTCTTAAAATCGCCCTGATCTCTCATAAGTCTTCTTGTTCTCAAGCTTGCTCTTGCCTAGGATCTCATTCTTCTCAGGTCTGTCACCAATTCACAACAAATGGACGTGGTACATGGAAAAGATTAGCTCGATTTCATAGAATGATTGAAGGGATAATTACAGTAAACTTACCTGTGGTATGACCCGTTTTCACTTTGCCTACCCGTGGTTTAAAACTTTACATTTTGCCCACCTGAACTTCAATTTGTTACCCACCTCACCCTCAGACTTTAGAAAAACACCCTTTTATTAAAAATCAAAACATAACACGGATCAAAAACATGAACCATTGAATCTTTTCCTCATGAGCCCTAAAAACACGAAAATCCCTTGTATTGAGCTGGGGTTTTGATTTTTCTGATCATGCTTTCATGTGAGGGTGAGGTTTTGACTTTGGGTTGTCTTGAGGCATTGAATATTTGAAGATAGATCATTACCAGGTACGACATTTCTGCTTTATGTGGGTTGGGGTTTCAAGTTTTGATGGTAGCTTTGATTCACAGGAAGTTGATAAGCAATGTCTTCTTCAAGTGGAAATTACTCAGGTTCAAGTGGGCATATGTGTACATATGAGACTTGTGTGCTGAGAACAAGTCTGACAGTGGATAATTTTGGGAGAAGGTTTCTGGGTTGTAGTCGATATAATGTAAGTATACTTTTTACTTAATCTAGTTGATTCACATGAGATTGGAATGTGATGTGTTCAATTCAATTTATGAACAGGTTGGTCCCAAGTGTCCTTTCTTTAAATGGATTGATAATCCCACTTGTATGCGTGGGAATGAAACTGCCCATTTCGTGCAACAAAAGCTGGATTTACTGCGGAGTGAGCTGCAACTTGCACATGAAAGGGAAAGAGCAGTTACCCAGGCAGCAGCAGAAGCTACTCAAATGGCAGAAATGGCTCAAGATAGGGCAGCAAAAGCCACTGAGAGGGAGAGAAAGTTTCGAGCTTCCTCTGTTCAAGCCAAGGAGATAGCAGTAAGAGCTTTAGAGCAAGAGAGAAAGTGCAGAATTGCACTAATTCTGTCATGGTTTTTTTTTATTTTGGTTGTGTTGTTTTCATGTTTTGGCTCAAGCGAGAATGTTGGAATGATGAGATTGAGTCTGCCCAGTGGGTTGTAATATAAGCTGGTTCTCAATTGTATTGTAATAGAACTATGTAAGATGGTAGATGCTGTTGGCTTGAAACCACTTAATAATATAAGCCTTTTTAAGATAAAATATTATTTATGTTAGATGCTGTTGGTATTTTTGTTTAAAGTGAATTAGCTATTTATGAGCTGTGAGTTGTTGGTATTTTGTTGGATGTTGTGAGCTGTGTTGGTTTGTGCATAAAGTGCATTATGTGAAGATAATTGTGTTGAAAGTGAATTATTTAAAGTTTAAAGTACATGACAACTATCTGTCAACTTGCAAGAAAAGACAACAAATGCACACACAAACCTGCTATTCAACACATACACCTACTGTATTCAAAAGTGACTACTATATTCAATACATACACACATAAACAAACTCATATATGTTCAACTGCAATAATCAAAATAATAATTCTGAACACCTACATTGTATACATATTTAAGGTAGCATTGAATAGTCTTTCATCAACCACCAGTAAATATAGGGCATTTGGTACAACAACAACCAAAACAGTTGCACCTGCCCTTATTTACAAAACTTACAAAAATACAAAAAGTGTTTGAACAGCATATATAAAAAAGTGTCTTACCATTGTCTGCCCTACCATTGTCTACAAATTACAAATAACCCTAACACTACATAACCCTAATACATAGCAACAAAAGTGTCTTGACAATAGTCTTCATTTACTGCCCCTGCCCTTGCCTCTGCCTCTCCCACCACAACTGGCATTTCCATCTCTTGTTTTACATTTCTGAGTCTTAGCTGCATTACCCTTTCCTCTCAAAGCAGCTCCTTTGGTAGCAAGTGGTCTTGTAGGCTACAAAGTACAAGAATTCACATATTAGCTACCAGTGTCATAGTTTTATAAATAAAACATCAAACCTAAAACTACATTACCTGTGATGATGGTGCTCTAGTGTCCCATGTTTCTGCAAGGGTGTGTGGTGCTGGTTGGCTTAAAGCGAACCAAATAACTCCTCTAACTGTGTACCTGAAGTTTGAAAAGTACCACTGACTTGGTTGTTGTGACCATGGAGTCTGAGCTGGTGGCTGTGGAGCTGGTGACTGTGACTTGGCTGCCTGGTTGGATGAGGATGAGGCCATAGTGTAAGGCTGATGCGTTGGTGGGGGCTGAGATGATGCTAAGGGTTAAGATGAGGATGGGGCTTGGGAAGCAGATTGGGCCTGAGATGAGGATGGGGCTTAACTGCATGTAGAAGGCCTTCCACTTCCCTGCAACCAAATATGAGTATGTTTACAGTGTCAGTTATTGGCATTTTGCATTTAATAAAAAAAATTTGTAAAAACTTACAAATTTTTCTTTCTGCAATCTCTTCCTCCTCTCCTATGGTGTCTCACCAGTGACACTGGCCTTGTATCCCCTTGCATTGTGCCCTTCCTTTTGACACCTTCCACACCTCACTGGCTTGTTTGCTCTAGACACCTTATAAGGGTTGCTTGGCTCATCAACATCTCTTTTCCTTTTCATGCACTACAAAAAAAAATGCCTATTAGCGACCAAGAATTTATGACGGACCCAAAAAGCTCTCTCAAAAAATCTTATTTGTGATGGCAAAATAAAACCCTCGCAAATACTTGATAAAATGTGAAATATTTGCGACCAACAAAAAAAGCTGTCGCAATTATGTATTATAGCCGTCACAAATGTTAATATTTTGGAAGAAAATTTTCCCTCCATATTATTTACAAGGAACTGTTAAAAATCTCTCGCAAAAAGTGTATTATTTGTGATGGTTAAAAAAATGCCGTCACTAATACTAAATTATTTGCAAGGGCTAGGATCGACCTTCACAAATAATCATTAAAATGTAAAAAAATTTAGAAGGAAATGTTCCCATCAAATTATTTCCGAGGGACAATAAAAATTCCTTACAAAAAGTTTATTTTTTGTGAGTTAAAAATATACCCTCGCTAATACTAAATTATTTGCGAGGGCCACAATTGACCTTCGCAAATAATCATGAAAATATTAATTTTCTTTGGAGATAAAAGTTATTCTAAAATTCCAAGAATATAATGATTGGTGAAACATAAAGTAATAGGAAATTTGTATTCAAAATTATGCCTTCTAAAATTCATAATGTCTTGTTTTTCATCTCTGGTTTTCAATTAGGCCACCAACTTATAGATGGTTTGCTCAAATTCTTTGAAACCTTCAGACTCAGCTTGACTTTGAACTTCATAATTCTAATTTATCCATCATTTTCTATCTGTGTAATTAACCACTACAAGAACTACATGATCACTTCTTTGGAAAGTTGCATGAACTAGACTATAGTAAAAATGTTATTTACATATCCACAACACATATAGCAATCAGTGATTGCCAATCACTAATAGTACTGGGAAATAAGATGAACAAAAAAAAAAAGCTCAGTTTTAAAATCAGTACAAGGCAATTAAGTGGTGAGAATTGGAGGCAGTAATTTAGACTTGGATCCAAGAACTTTAGCCTTTGTGTCTAGGAAGAATTCTATCCCAGGTAGCACTTTGACCTCTCCTGTTTTTAGTGATATGAATGGGATAACTGAGCAAATGGCCTGGTGAGTCATGGTCCAATGTCTCACTAGAGTAGAGGTCCCAATACTTTCTGGTAATTTGGTTCACTCTTTGGACACATTCCACACTTTCTGGATGGAGAAAGGAGTTATCTAGCATGCCTAAGTGCTCGTACCAGTGATCCACTGATATAGTTGAAACCGAGATCACTGTTAAATGAAAGAAATATCATTTGGTCTTTCTCAATTTCGAGGTCATAAGACAAAAAGGCCAATCTTTGATGAAGTCAAAATTTATATAAAATGGACTACATATTGATTGGAAAAGGCTTACCAAGTTCCTTAATGATTGTATTAATGTGAATATCTACTCAAAAAACATAGAAGTATTTTTCATGGTTAATACAATATTGTTGGCATGGTGCATCAGTGTGTGCTTGGACTTGGCAACTAAATCTAGAAGATATATATGAACCTGTCTGGTAGAATAATATATGCTTATCTGGTTTTTGAGTATCCGATAGAAATTAAATGTTTTTGTTGTTTTAATGGTAGTTAGCCATATCATCATCAATTTAATAACAAGTAATGCTCTTAATTTTTACAAGTTCTAAGAAAGCCAACTGAAATCCTATGAGAAATATGGTAGTGTATAGAATAAATGAAGAATGTGCGGACACCTAAATAACTACTCTTCATAATAAAAAAATCTCTATGGAAAATTCAACAAAAATGATAATATGATGAGGTTAATTAACTTCTTAAATGCAGAAAAAACACGAATGTTTCCCTTACAGTTCTTGCAGATTAGTAAGATTTCCAAAATCAGCTGGTAGAACTCCACTTAGATTAAGACGCTTCAGCTAACTGTCATAGCAAATAAAGAAAAAAGCAGAAAAAATTGAGACAAAGAGAATAAGAAACTGAATGCAATAAGAATCAGCATATACAGAGACTACCAGTTTAATTAACTTTCCAAATTTGATTTAAATCTATTGAAGCTTTATGATGGTGGGTGAGATTAGGAACTTCAAACTAATTACCTTATTTGTTTCTCCAACAGTAGACTGAGGATTCTTATGAATTTGGATTGTCCCACCAGGCTTCAATACACTTAAGATTTCCTCAAACAACCAGTCAGTGGGAAATTCAACTGATCTACAGATACAAATAACAGTCTCGAAAGAGGAAGACTCCACAGGCAGCCGATCTATTGTAAGTCAAGACCATAATCAGAAGAGAAATGAGAACAGAATATTTGAATTAGAACTACTATGGAAGCATTCTTTAAAAAAAAAAAAAAAAGAGGCTTGAATTTAAAAGACCCTGTAAGAAGGTCAGGTAAAAAAAAAAGGCTAATAGAGTTATAAAATTATGTATCTTGTTAGTAGGGGCTTGTAAATCTTCATAAAACAGTTACAAGATTGAAGATACACAATGTAAATGCCTAAGACACATTTGAAATTTAGATTTATGAGATAGATTATTGAAGGGCATATTAATCACTCAATAGAAGCACCTATACTGTCTATAGTGAGAAGCAGAAGAGACTGGTCGGTTTCACTTCACTACTGCAAGTTGTTTTTTCTTGTTGGATTTGATCATGGTATTAATTGTGCCAGGCATATATTCCAGCCCTCAATGTACGCCATGGCCAATGCTTCTATTTCTAAGGAAACGAATTCTTGCGACAATCATACTCTCTCTAAGCATATAGAAAATTAGAGACACAATAAAATAGCATGGAAGCTTTTTATTTTTTATTTTTAGAAACAACCACACATAAGGGAGAGGAAAAGAGGTTCAAACAATGAAAGTTGATTGAAGAAGACTTTGAATAAAAAGAAAATGCATAGATTGTATTTAAGATTCCAAAGCTGCCACTATCGCAATATGCTTTCTACCTTCACCGTGTCAAATGTATTGTAAAAGTCATCCATTTCATCTCCATGATATAGTCCAAACTACAAGATTAACATTAACATAAATCATAAAATACCATGCTCTCTAGATATATAATAAAAGGCTGATGTACACATTTATTTCTCTCTCCTTTCTTTTATCTAAGTGGGGTCGTCTGCTTATACTAATCCCTTGAGTGTACCACGTGCTACCTTTTTATTCCACATGTCTAGCAGCCCTGTTCATTCTTTCTTTTTATGCAGCTCATATCCCTTATTGAAAACCCTAAAAAAAAGGTAAAGCTAAAACTATCTTTGTCTCTACCTTCATGTTCCTTGCCTTGTCTTCGGTCTTTCACTTTCAGCATTCATGAATCACAAAGCTAACCATGATCTATATATACTACTCTCTTTCATGGATTCCATATCACCATAATCTATTAAAACACAATTGAGAACAACCAGGAATTCCCAACACTGCAAAAGGGTACACTACTAATGACAAAGACATGAACTTTAAACAACCAATAGCAAGTAATCAAGAAACTAAGAATTGGGTAAGCAAAGATACACAAATTAAACCAAGTAATCCAGAATTTTCTCAACTGGGTAACCAAAAAAACACAATTTAAAGCAAGTAATCAAGAAACAAACACAATTTAAAGCAAGTAACCAAGAAACTAAGAATTGGGTAACCAAAGAAACACAATTTAAAGCAAGTAATCAAGAAACTAAGAATTGGGTAACCAAAGAAACACAATTTAAAGCAAGTAACCAAGAAACTAAGAATTGGGCAACCAAAGAAACAAAAGTTAAAGCAAGAAATTAAGAATTCTCTCAACTGGGTAAGCAAAAAACCAAAAACCAAGAAACAAAAATGAAAATCAAGAAAATAGAGACCTGGTAGTGCTGAAGGGTTTATATAGGGGTTTAGACTTTAGGGGTGAGTGCTGAAGGGTTTGATTGAGTTAATTTTCGGGGTTTATATAGGGGTTTAGACTTTAGAGGGAGTGCTGAAGGGTTTTTGGTGTGATCCGCTGGGTAGGTTGTGGGCAAACAAGGCGTTCAAGGTCTATTTGGTCTTGCCGCGTAGTTTCGTGTTGTCAGTTGGCGCGAGTTGGGAGCGTTAGAGGGAAAAGTGAACAAATTTAGAGGGAAAGGGGAGTTTTGTTCCGAGGGAGTTGGGAGTGTTAGAGGGAAAAGAGAAAAAATATTTGAGGGAAAGGGGATTTGGTCTTAATGGCTCTCTGTAGTGTTTTATTTGGGACTACACTGCACGTAGTGAATGTCCCACCTACGCTAGTGTATGCACTAGTTTACTTTGTATGACTATATTTGGTGTTGAAGATTGATTTGGAGAAGGCGTATGACAAATTGGAATGGAGCTTTATAAGAGACATGCTATTTAGAATTAATCTTCCTATGAATCTTATTGACATTATTATGAGTTGTATTTCAACGACCTCTACCTCAATTTTGGTTAATGGAGATGCTCTAGACCCGATTTATCCCTCAAGAGGGATAAGGCAAGGGGACCCTTTATCCCCATACCTCTTCATTCTATGCATGGAGTTCCTTGGGCAGCTGGTTGAGGAGAAGTGTAGAGAGAACTTGTGGCAGCCAGTTAAAGTCTCTCAAACCGGTCCGGCTTTTTCCCACTTGATTTTTGCAGATGACATTGTGTTCTTTGCCAAAGCGGACCTTACCAATTGTATAGCTATCAGAGATGTTTTAGATGTGTTTTGTAGCTTGTCGGGTCAATCGGTGAGTGAAGCAAAATCTAGAGTTTTCTTTTCTCCAAATGTTGACATTGACACTAGAGAATCTCTTAGTGACGTTCTTGGCTTTACCTCCACTCCAAACATTGGAAAGTATTTAGGAATTCCTTTGAAGGTCCCGGGGTCTTCTTCCAGCGATTTTAATTTCATTTTGGATAGAGTGAAGCAGAAACTTGCGGGGTGGAAGGCCAATTTACTGTCCTTAGCAGGGCGGAATGTGCTCATTCAGGCATCTTCTGCTGCAATCCCATCCTATGTCATGCAATGTAATTTGCTGCCAAGGAGAATATTGGAGGGCATAGATAGAGTGAACCGGAACTTTCTGTGGGGCACAACAGAGTCAACGAGAAAGATTCATTGGGTTGGGTGGCATAAGGTGACCAAACCTAAAGAAGATGGGGGGCTAGGATTGCAAACAGCTAGGGGAAGGAACATGGCAATGCTTGCCAAGCTCAATTGGAGGCTGAACACTGAAAAGGAGGCACCATGGTCCAAAGTTCTTCAAGCAAAATACTGCAATAACAGGAGGTTAAATGCAGCCAATGCTGACAAGTTGCCTTGCTCTCGGATTTGGAAAGCAATCAAGACAGGAAGAGAAGTTTTTAACCAAGGGAGTATGTGGATGGTAGGGAGAGGCAGCATGTTAAGCTTCTGGGATGGGAAGTGGATGAAACAAGGTCCTCTAAGGCACCTTATTCAAGGCCCCTTAACCCGAGGGGCTTCAAATTGGGCTGTCAAAGACATCATGGTAGATACGGGTATTGATTGGGATCGAGTGCCTTTTGTTTTTCCCCCAGAAATTAAGCATGTGCTTCAAGCCACGCCGCTGTCTCTTACTGGTAGAAGTGGGGATAAGCTTACTTGGGCTGCAAACCCGAAGGGTAGTTTTGATTTAAAGAGTGCATATAAACTTGCTATGGGTAGGGAGGAAGCTGCAGCTTTTACAGCAAGCTGGATTTGGAAAGCTCCGACTCTCCCTCGCATCAAATCCTTTTTGTGGCAATGTGCTCACAATAGCATTGCTGTCAAAGAATGCCTCACAAGAAGAGGAGTGATAGAAGACAAAAATTGTCCCATTTGCAATAGGGAAGAGGAAACTATTTTGCATGCATTAAGGGACTGTCCTCGGATCCAATTGGTGTGGAGACAGATTGGTGTGCAGATGAACAACCACGGGTTCTGGAATTCTAACCTGATAAATTGGTTAAACTTAAATGGTAAAGTGAGCATCAACCAACCAGCTGGAAAACCTCCTTGGAAAATTCTGTTTCCTTTCGCTATTTGGAGCATATGGAAGTATAGGAATGATTTTGTCTTCAACAGGAATATGCAGAACCTAAACTTGGTGGCTGATATCCAAAGCAAAGCAATGGAGTTTATGTGTTGTGTCTCACCTCCAAGGGAGCTGTCACGCCGTATTATCAAGAGGGTGCGTTGGGAAAAACCACCTCCTGGTTGGGCTAAGCTTAACACAGACGGGGCTGTTGGTGGAATCTCGGGTCTAGCAGGATGTGGGGGGCTGATCAGGGATGAATATGGTGCTTGGCTTGCTGGATTCTCAAGGAATATTGGGACAGCTACTAGTTATGCAGCTGAGCTGTGGGGCATCAGAGATGGTCTAACACTTTGCTGCAATTTGAATATTCATTCCATTATTGTTGAAATTGATGCCAAAGCAATTGTTGATGTTTTTGGGAATCCAAACTATGAGGGAAATGTTATATCACCCATTTTGGAGGATTGTAAGCACCTAATGATGCAATTCCAGCAAATTCAGTTCAGACACTGCTACCGGGAGGCAAATCATTGTGCAGATATGTTGGCTAAGGTGGGGCTGGACCAGAGAGCATGCTTGGTTCATTTTGATGGGCCTCCTGAGATTATTAGGACTATTTTGGATGAGGATTGTAATGGTTTTTTTGTTGACAGAATCTGCACTGATGTTGATGTAGTTTCTTAGTTTTAATGAATCGTCTGTTTACCAAAAAAAAAAAAAAAAGACTATATTTGGCATTTAATAAAAGATTTCTACCGTTTTGAGCTCAAAAAAAGTTTTATTAGAAATTGTGTGTTATAAGAATTTTTTTTTATTAATTTAAATTTTAGAATATATGTAGCGGCATGTGGTTTGAAGCTTATAAGGTTTAAAGTTTAAACAATTAGTATAATTTTTTATAATAAACAAGAATAAATAGGGAGTATGTATATGAAATACATAGGTTAATTAATGAAATAAATTAGATATAATTCATAAATTGAATAGCTCCCTAAAATTAGATAATAAAAAAGATTATATGTCATATGTTAAAAGAACAATATGAAAATTTTCCACAGTAAGCTATATCAAATCCTATAAAAGGCATTGTCCCCTATTATAAAAGGCTCAAAATTTTATAAAATTATATATGTGCATGTGTATATGTATGTATGTACGTATATATGTGTAGGTGTGTGCGTGTATATATGATGCCTGTTTACCTTTTTTATTATTATTAGTGATACTAAGGATAACACAAATTTACTATAGGATTACAAATTGACATGTTACCTATCACAAAAAAGAAATTTAAACATTCATAATTAGGTTGTTGAAGTTTATCGATCATAATCATTTTCATATTATATTATGAACATTTTTTAGTACCATTAATGCATTTTTCCTTTTCATTTCTATCAAGACTTCCAAAATACAAGACCAATAGCAACCTAACCCAATTGAAACCAAAAAATGTTTCAAAAAAATGTTACAAATGTGTTAAATCACCAATTATAGATTAATCTCTCTCTCTCTCTCTCTCTCTCTCAAAAACAAGTAATAAAATTAAAAATTAGATTACAATTTTACTTAATTATACATTGTCACGTATCCAAAATAAAGTATCTTTTTTTAATTGACATATATTTTTATTTATTTTTATTAAAATTTATGGTTCAACTATGATATTAAATTCTCTATATGAAATTAACATTAGTTAAGTTCGTATTATTCTTCAAATTAAGTATTTAATATTGTATCAAATTAACCTTGATTTGATCAGTATTAAATAATTTTATTTAATTAATATTTACATATAAAATGCTTCACATGAATTTTCGTCTTAAGCCCCAAATTATGTTGAGTCGCCTCTGTGCCCCTAAACCTATCCCCTAGGGGAAAACTCTTACTACATTGACCAAAAAATCCAATATACATCCTTTAAAATTTTGTTTAAAATCCATTTTTTTCCATTGATTTTTGAAAAATCTCTTTTAACGATAAGATACTAGTAGGCATCCCATGGATCATACATAAGAGTGACCGAGGTAGCCCTCACACATTCAGATTTTTATTATATCTCAACATTAACCCTCGCTAGTCATGGGTTTTTTTAAAAAGAATTTAAAGTAAGGACATTTTCCCCCTCTAAAATCAAAACCATTTATATCTAAGCACATGTATTATTCTAAATGCATGTGTAGGGGGTTTGGGCCCGGAAGGCCCATGCGGGCCCACTTAATTAGAACCCAAATAAGGCCCAAGGCCCATTGGAACAATTCGCTATGGCACACGTAGGGGGAGTTAACCCCAAACCTTATCATAGTAAGTCCAACCCTAAGGCTGGGGTGAGGTAGAGGGACACCACATCGAGGGAGTTTTAGGTGGTACGCCTGAATATTGACGAGCAATGAAGGAAGTGAGCATAGGGCACGAACATGGTGAGGTTGGTGACCAAGGGCTTGTAGTGTCATTGGGGAAGTTCACCGCTGAGGACTCTTTGATGTTTGGAACAAGTACCAAGGGAATCCTCTAAAGACGTGAGGATCCCTTAGGATTCTGATGAACGTGGGAGTATGTGTGAAGTGGGGAAAATAATGATGATTACCTCATTAACAATAGACTATAAGAGGAAGAGGTGGGTAAAAGATCAGGGTTGGGAAAACATTCTGAGAAATGGGATATAGAGGGAGTATACTAGGAAACACAGGGGGAAGGGAAAACACGGTGAGGGAGGTGTATTAAGGCCAAGAGAAGGCAAACCAGGCGAAGCTCGGAGCCCAATTGGTAGGATTGTGACAAAGCCCACATACAAATTAATTGGGGGCCCAAATACCATCGTTTAAGTAGGATCTAGTGCTCACAGCATGTATGAGATCATGGGGCATATGTCCTCAAGATTGGGCAAGTGTCTTGTTTAATCTATGTTGCACACATTTTAAAGGGACAATCAAAATTAGGTCTTGAATATGGTCAAGCCCATAGTGATGAGCAGTTGAGCTTATTCATGGAAGAGTTGGATATACTATTCAACCTAAACATCATTGAAAACTCCCTTATCTATATATTTTTCTTGTCGACATAATTTTTTAATTTTGTAGCAACCACAATTGTATATAGCAATTTTGAATTTATTTTCCCTAAAAAAAACAATATTGGATTTTATTTCTCATTAAAAATGG